>CM068830.1:138224003-138714003 GCA_028554795.2 Sinohyriopsis cumingii | reverse complement strand
GTAACAAAATGTATCACATAGTTCGTACATTTTACATATACACTGTGTGCAGTTTATTATACTAGATATGTCAGTATGCTAACATGTCAATTTATTTTTTAATCTGATTGGCTGTGACAGTGGGAATGTTCCTTGCCCGCCTTCTGAAGCCTTTTTATAGTAGTAATAACAACAACCTGGCATCATCTTTTTAATCGATTGCCAAAGGAGCATTTGGAAAATAAATAGTTATGTCTCTCAGACTATGGCCAATTTACCCCACAAGGACAGGTTAAAAATTAAATTAAGAGTATCGGTCAGTGATTACAAGGTGGAGGGTCCAAATATGTTACTCCCACTTCAAATACGCTATTCAATGTTGTTTCAACGCTCGTTTGGTACTATTTTTTGTTTCACGCGCAAGAATAGAAGGGTACAGAGTCTGGGCTATAATGAAATACCTTTAGAAATGTGGCCTTCTTTCTCGTTCTTTCCACTGGAAAGTAAAACTATGTGATAAGCAGAATCTCAAATGGTAATGATATAATACTGAATTTATTTTAAATTAGTTTAATAATTTTCAGCTTTTGCTCCCTAAGGCTCGCTAATGCCCCCCAAAAATGGGAAAATATTTAACTCGTTTCATAAATTCAATATTAGATCATTACCTTAAGAGACCCTGTACATATCTAAAATGTATAAAACACTACGTGAAGTTACAAATACATACATACATACATACACGCACGCATGCACGCACGCACGCACCCACCCACCCACCCCCACACACACATACATACATACATACATACATACATACATACATACATACATACATACATACATATAAAGATCTGTAAAAGAGGTAACTATAAAAACAATTTGAAACTGAAAAGCAACAAAAGACTGTATACAATATAAGATTGAGAGTAATCAAATACATCTCTGGTGTTGGAACCTCACTGATGAAATTTATTTTCCTCGCTAATTTGTAATTTAATTAATTGTATTTCCCTTGACTGTTTACAAGTGAGTTAGGTGATATATGCTTCTAAGGATATATACTTGGGAAAATGCCAATAAGCTGGGGATGGGTCAGCTGTATTTGCTTAAATTAAATTTAATTTTTATTTATTAAATTTCGTTATCTTCAAGCTAATAAATAATTTACTTCTACAGCTAGTGTCCTTCCTTCCTCTGTAACTCACACCACTGAACAAACCACAAACCCATGGACATATATGATGACAAAATACCTACGTCATCAAAGGTCTAACATTATGTAAATGCATCTATGAAAAGAAATCACAATAATTTCAAAAATGAAATAGTACCAACCTAAAGTAGGATCGTACTCCCAGATGAATCGTCGTGTCAGAAAACGAACAAGCAGTGCTGGGAAAAAAATAAGATAAAACTTTTACGTCAGCGTTAAAGGAGTGATTATTATTCATGCCGGGAGGGAAGACTTGGGTGTTAAGTGTGATTCTTTTTCGAACATCCAACAAACTGAAGGGTAAAATTTATTGTGCAAATAGAAGACGTTCATTTTATATTTAAGTACGTATTCAAGTTTAATTTGTCATTTGCCAGCTATATTTGTAAATGAGCTGTGCCAAGGATTTCGGTGTACCATATTTGCTTCCGTACAAGGTTCACCAAAACGAAACGAAAAACCCAGATCTGTCAGTTGGATAATCTTCTGACAGATTTGCTCCCACGCTGTTCGTTTTCTCTTTGACTTCAAACAAATAACGTAGACAATGATATGCCGGTACTTTGTGCAACAACCAATCTTACTGTACAATTTTTCGCAGTTCTAGTTGTGTGGTTATTACAGTCTTCGTTATTTGAAGACAGTGCAGTTCATTCAGAGACCTTGAGTATGAATGACGCTTTTGTAAGCCGGAGATCAAGGCGTTGATCCGTATGTGTCCATATAGTTTTGCCCCATTTTGAATAGAGAACTTCACAGTTTTTGACAAGATTCTTTATCAACTGTGTTTTGAATGGTAACTTTTGCAAACAGTGGTTCTTAATGTTTTCTTCTTACTTCAGCTGACAACGGCCAATAACACATTTTTTTTTCTGGTACCATATAGTTCTACTTTATACCAGTTAAGTATCACCAAATATATCTTCACAATAGACAGTAAGTCCCGGATTGTCCAGTGACCTTTATGTCGCTTATGATATATGGTTTGTATCAGAAGAGAGCGAAATTAGGTGTATGTTAATGAAATTTTCAAGTTTTTAGTTTGCACAAAATAACGTCGGATTCTTGCAAGGATGTAATCATTTTGAAGCAAAAACTTTCCACTCTACGAAAGATAATTTGCAATGTCGCTAAAGATGCATGAAAGTCATGGGAAAAGAAAGAATGTTGGGGAGGGGGTTTGCAAGGAGAGGTCTGTAGTTCTTTCTTTCGTTGGTATAAAAGACAAAACTAAACAGAGTCATTCCTCTCTTACCTGATTTACCAACTCCTGCATTTCCGAGAATCACAATTTTACTCTCTGAACCTTTTTTTCCACTGGATGACATTTATTTCCCCTCAACAAATACATTTAGAATGGATATTGCAACATTAAAATTAAAATTTCATTAACACTCCATAAAATTCACTGGAAAAATAAATTCTTAATGGGGAACTTGCCATGTACCAATTCTAAAAGCAAATAGCACGGCTGCTTCGTCGGCCTGTCAGGCTTTATTCTTTTCGTCACAGCTGTTATTGCTTATATGTTGCTTAAACTTAGATTTCGTCCTGAGTCACAAACACTGATGGACAAAAAATGTTTGTTAATAACTTACTTATCCACTTGTTATAGCGACATTAAACGTTCTTTCCTCGTATTAAAAGGAACAAAAGTGTAGAAACTCGAGTATATCCTGATCCGACGAACAACACACATCGCGTCCTTGGATACCGCTGAATATATTACAATGATCTTCGAGTCAATAATGAAACCAACAGAAATGACGAGGTTGAATCTGTGTACTATATTCGACACATAATAAACAAATACTAATTCATTATAAGTTAGAAAAGGAGAGATATAAGTAGTGAAGGGGGGCACTATACGTACAATGGGAATTAGCATTAAAAACACCCTTGGGGCACTATACGTACAATGGAAATTTAACATGGAGAAAAATCGTGGGGCACTTTACGTACAATGGGAATTTAACATGGCGATAAATCGTGGGGCACTTTACGTACAAGGGGAATTTAACATGGGAATAGAGTTTGGGCTTGTTTAGGGACAAGGGGAATTTAACATGGGATTTTTTTTTAAAAAAATTTTTAAAAAAGGGGTAGGCAATTCAAAAGACTATCTCTTTTCGAGAAATATGGCTGGCCCTGAAAAGGGCCTTTGGTTTATGTTAATATGCCCTTAACATAGAGGGCATTTGCGACATCTTCCTTTCCTCAAACTTCGTCTTACAGCAGGGCCATATATCAGAGTCCTCTTGAGGCAACCTTGTCTCTCTATATAGACTCTTCTTATCCACAGGCTGCTGTTGGTCCTGTGGACAACGGTCCACTTGGCTCGGACATACATGAGCATGTCCGTCCTGAACATCATTGTTGACACAAGGGTTGAAGATTCAACGTCTGTCCACATGTTGAGGCTCCGACAATAGGTGAATCAATGCAGTGAACGGCGCTTATTTATAGGGACAGAAAGGATTGAAACGGATTGAGTTCATTCACCAATCCGAACACGCGTTACAGAATTCAGTCAGCCCGCATCCAATCGTAAGAGTGCAGTATGTGACGTCACTTAGTCTATATAGATTCGCTAGCGCTTGTGTGCAGTCAATCTATGCGACAGTGATTCAACATGACGGAAACTCAGAAAACGATCCATTGGGGTGCACCAGCAGGGGAGACTGCCCAAGGGAACTCGGACTTACTTTCAGAAGAAGTGAATTGGGATTTTGTGGATTTTCTCTCCTCGCAAGAATTTGTTCCGGAACCTGCGTTACCTTCTTCATTACCGCAAGTGGAAAATTTTAGACAGAGACAGAAAGAAGAATTGGAGAAATTTATACAACGACAAAAGGAAGCGGAACAGGCTTTTCTCCTACAGCAACAGCAACAAGAAGAAGAGGTAAGAAAAAAACAACAGCAGCAACAGCAAGAAGAAGTAGTAGCAGCAAAGAAACAAGAGGGTGAAAATCAAACGGTCACGGTACTGTTGGACATTTTAGCGGAGTTAAGAAGTCTGAAACAAATGTATCAGACTTCATTATCACGACCGAAGAGAATACGACCTTCCCGAGCTAAACACGTCAACCCTGTGACTAAGCCTACCGTACCACCCTTAGTGATTTCAACCCAATCATCATCAGCATTACGCAGTTCAGAAGTAGGCCTTGGCCGTGGCAAAGGCATAAGGCAGTTAAAATTGATTGGTTAAACTCACCCTTTCACCATAAAGAAAAAAGGCCCTTTTCAGGGCCACCCACATTTCTCGAAAAGAAATACAATTTCAATTTGCCAATAACTCAAAAATAAACCCTTACCCATTTTTACCCTTATAGTACGTGTCTGTGTATGAGTGCGTGAGTGTAGCTTCTTATTTTAAAATCAAAACTCAAAGACTCTTACCTTATATCATTCATTTATTCTTTTCTCCATTTTTTACAATCCAATTCACAATTCACATCACAACACTATAATAAAAAGTTCATTGATTTCTTCTTTTCTCCTTGTTTAGTCTCTCTGTTTTTTGAATTTCTTCACCGTCACACTCTTTTCCTCTTCTTCCTCCTCGCTTTCTTCCCTTCTTCTTTTTTTCTCCTGTTTCTTTTTCTTCACCTGTCTTCTTTCTTCCTCAGAAGAATCCCTCTCTTCCTCTGAAGAATCCCTCTCTTCTTCTGAAGAATCCTTCTTTTCTTCTGACTCCTCTTGTTTCTTTTTTGGGCAATCTGGAGACCAATGTCCTTTTTCTTTACAATAATAACAGGTATCTTGACTTTTGTCTTTTTTAGTCCCTGTTTTTGTTCTTTTTTGACGGTCTGGACACTCTGAAGACCAATGCCCTTTCTTCTGACAGATATAGCAAGTATCTTGACTTTTATCTCGAAAGGAAGGAGAGTAGTCTGTCGGCTGGTCTGAAGAGAATTTTCTAATGACCCCTCGCAAAGCTCTAACGAAACGTTCCATCTGGTCAGTCTCTTCCATCGTTGTGCTCGGCTTGAGAGTGAAATGAATAGTGAAAGGACAAGACACACACCCTTTTATATACGCTGGTCTGCTATGACTATAAAGTAGTTTATGGTGTTTGAACTTGAGTCATTTGACTTTTTGCTTTCAAGATGAAACGATCTAATTCATTTGAGAAGGAAGAAGAAGAAGAAGAAAGTAAGAGGCAGAAACGTGATCTATCGCCTCGTACCAGAGCTGAAATCTTGGCACAAATTCATGCCAGTGATTTTGAAGAGGACATGAGTGAACCAGAATCAGAACCCTCTAAAACAAGTTCACCACCCTTAGTCAACCCTGAAAAATACTATTCCATTCGAGAGACGGAAAAGCGCTCCTCTAGAAAATTTAGAACCACGGCTTACAAATACACGGTGAAGTTTAAAGATTTCAAGGCTGAAGTGCCGTTAGAGAAAGCAGAAGTGTTCATCACTGAGGTGTGGGATTCTTTGCTCACTGCACTCAAGCAACAATGTCAACCCAAAGAAGACGATTGCTTGAGACTTTCCATACAACACGACGGTTTGAAATCCCCTGTTTGGATCGAGTTTAGCACCCCTGCAGAATTGACCGCTTCCAAAGTCATGGACAAGATTCAACACGTGCAACAATCTAATGACCAGTTTGACATCACCGATGGAAAAGCCACATTGGACATGACCCACGTCTCTCCTCCTCAAGGGAGTGGACGCAAAAAGATGTTATTGGTGAACGACCTTCGCAGCATTAAGCGTAGCCTTGTCCAAATTCACAATCCTCATGACCAGATGTGTTTAGCCCGTGCCATCGTGGTGGGACGAACCTATGCCAACAAGAACGACACGGTAGAATGGAAAAGAACCTGGAACACTATTCAACGTTCCTATCGAGCCAAACAACGAAGCGAAGCAGAACTCCTGTTACGACAAGCCGGCCTGTCCAAAGACACACCCTGTGGTATTCCTGAGATGCAAAAATTGCAAGATGCCCTAGCTCCACGATACACCTTGAAAGTGCACCCTCAAGAAGTGCGCGGACCTCTGTTGTTTCGAGGCCAAGACTTTAAGGACGGAAAATACATTCACCTTTATCATCACGATGAACATTTCGATACCATTACCAGTATCACCGGATTCCTTAAATACAGTTATTACTGTGAGAAATGTGACCATGGTTATAACAATCGAGAGCAACACAAGCATTGTGGATCGAAATGCACAGGATGTTTGGCCTCTTCACCCTGTCTGAGCGAAGAACCAGTGCCTTGTTCAACTTGTCTGCGCACGTTTGTCAGCCCTACCTGTTACCAACAACATCTGAAAACGCAAGGTTCACAGAAGAAATGCGCTTGTCAACTGCTGAGATTGTGCTCTACGTGTGAACAAGTCATACGTACCAATAATACCAAGGCACACGTATGTTCAGGAAAGAAAAAATGTCACATTTGTCACCACATCGTGGACTTGGAACACCAATGTTACGTGCAAAAATACCAACCCCCACCAGAGAAAGAGGACGGTCACAAGAAGAAAGGCAATTTCATCTTTTTCGATTTCGAATGCATGCAAGAGACCGGCATTCACATTCCTAATTTCTGCGTGGCTCATCGAGCGTGCGAGAAGTGCATTCAAGAACCTATCTTCAGTCATTGCCCTCACTGCAGCAAGATACCCGGAGGGCGTGAAAAAATCTTTCGGGGACCAAACACGTTAGCCGATTTTGCCCAATGGGTCTTAGACCCCGTCGACAAGACGTGGAGCCAAGAGGACATCGAACGTTACGGAGATTGTCATCGTCATGCCACGGTGATGGCTCACAATTTCTCCGGATACGATGGACAGTTTCTTTTGAGGTACTATACGGAACAAGGCACCGAACGTCCTAAAGTGACTTTGAACGGAGCCAAAATCATTTTCATGCAAGTGGGACAAGTGCAGTTTAAAGATTCGATGAGCTATTTGGCCATGCCTTTGAGTCGAATGCCTAAAACGTTTGGAATGACAGAAATGGCTAAAGGGTACTTTCCACACTTTTTCAATACGGAAGCCAATCAACACGCCGTTCTACCCCATTTACCTGAGGCTCACTATTACGACCCCGACAACATGCGTACCGAACAACGAAAAGCTTTCTACGCTTGGTACCAGGCTCACGCCTCGGACCCTTTCGACTTTCAGGAAGAAATGCTAAAGTATTGTCGTTCCGACGTGGACATTTTACGGCGTTGCTGTGGAAAATTTCGAGAACTGTTCATGGAACACGGAGGGGTCGATCCTTTGAAAGAAGCTGGCACCATTGCCAAAGCGTGTTCCTTAGTGTATCGACAACGATTCATGCCTGAAAAGACCGTGGCTGTCATCAGTCCTCAAACGACCCACTTTGTCAAACGTCAATACTCGGTCAAAGCCCTACGTTGGTTACATTACTTGTGCGACAAGGAAGACAAATGGATTCAGCATGCCCGCAACGGAGGGGGCGAAAAGACCATCGGAACGTATTCGGTCGATGGCTGGGACTTAGAAAACCCCAAGATCGTGTACGAGTTTAACGGTTGCTTATTTCACGGATGTCCCGTCTGTTACCCTGACCGTGGCACTAAAAATCAGTTTTTGCAACGAACCATGGAAGACTTGTACCAGGACACTTGTCAGCGGCGCCTAAAGTTGGAACAGCAAGGATACCAAGTGGTGGAAATGTGGGAACACGAGTACGATCACCGTATGAAAACCGATCCCGAGTTTAAACGCCTCGTGGAAAGTTACCAGTTCGTGGACCCGCTGAACCCGAGGGATAGTTTGTACGGAGGAAGGACCAATGCCACCTGTTTGCTGTACCAAGCCGACGAAGAGAAAGGAGAAGAAATCAAATACTTGGACGTGTGTTCGCTGTATCCCTACGTGTGCAAATATTGTCGCTTTCCTGTAGGGCACCTGCAATTGCTGACGGAACACATCGACCTGAAAAACATTCGACAATACGAAGGCTTGATCAAGTGTAAAGTTTTGCCTCCCACGAACCTATACCATCCCGTCTTACCTCACCATTGTCAAGGCAAACTGATGTTTCCCTTGTGCCGTACTTGTGCCGAAACGTGCAACCAAGACCAACCTTGCCATCACAGCCAGGAAGAACGGGCCTTGACGGGAACCTGGGTCAGCGTAGAATTGTTCAAAGCTCTGGACATGGGATACCAACTGTTAGAAGTGTACGAAATTTGCCACTTTCCCAAGACACAACAATACCACAAGGGTGACCCCACGCAGAAAGGCATTTTCGCAGACTACGTGGATGCCTTTTTGAAACTGAAGCAAGAAGCCAGCGGCTATCCTTCCTGGTGTCACACTCCCGAAGACCAAATAAAATTCAAAGAGAAATACTACGAACAAGAAGGCATCACTTTAGACCACATCGAGAAAAACGAAGGCAGGCGATCGTTTGCCAAAGTGATGTTAAATTGCTTATGGGGTAAAATGGCACAACGACCGTGTTTACCCAAGACGGAATATTTGACAGAACCTTCCCGCTACTTCCAGATGATTCACGACAAAACCAAATACATGAAACACGTGGACGTCGTTCGAGAGAATTTGATCTTGGTCAATTACGAAGAAGATCTGGACTTTGTACAAGACGACCCTTTTGGAAATGTCATCATTGCGGCTTACGTGACAGCCCATGCTCGCTTAAAATTGTACGAGGCTTTAGAACTGTTAGGGGAACGCGTCCTGTACTTTGACACAGACAGCTGCATTTACATCCATCACCCGATTCAACATCACCCTAACATCGAAGGAGACCGTTTAGGAGCCTGGACAGACGAGCATCCCGACGACAAGATTTTAAGTTTCGTCAGTGGCGGTCCCAAAAATTACGGCTACGAATACCGTGACAAACAAGGAGAAGTGCACACGACGTGCAAAGTGAAAGGATTGACTCTGAATTATCGTACCAGTCGAGTGGTCAACTTTGGGGTATTGAAAGAAGCCTTGCAATCGGGAGAGGATGGAAAGTTTAAAGTGACCACCTATCAACCGAACAAGATTGTACGTTTACCCACTCACCACATCGTCAGTCGACCCTTGGAAAAAATCTATCAAATTGTATACCAGAAGCGAGTTCGACTTCCTAATCATTTCACCTTACCGTACGGTCACGTCGGTATTGGTCTGTATATAAAAAGGAACCCTAGGCAAAATCGATAGTTCATTGTGACTACCAAGACCGAGCAAACAAGATGAATACTTTCAGAAAAACACAGAACAAGTTGTTTAGAAAGGCACAATTCAAGTGTGAGGCTTCGGAAGTGGAATGCGATTGTGAGCCTTGCGATGGGTACGATGCTGTACCTTGTGACCTGAGCGATGCCGTAAAGCATCATGGGAACTTTAGTACCCTTACCCCTATCATGGAAAGTGATGCTGTGCGTGTCAAACCTGTGGGATGCGAAAGTGATGCCGCTCGTCCTCTTGGACATTTTACTGGGTTTCGTTTTAAAGGGGAATGTTCACCTTCACGTCTACCCCCCTACGGATGTCATCCAGCCCTGAGCAAACTCCTACCCATGTCACTCAACCCTCATCGAAACGAACCTGTGAAAGACGAATATTCGTTCCCTGTGCGTTTGTCGGAATACTGCGACTTTGAAAATCGTCTTCAATCGTTCAAAGGAAAATGGCCAAAGTATCTGGGAGGACCGACCCCCGAAGAATTAGCCAGAGCCGGATTTTTCTACTTGGGCGAAGGAGATAAAGTCAAGTGCTTCAGTTGCGGTGTGTCACTTCACCACTGGGAACCGCAAGATTCGGCCTACGTTGAACATGCTCGATGGTCACCGAATTGTCATTACTTACCCTTAGTGGGACCGAGACATTGAAGTAACTTCTTACCATAATAATCTGTTCATGGATACTTTACAAGAGAACATTTGTGCTTTGCCCGTGGAGTTGAGAGAACGCATTTATCGAGAACTGGTCAAAATACAAGTGAAACGTAAAGAACAATTGCATCCGTTACGTCACCGGTGTTTGAACCACTGGTACCTGAAGGCTATACAAGGGTTGATTCAATTGAAAGTGTTCCATCGAACAGACATTGATCAACGATCCTCTAGTTTTCAAATGGATTGGTTTGTTATGGACGATTCTACCTACATCATTGTAAACGTACTGCATCGAATTCCAGAGGAAGAGTTAACGAATTACCAACATCTTGAACGCAATGTCAACTTGGTGAAAGAGGAAACTTCTGAACGAATTGTAATGTGTAGATTAGTGACTCAACGATTTAAATTCGACACTGAAGTAAAACCATGTTTGTGCAAAGAGTACATTTCTTGTGTCAGACCAAAGAGAATTTAGTATGACCTATTCATGGATACTTTACAAGAGAACATTCGTGCTTTGCCTGTGGAGTTGAGAGAACGCATTTACCGAGAGCTGATCAAAATACAAGTGAAACGCAAACTCAAAGTGATTCGTCCGTTTTTAAATTATGCTATGTTCCAAAGTACAAGAAGACTGATTATGAGTGGATATTACATTAGACACAAAGTTAAACGAGGCTATTGGTCGCCACCCAACGATTCCAAAAACAGTGTATATAATTATGGATACTTTACAAGAGTACATTTTGGGCTTGCCTGAGGAGTTGAGAGAAAGGATTTACCGAGAGCTGGTGAAAATACAAGTGAAACGTAAAGAACAATTGCATCCGTTACGTCACCAGATCTTTAACCACTGGTACCTGAAGGGTATAAGAGAACTGATTCGTCAGAAATTGTTTCAGTGGTCAGACCTTGTTCAATACTTCCAGGCCCCCGATGATTCACGTGTTGATCATTTTGGTTACTTCGAGATTCACCTAGAGCAACCCATTGAGGAAGACGAGGTAAAGGATTACCAACATATTTTACGTGGAATCTACTTAGCGGAAGAGGAAACTTCTAATCGAACTCTGACGTTTCGGTTACAGTATGCAAGATTTACATTACCCACTGGAAAACGAAGATCACTGGCTAGAAAGTACGTGTATTCTTTTCGAAACAAAGAGACTATAAAAACAGGCAGCTATGCCACGACTTATGTCGTATGTAATCCAACAGATTCCGTGGAAGGAACTCAATGACCATATTCAAACCGTGGATCATTACCATCGATTATTGCAAGAACTGTATCCATTCAATTTGGGACGACAAGTGGTGTGTGTCTTAGTGACTTGTTTTCTGGGATTTCGTTTACCAGCCGATTCTTTGTGGACTCTTTACGATCAGTACTTACCACCTCCATGGCCTTAAATGGTCACGAAAAACTCCTTTTGCTCAAAGCCTTGCGGTTTCATCTGGATACTTCTCGACCTCAACAGGAAAAAAAGATTCGTCAACTTTTAGCTACCCAAGACGTGTATGACGATGTGTGTGTAGCTTGTGACTTACACCCTCATTGGACAGATGTTCGTGACTGGAAAAAGGGGGGTTTTGAGGTTTGGACCCAAGAAGTGGCCCAGTATGCACAAGAGTTGTTCAAGGAAAAAAGTTACTTTTCAACCTGTGTTAGTGACGGTGCCAGAAGAACCCGTCACCGAGAACAACCACTCGCTTCAGGACAGAACTGTCATGGACAGGCCTGAAAGGTCATTCCGGGAGGACACTTGTGTGACAATACCTCATGTAGAGACTGTAAGAACATTACACACTGTCCCTAGGACATCTTCGTTACCCAAAACATGTTGTACAGACACTTGTTTATATTCCACTTTGATCGCTTTGCTGTGTTTTATATTCCTGTACATCACTATTTGGGTTGTATGTATTTTTGTCTTTCGTGTTCATATTTGAAACATTCAATAAACGTGTTCTGAAAAAAGTATATAAACTCTTGTCTTGTTTGTTTTTCGTGTCACAAGTGACATTTCTCACACCATGGCTACCTCTGCTGTCTCTGCTCCCTCTTCCTCTACTGTCAAAGTCATCGACGAACACTTAGATCGTGCCAGTTGGGAGGCTTTGTATCTTCGCCATCCCTTTAACATGCTCATTGCTGGACCTAGCGGTTCTGGCAAAACCGAATTCGTCAAACGTTTGATCGAACATAAACATCATTTGATCGATCGGCCCCCTCAACGGATCGTGTGGTGTTACAAAGAGTGGCAATCGGCGTACAGCCTTTTGCGAGAAAGTCAAGGCGATTCCATCGTGTTTGTGGAAGGCATTCCTAAAGAAGACGACGGCATCGTCTCTGACTCCCGTCTAACCCATTTGGTCATTTTCGACGACATGTTAGGAGAAGACGAAGAAGAAATTAAATTGTGGTTCACGCGCAAAGGGCATCACCGTAATGCCAGTGTCGTTTACATCACCCAAAATTTGTTTCAACAAAGTAAAGCCCATCGCACCATCAGTCTCAATGCGCATTACGTGGTCTTGTTTAAAAGTCCTCGAGATAAATCGCAAGTGCAAGTCTTAGCCAAACAGTTAGGAACGCCTTGGCTGACTCAGGCGTACGACGATGCCACTCAAACTCCACACGCCTATTTACTCGTCGATTTGAAACCTACGACCCCCGAGGATTTGCGATTTCGTACCCACTTGTTTCACCACTGGTGCCAAGACGGAGGGCCTGTCCTGTACACGTCTCCGTCCTCGACTTCATTTCACTCCCCATGAAAAAAATCTATAAAAACCTCAGACCCTTTTTCGTCTGCCTCACACAGTGTGAACATGACGTCCCTTCAGTCGCATCTTCCCGTCAAATTGATTCGTGCCTTGTATGGCATCAGTCGAGAAAAAGATCCACAAACACGAGCTCGTGTCTTAGAAGCTAGTCTCAAAGAAGTCTTACGATGGTTCACGGTGACGGCACGTCAATTACTCCAAGGAATCATTCAGATTCCTCATCAAACCCAACGCTTTTTCGATCGAAACAAAGTCGCTTTGGTCCAACTGGCCGATCCCCGCATCGACACTCAAACCAAAAAACAAATCATTTTGAAACCTGGAGGGAGCGGTACTCTAGGAGGGGTCATCATTCGCTCACTCTTAAGATGGGATCCTAATGCCCCCAAAGTTATCCCCAAGACAAAAGTTCAACGAAGCCCCAAGAAGAAAAAGAAAAAGACCAAGTCCCCAAGAAGAATAACTTCTCCAGTGGCAGGACCCTCCTCTGACCAGACACCACCACCATCACCCCGGAAAAAGAAAAGAAGCCCCCAGAAAAAGAAACAGAGAAAAAGTCCCCAGAAAAAGAAAAGTCCACAGAAGAAGAAGAAAACTAGTCGCAAGAGAGGCACTTCGGCCAGGACGCAACCTTACACTCGCAAGCCACGACCTGCCACAGCGTCTCCGGCAGCCTCACGTTTGTCCACTTCTCCGTTGATGTCACCAGGAACTGAAGAGTACTTGGAGACGTTGATTACACCAAGAACTTCTCCGTTGATGACCCCCAAAAGAACTTCCCCAGTGGCAGGACCTTCCAATTTAGCGTCAGTGGCTGCTGCTCACAAAGTACCTTCTCCCAAAATCAAAGTCCAAGAAAGATCGGGCATGTTACAAAGTTTACTGGATTTGTCCAAACAAGAACTGGCTCGATTTAGTCCGTTACGTACCCCTGCACGACGTGTCATGCCTGTCCTCAAACTGATAAAACGTAAAGACAATCAGTGGCGACGCGTTCCAGTATAAAAAGACCTGTGACCAAGTCGGGGGTATCAGTGAACTTGTAAAAGATGTCACCTCCAAGAAGCCACAAAAGAAAGAGACAAAGACAGACGCGTCATCCGACAAAGCGCTTAGCCAAGCATCGACGTTACCCTAAAAAAAGACACAGTCGTTCCAAGAAAAAGAGGCGCCAACAAAGGGGAGGATTCCTTGGCGATTTTCGGAAAAACATTGTCACCTTTATGACAAAGCGATAGTCCCAAAAAAAGATAAAAGGGTGTGCGTTAAGTCATCGACGTTAGTGTCTGTTCGGTGAATGTCCCGGAACCCACAAGCAAAAATGTCACCCTCCAGAAAACCCCAAGGAAAAAAAAGGAAAGGACTGCCACCACGTTTAGCCAAACATGGGGACATGTTATCTGTCCTGTCCAAAGCTTCTCCACCCCTACGAAAAAAACTCATTCAAACGGCCTCCAAAGAGGTCATCGATACCGTGTGCGAATGTTGTTTGAACGTTTTGAAAGGCACGATCCCTTTGTCCAAACACCAGAAACAATGCTTAGGCAAACATCGTCACGTTCTTCGGAAAATGGTTCAAAAGAAAATTCCCATTCGTCAAAAAAAGAAGATGTTGGTCCAACGTGGAGGTATTTTACCTCTCTTGTTAGGCCCCATACTAAAAGGAGTCTTGGGAACCATGTTGGGAGGACTGATGGGAGCAAGATAAAAAGGCCTTCGGAAGTCCCAAGATCTCAGAATTCACCCCTGACAACCCCATGGAAGGACGAAAACTAGCTTTATTGCCTTACAAACGATGGATGGAATACCATCGGTGGCAAGAACAACGCACCCCGCATTTACCTCCCAATCCCAATTTGAGCGAGATGTCCCAGTTACAACACGAATTGCAATCCTTGATGGATCGCCAAGATTTGTCCGAAACAGAAAAATCGCAAAAGTACGGTCAACTCTTACAAAGACTGCAACTCTTTCACCAGAAAGCTTTAGACGAAACAGCTTTACCCACTCTGAAAGATTTTAAGACCTTGATGAAAAGTCCAGCACCATCATCATCATTACCACCACCACTGTCATCCCCAACCGTCACCAGAGATGCTACCCCACGAAGACCTGAGGAAGAAGAGACGCGCGAAGTGTTTCAAACACCGTCAGCAGCTCCCATTTCGAGTAAGATTGCAGCATCCTTATTGACCCCGTCCCCCACACCCCAACGAGAAGAAATGAAAGCTTGGGTTAAAAAGATGATGTCCACACCTCCTTCGACAGAAGTGAAAAAGAAAGAAGAGAGACCAGAAGCGAAAAAAGAAAAGAAAACCAAAGCCATTCCATTGCCACCTCCACCACCACCACTACCTTCGACTTCTACTCCCGTAGCCCATCGGACACGTAAATCCGTTTCCAAACCACCCTTTCGACCCACCCAAAGTAGCATCACCGAAGAGTGGGTGACTTATTAACACACCAACACAAAAAATAAAAAATGGAAAAAGTCTTAGCCAGCATTTACTACGATCCCTCCCATCCTGCAGGTTACGCAGGAGTTCAAAAATTGTATCGTGCTGCCAAAACGCGACTGAAAAGTCTCCGTTTACCTCAAGTACAACGATGGTTACAAGAACAAGCTACCTACACTTTACACAAACCCATTCGACGCAAGTTTGCCAGAAGTCGCACCCGAGTGGAAGGCATCGATCATCAATGGCAAGCCGATTTAGCCGATGTCTCTCATTTGGCCAGCTACAATCGCGGCTACAAATATTTGTTTTGTGTCATCGACGTCTTTTCCAAATTTGCCTGGGTCGTGCCCTTGACTTCCAAATCCAGCAGCGAGTTAGTGCGAGCCCTGCAACGGGTGTTGAAACAAAGCGGTCGTCACCCTCTTCGATGGCAAACAGACAAAGGCACCGAATTTCTGAACCAAGCTTTCCAAAAAGAATTAAAGAAACGTGACATTCATTTTTTTACCACCGAGAATCCCGAAACCAAAGCCAGCATCGTGGAACGTTTTCAACGCACTTTGAAAGAACGCATGTGGAAATATTTTACGCATCACCACACTCTGAAGTACATCGACATCTTACCGCACCTGGTGCAAGCGTACAACCAATCTTACCATCGAAGCATCGGACGTGCCCCGCAAGACGTGACTCCCGACAACGAAGTGCTGGTGTTTGAGCGCCTGTTTGGTACGTCCCCGACGAGGGCTGTCCCCAAGAAAAGTGGAGAGTTGACCGTAGGAGATTGGGTGCGCATTGGCAAAACCAAACGCACTTTCGACAAAGGTTACTTACCTAACTGGACGACCGAATTGTTTCGCGTCACTGGACGAGTGCATGGCCGTCATCCTGCCGTCTATAAATTGGAAGACATGAACGGAGAAGTACTCAAAGGAACGTTTTATTTGCCCGAGTTACAACGTGTCACCAAAAAAGAAGACGACGTGTACGACATCGAAAGCATTCTCGAACGCAGAACCCGTAAAGTGGGCAAACGACGTGTCAAAGAAGTCAAAGTACGTTGGAAAGGATATCCACCCAGTTTCGATTCTTGGATCGACGCTTCGCAAGTCATCGACTATAAAAAGAAGAAGTGACCATCATGCCCTTTCACACAGCAACAGACGCAGCTACGTCGACCACTCCTTCTTCCCCTAGTTCTTCTGTGCAAGATTTACAAAAACAACCCTTGTGGGTGTGGTGTGGAGAACGTGTGCCTAAAACGCAAATCGTCTTTTTCTGCCAAATCTTCGTGGTGTATTGTGTCATTGGGGCAGCCATCGCCAATTTGAGTTTGCAACAAGGAGACAAACAATTGTGGACCATTTTATTGAGCAGTTGCATCGGTTACCTGCTTCCCAATCCCTCCCTGAAATTCTCCTCGAACGGGAACGTTGTGTCCAGTGCCAGTGTCAGTCACCACTCCAACAACCACAACCAGAACCCCATTTTGGGCGGAGAGACACCTCTGACATCCACTAATATTCCCTCGGACAGCCACAGAACTCTGGAATTATGAGTCACCAAAACCAATTTTACTTAACCTTACCCAGTGACAGTTCCATGGAGGTGTTTCCCAACAACACGTTGTGCTGTTACACGGCCAAATTACCTCAAGCCATCCCCTTAGATCACGAAGCCCATTGGGAAGTGGCTTTAGTCGAAATGATTCACCCGACCCAAGTCCTCAATGTCGTTGCCAATCAAAATAAATTTGATGTGGAAGTTTATGACGAACAAATACAACAGTGGATGGATACCCATAGCAAATATGACAAGAAAACCCCTGGCACAAAAAATCGACATTACACCATCTATCACTTGTTCATTCCCCCAGGTTATTATTTTAGTGGTCAACATTTGGTCAACACCATAGCCACCAGGTTTAATGGCGTGTTTGGGGAAGCTTTTAAGAATGTCAAGAACAAAACTGTCACCCTGGAATACCACAAAACAGCTCGTCGCTTACTGATAAAATTTCCTGAGGATAAAATCATGGGTTTCTATTTTTGTGATGAATTGTTTGACATGTTGGGCGGTAACATGGAGATGAGGAAGAAAGTAGAACAACAAAAAAAAAACCCCGAATTATCAATCATTTACGACAACGAGTCTTTTGGCCAGTATTTTAATACCCCGGTAGAACTGAACCAAGGACTGAATTTGATGTTTGTGTATTCCGATGTGGTGGAATACAACGTGGTGGGACACACCTCCGTACCGTTACTGCGTGTCATTCCTTTCAAAGTGGATTCTGCCGCAAACGCTGACGAGGAAGGTGGAAACACTTACCACGTCCACCGCGAATTTGTCCATCCTCACTATTTGCCCGTTAGCAAGTCGTATTTGGACACGGTCAACATTACTATAAAAGGAGATTTGGGACAAAATATTCCATTCACCAAAGGAAAAGTCACGGTGAAACTCCATTTTCGAAAACGGTTCTCTCACGACTCGTAAGCAAGTCATGTATCCAGTGTACCG
Source organism: Sinohyriopsis cumingii (assembly GCA_028554795.2). Taxonomy (NCBI): domain Eukaryota; kingdom Metazoa; phylum Mollusca; class Bivalvia; order Unionida; family Unionidae; genus Sinohyriopsis; species Sinohyriopsis cumingii. Next base: position 138,696,179 of record CM068830.1, on the reverse strand, counting down.
AGGGGTGGCTCGACAGCGAGGACACGGTTTAGGAGATATGTTAAAATCGGCCTTTCGTTCGGTGGCCCCGGTGTTGAAACCGATGGTGACACGCGGATTGCACGCCTTGAAAGATGCGGCACTGACGCAAGGCAAAGAATTTCTCCAAAATGTCATCATCGACAAACAAAACCCTAAAGAAGCCTTCATGAGGGCAGGCAAAAATGTCTTGCTGCAAACGGGCAAAGACATTTTAGGCCGACGAGACACACCTATAAATGCCCTGCACGCTACCGAGTCTGGCATTCAGCAAGGACAAGGCAGAAAGAGACGACGAAGAAAACACCCTTTCACCAGACTTCAGGCTAGAAAGGCCAAGAAAAGAAGAACCGTTCGAGACTTAGACGTTTTCGATTATTGAGACACAGCAACAAAAAAAATGATGCACCGAGAGTCTTGCGCTTGTTCCAAGACGGAACTGGATATGTTTGCCATGCCCCCCACCATGATGACGATGCAAGAATCCCAGTGGGTGGAATTTCATCCCGTCTCCTCATTGACTGATTCCGCTCCCATCGAGTTTGAAATCAAAGGACAGCCCGAAGATTACATCGATCTGAATAGTAGTTACCTATACTTGAAAGTGAAAGTGATCGAACCACCCAACACTAACATAGACGCTGATGAAGCAGTAGCTCCCGTCAACAATTTCATGCATTCCTTGTTTAGCGAGGTGGACTTGTACTTGAATAACAAACTAGTCAGCAGCAGCATGGATACTTACCCTTATCGAGCCTACCTGGAGAATCTCTTGACGTACGGAATAAATGCCAAGGACAGTCATCTGGATGCTTGCGTGGTATGGAGACCTGACCAGGCGACTCAGTTCAACGGCATTACACTTGCTGGGGATGCTTCAAATCCAACGGGATTTGTAGAACGACAAAAAAAAAATTGCTAGAAGTCGTGTTTTAGAACTAACGGATCGCTTGCATCTAGACATGTGGTTGCAAGAAAAGTATTTGCTAAACGGGGTAGACATCCGCCTGAGACTGAATCGGAGCAGTGCCGCTTTCCATTTGATGGCTGCTCATGATGCCACTTACAAAACCATGATCCAAGAAGCCAGGCTCTATGTGCGTCGTGTGGAAGTGTTGCCTAAAGTAGGTAACGACATCAGTCAGACGTTGAGCAGAACGAACGCAAAGTATCCGATACGAAGAGTGGAAGTGAAAACCTTCACCATTCCTGCTGGACAGCGATCCATGATCGAAGATCATCTGTTCCAAGGACAGTTACCCAAGCGTTTGATTGTTGGTATCGTCAAGAATTCAGCCTTCAACGGAGCCTACCATGAAAATCCTTTTGAGTTTAAACATTACAATGTGTCCAAGATTGAAGTCAGTCGCGACGGCAAGACCTTGTGTACCCGACCTTTCGAGCCTAACTTTGCCCAGAACAATTACTTGAGATCGTACTTGTCCCTGTACGAAGCTACCGGACAGTTAGGAACCAACACCAGTCACGGTATTAAGTACGACGATTATGCAGGAGGCTACGCTTTGTGGGCTTTCGATTTCACTCCAGACCAAGGCAGCGACGAGGGACATTTCCACCCTATAAAATCCGGCCAGATTCGTGTGGAACTTCAGTTTACTAATGCTCTACCAGACACGGTGAACGTCCTCCTGTATGCAGAATTCGATAATACCATAGAAATCAACAGTTTGAGAGAAGTCATTCTAGATTACTAGAAGCCATGGAAGACTGTTATCCCTCTTTACAAAGTGAAGAAACTTTGGACATGGAATGTGAGGAGACCGTGGAAGGAGAATCCCAAGACGAAGAAATTGTCATGATGAAGTCGAGATGGCCAGAACAAGAAGCCCATTTAGTCTCCTGTTTTGCCAAACACTTGGTCGACAAAATGACGGAATTGATCAAGAAAAATTGCTATGGATGTCAAAACGATCATCCCAGTCAAATTCAACACGATAAATGCCTGATGTTAAGTCAAGAAGAAAAATTGGACGAGTATCTGGACGAAGCTTGGAGTCTCATCTCGAACAAAGACGTGTTGCACCAGTGGTATAAAGACTTGCGTGAACATTCTTGTCCACCATTAACCAGTCAAGAGATCCATCGTATCGAAGCTCTCCTGAATCAGAGTGAGGAAACAGAACGAATAACCGTTTATTCGTCAGACATTTTCAAGCAAAAAGTCAGGATCGAATTGACAACTTATTATTACCTGTGAAGAAGAAAAAAAGCACACACAAATCAATGGATACCTGGGAACTTTATTACCTTTTGAACCACAGTTCGTATACGGCTTCTTGGAATCCTGTCGTCTGTGCTAAAGATGAACTCCCTCATCGCAAACCTAAAGACCATCAAGCTTACGTGATCAACACGGACGACAGTCATCTCCCAGGAACCCACTGGGTAGCCATCTACTTTCCTCAAGAAGGATGTGTGGAATATTTCGATTCGTACGGATTGCCCCCTTTGGAAGACGATATCATTGACTTTATGAGAAGAAATGCTCAAACCACCCGATTCAATAATGTGAAATTACAAGGCACAGATTCCTTGGTGTGTGGACAATATTGTGTGTATTTTCTGCATCATCGCAGCCTGGGCTATTCCTTAGAACATTTAGTGACTCATTTCGATCCTCGTTCTTCTGCTAGAAACGATGTGAAAGTAGACCGATGGTTTTGTGACCATTATGCTTATCTTTTGTCTCAAGCTAGGAAACGTAGTGTCCATCAATGGCCTAATGATTTCCAACAGTGGAAATCACAATTTCATTCACAACGTTGTCAGCCTTGTTCAAAGTAGTTAGTATTTGAAGAAAAAATGTTTGTGATTTGAAGAAAATTGATTGATGTTATAGTGTTGGATTATTGTTTAAAATGTTGTTGTTTAGTGTTAAGTGATTTTTAAATAAAAAATGTTGTGTTTTGAAAAAAATGCCTTTGTCTTTTGTTTAGCTATAAGAATGTTGGATTGATGCTCTTTCATTTCTTACTATCCCTCTCATGAACGTTGCGGCTCGAAAACCGTGTGGGGATGTTTTCCTTCACGTCCGCGCTTTAACTTTAAGAACCGGTTTGTTCCCAGTCTAACCATCCATTGTCGACTCATCCTCCTAAGAAGATGTGCTCCAAACTAGCTAAGCTCAACGAAGCCTACGTGAATTTGCATAGGGTCAGACACAGTCTGATACCGAAGCCAGAAGAAATAGAGAATGTGAGAATGTTAAAAATCACTGAAGACCTGATAGAAGAGCTCTTCAGAGAAGAAATGAACAGGGAGAAAGAAGAATGGACAGAGAAGTACAGACTTCAGAGACAGCAGCAACAGCAGCAACAGCAGCAACAACAGCAACAGCAGCAGCAACCTGAAGCTGACAGAGGCTTTGTCGATTGTCGTATCGACACCAAAGAATTCTTCTTCTCTTTCCGAAGAAGCAGACCTATTGCCAGAAAGTCTATCCTCAGAGGACATCGCATTCTTAGAAACTAAAAAAGAATGCCATAGCAAAACAAAAAAAACAGCCCTTTTCAGGGCTACCCAATACTCTAGAAAAGAAATAACGATCGATTTGCCAATGTGTGTAGGTAGAGTAGTGTGAATATAAACACTAACTCTTTATTAATAGTGGAAGTGTATGTGTTTGTGTGTTTGTGTTTGTAAGTGGTAAAATAGGTTGGTGTGGATAGTAGATTAAAATAATGTTAGTTTTTTGGCTGTTAGAGGTATATATTTTGGGTTAGATTGAATTGCTTTGCGTATGTGGATAGTCAATTGAAGTGATTTATAAAAATTTTACAATAGTAATGGGTAGCATAAAAAGTGAGTGAGTGTTTCTTTTAGGTCCGCGCGTTGTTGTTGTTGTTGTTTTTTGGTTAATGATCTAGGTAAGATGAATTTTATGTTATTAGGGGGATGTTTTCCTTCACGTCCGCGCTTTCAGTATAAATTGAAACTCGTTCGGCAGTCCAGCTACCCTTGTTGATTGATCAACACCAAAAATGAACACGAGACTGGAGAAACTGTTGGAACTTCATGTGCATCTGGAATATGCCAGGCGCATATTAAATGAACTGGCCGCTGAAGCCATTGTCGAGGAGGGAAGGATAAGAGAGGAGGAAAGAAGAAAAAAAGAAGAGGAGGAGAGAAGATATAAAGAAGAGGAGGAGGAAAAGGAGAGAAGAAAAAATTTCAGAATCCCAGAGAGTGAAAATTGGGATTCTGAAGCGACATATCCTGCCTCTGCTCTCTCCCCCCAAAAGGTAAAAAGTAACTGGGGGATAAGATGTGTATGTGGCGCCAGGCCTGGAAGGTGCCACCATTAACCAGGTGTCCATGAAGTTCCAAACAAAACAGCCCTTTTCAGGGCTAACCAATACTCTAGAAAAGAAATAACTATTAATTTGCCAATGTGTGTAGGTAGAGTAGTGTGAATATAAACACTAACTCTTTATTAATAGTGGAAGTGTGTGTTTGTGTGTTTGTGTTTGTAAATGGTGAAGTAAGTTTGTGTGAATAGTAGATTATGGGTTTCTTAGCGTATGTGAAGAGTATAGTTAGGGTTATATTATATGAAAAAAGTAGGGGATGTTTTCCTTCACGTCCGCGCGTTGTTGGGTCATGATCTAGGTAAGATCCATTTTATGTTTTAGGGGGATGTTTTCCTTCACGTTCGCGCTTTTCGTATAAGAACCCACAGTGTTGGTCGTTCAAACCATTCTGCAAAGAATAAAAAGAAGATGGCGTCAAACCAAATGGACAAATTACAAACCTTGCAAGACGTTTTAGACAACTTAGGAATAATGGAACAGATGCTAATAAGACTCGTTGAAGACCATTATTCCTATAGTCCCCATCGTGTAAAGATGGAAATTAACAATTTAAGGAAAGCAAAGGACAAGATTAGTGGTGTCATGAAAGAGATCAAGGAGGAGAAGGAGGATGAAGAGGAAAAGATAAGAATAAGAACATGGAACGAAAAAATTGAAAAAGAAGAGGAAAATGAGAAGAGGAAGAAAGAAGAAGAGGAGGAAGAGAAGAAAGAAGAGAAGGAGAAAAAAAAGAAGAGAAAGAGTGTTGGAGATAAAATAAGAAGTTGGTGGAGGAAAAGAAGAAATTAGAAGAAGAAAACCCAAAGGCCCTTTTCAGGGCCAGCCATATTTCTCGAAAAGAGATAGTCTTTTGAATTGCCTACCCCTCTTTTAAAAATTTTTTTTAAAAAAAATCCCATGTTAAATTCCCCTTGTCCCTAAACAAGCCCAAACTCTATTCCCATGTTAAATTCCCCTTGTACGTAAAGTGCCCCACGATTTATCGCCATGTTAAATTCCCATTGTACGTAAAGTGCCCCACGATTTTTCTCCATGTTAAATTTCCATTGTACGTATAGTGCCCCAAGGGTGTTTTTAATGCTAATTCCCATTGTACGTATAGTGCCCCCCTTCACTACTGATATATCTTTCAACAATATTCAAGGTTCATACACTTTCAAGTGTACATTCTGACCTTGCACTTCATAGTATAGTGAAATAAGCCATACAGCATGCTCACTCAATCCCCAACTAGAATTGTAAATAACATAACGAACGCAATGACTTCACATAACTACATGCTGTGAAGGACTCATGGTTCTAATTCAACTCCTATAGTCAACCTATGAAAACACCATTGTATAAAAGATTCAATAAATTTAAATTTCTAAATATCAACCTAAATATTTATAAAAGAAGACCCATCACTGATGCAATCTTTTGGGTGGGGAAAACCATATAAGCCACATATTGTTTTATGAAACGTGTTTTCAAATCTGCACCTGATGAATCAGATGTTAATTTCAGTAACACGTGTTCAGAGACAATCATGTAAAACGACTAAAGTTGTACTAATACAACATTGTTTATATTGTTTTTAGATACAAACAGGATAAACTCTCAAAAGATACCTTTATTAAAATTGTACTTTCCAGTATGAACCAATCATAGCCCTTCAAACCCATATATATATATATATATATATATATATATATATATATATATATATATATATATATATATATATATATATATATATATATATATATATATATATAAGATGAATGAAATCTAAAAGGAATTATACGACGTTTAGGACTTGATAACATCACTCATGGTACTTATTCGGCTCCTACTCCTATAGTTAACACATGGAAACGTCATCCTATTAATAAGTCAATATTTTTAAGTTTCTAAATATTCTTGATCAGCCATACCTCTCTGTATAGACCAATCCTTCATGCAAAGTTCTTTAGTGGAGAAAACACATATGAGCTGCGGCATTTTTTTTATTTTATCTCCATGTGCTTGAAACATGAGCTATCAATTCTGCACCTAAAGATTAGGTGCTGCTCTGAGTACTGAGTGTTCTTAGGTCTCACTGGATAGTTTCGTATTTGGCGCCTCCCTAATTTTTATGGTAAAGGGCAAGCCTAGCATTTATAAATTCACACACAAGTTAAATATATAATGTGGTTTAGATGTACTTTGAATTAGGCTTGAAAATAGGTTGGATGGTTTGGTGACTGCCTGTCACAGTTAGACTAGCACTGGAGATCAAATGCATAACTTGGGTTGCAAATGAACAGTCGACTTAACTTACTTAATTACGTATATCTGATGCAGAAGTAAATATCTAAAAATCGAGATGGTTGAGGGGTGATGAAAAGTATGCTAATTTGTTATAGTGCTAGTGAAATTTATTCATGCATAAGGCACATACTGATTCTTTTAGCTGCATTTTCACAGGAAAATATTCAAAATAGCTCTTTGCAGTCAAAAATGAATGTACAAAAGAGGGGATGATGGCAGTGTTGGTTCAGTAATAAAGCCACCAGTTGCATAAGGAATTAACCTGATTGCCGCAGTCAAAATCCCACATGCATGCTTTCTAGAAAAATCATTAATTTATTTTTATTTGTATCTTCAGTGTAAACTTGTTCTCATTGTTCTGCAATAGGTCATTGTAGGATGAATATTCACCAGATAAACTGTCCAATGAGACTATAAGTCAAGCCTGTAAAAGACTGAACTTCATCACTACAACAGTGTCTCCATTTGTTTCAGCTGCAAATACAATTTTTTTAAAAAAATTAACTTTTCATTATTAACCAATCACAGAGCTTCAAAACCTGTATACAGTCAATTTCAGGCATGCGCAACCTTAATCAACTGGACGCATGTGGTCAACGACATAGTTTTATCGGATTACGTTCACATCATACGGGTACGTTTAAAAAAATTGCTATCCGGTGCGCGCCATGGAAGAAGTTTCACATGCCTACTCTAATTTCTGTTCACACATTTATAACCTCGTTCCTATTTTTCCATATAATTCATACCGAGAATCCTACAGTCTAGTGTGTTTCTCTGCATGCTGAGGATAAAAATATAGCAGAAATGCGGGGTTTTTCCACTTCGCGGACTAGACGAAATCAGTTTTTTAATCAAAGCTCCTTAGAAAAAGATTGATGCATCCGTATTTGTTGTGCTTGACCTCTGAGACTTTCTAAAAAATTAAATCAAACAAGCCTGGCATGATCAAAGAGCGGTCATAAATTTTTACGTAACATCATTATAACGGAAACAGAACGATCATCTCTAAGAGACATGATAAATTGATAAATGAATTAATTGCAAACTGAAAATATTCTTTTGTTGGACTAAAAATAAAGTGTTAGAAAATCTCACCTTAAGTACATGTATGCATACCTACTCATTTATCCACCTGCCTACCAACCTATCAATTAATGCGCATAATTGCTTAATGACATCCTTACTCGAAGTGCTTCTTAAAAGTCCCAGTCACATAAGACACGCTTAATTCCTTGGTTAATTCCATTACTGGTTTTAGGAGCGTATTCGTCACGTTTCCTGTGAACAATCGTTTGACAGTTGAACTAAGTTTATTGCCGAAGTTTTCTTACCAATGTTTACACACGGTAGATTGTATACAATTGTTCTTCTAACATGTGTATGCTTAAGGCATATATTATTAAGGATAAAAGATAATAGGATTTAAGCAAAACCCGCAAATTCAATGGTTTTGTTTAGGTCAACGTTACAGTTGATCGCACACGTCAAACCATTAGCGACAATACAACACGGCGGCGCAAGAATCTAATTTTAGGGGAAGACATAGCAGTTACAAAATCTTTCTGGGAGAATGAAAAAATGAAATTGCATTAATATTACTTCAGTCTTTACACGCACTTTCCTGTCCAAATGAATCTACTACAAATACAAATGTATACTGCCAGATCATGGATCCAGTGTATCGGTCGTCGATGGTAAATTATAACATGTTGGAAATACTATCGCTGCAGAGTTTGTATTGCTGTATCCACTTGCAAAGATAAGGGATAAAAAATTCAAAGGTCATATATCATAGTTGTAAAGCATGGTATTTTCATCTCTAGACACTCTCTATTATGCATGCAGCACCAGACAGCTTGGAACACGAAGTAGATGAACTTTTGCTTCTGACCTGAACAAAGGTAAAGCTTCTCCGCAAGGTCGTTTGTGGGAAAGTACAAAGGGAGAACGTCTTCCAGATCAGACAATCTTTTTATGCGGCACGCCTGATTCAAAAGCTCGGCTTAGTGTTATTGACAAAGAGGCTGACAGGAAAACCAGATATATCTTGGTTGCTTTTACATGTATATTGCATTAAAAAAAGAGGCTATTTCGCATTTTTGTATGTTGTTTCATTGTACCAGAACGTGAATAATACAGTGCAGACTCAAGAAGGTAAATATATTCATTATAATATCATGGCTTCTCTTCACGTTCCAATTACAATAATTTAATGTCAACCACAAGAATTTTCGATGACAATAAAGGGTGATTTTAAATAGAAATATATACAGAAATATATAACACATTTTTTATTTTAGCCTAAATCATTCTTTTATTAATCAATAAAAGAGACCAAGCAGTCGACAGTATTTATTCATGCATTTAGAGATTGTTCCTTCAGTTTAAACATGCAAGAAATACTAAAGGATACACAATAATCAAAAGGGCAAAAATACTAAATCTGGATTTTAAAATTTGGTCCAAACCGCGACTCTGCTTTTGAAAAGGCAACCGTAAATTTTCGAAAAACTAAAGCTTGCTCTGTAAATAAGTTACAAATCATTCGATAAGCAATAAACACTCCAAATAATCTTGATTATTGAATGCTTAGATCTACCATTTGCAAAAATCATCAAACGAATAGCCCCACTTAATACCATTGATGAACAGATACCAATAAAGTTTAATAATAAAAACAAGGCGATTCACTCTGCTGATATTGTTGATTAACCGATTGTGCGACTTACGTTTACACTTGTTTCGAATTCACGTAACATAAAGTCAGCAAGTACAGTCTGCCCAGTAACGTTATCTATCGTAAAGATATATCCAGAATACGAAACCGATAATGGGAGTAATCATTTTTCTTCATGCCGGAGGTAGGGCTGATAAATGAATAATGTCGTCAAAATCAGATTATACAGACTTGCGTGCTTGATGAGTGAAACCAAAAGCAGTGGTAAGCGGTATAAAAATTGTTTACACTACGACTAAGCATTGTGTCTTTATGTGCTTCATAGCAAAAATGTACATGCTATATTAAACTGCTGGTCTATTATAGGCCTATATCATATCTGAATAAATAATTCGACAGAAATCTTTTCTTCTTTTCTTATATTCCTGGATTGAATTACTCCTCAGGATCAGTGTATCCGGTCTTTTAATACAGTATCACGACCGCCTCCTGTGACCTAGTGGTTAGAGAGTCCGCCTCGGGTGGAGGAGTTCGCGGGTTCTAACCTCGGCCGAGTCAGATAAAAGACTTTATAAAAATGGTATTGCAGCTGCAACAGCATTAAGAGGTTAGTGTTAGGACTGGTCGGCATCGTGTCAGGATAATGTGGCTGGGTGGGACATCATGCCACATGTTTGCGACATGATGCCACAGTGCTAGACATCACTGTAAACTGTCAGACTGCAGACATCGTAGCAATATGATTGAAAAATCATTAATGCTACGTTAAAATCCAAAACACACACACACACACACACACACACCAATATCACGATTCCTTCTAGACTCATTCTTAAGAAATCAAGTACAAAATTTGTTAACGTCGTATTAGCAGCAGCACCATTAATTCGCTTTCTTGTGACATAATCATGAAATAAAGCAAATTCATTTCTGCACCTTTCATTTGTATATTTAACCAAGTAATTTTTCGTAATGGAAACATTTATCTTCCAATCCTTAATCCTGCCTTGCACATTCTGTCGCTTCGAACTCTTTTCCAACCCAATCATGAATCTCATATTCTGATAAAGAGCTAAATCGCAGATTAGTCTGTCAGTACTTGTAAATCTAGTGAAATTCCGAATTTCTTTAAATATACAATAAACTAAATAGCTTATGTAGGAATGATTTACGCATTGTCTGCTTCTCATCTTAACGTTCTGTTTCTCAATTCATCATACACTGCTGTATTTCACTTCTTCTCAAAGACGTTGCAAGTCATAAAAAGGTCATAAGAGTCTTGTAATCATTCAGTTTAAGAATACAATCATGACCGTAAGAACAGTTTATATCGTTACTCTTCGAAGACTGTTTACACTGAATTAGTTTGCACATCTTTTGATCTTTATATCGAACTACAAGTAAAAAACTACTGGGCGCAGTTAAAACGTTTTGTCCTAGCCTTGGTACTACAACTTGTAAGTGGTGCCAAGGTTTTCATACTACTTGGAGTATAAGTAATACATGATGTGCTGGTTTGATACTACTTTGAGTATAGGCAATACCATGATGAGTTGGTTTAATACTGCTTGCAGTATAAGCAATACCATGTTGAGTTAGTTTTATACTACTTGGAGTATAAGTAATACCATGTTGAGTTAGTTTTATACTACTTGGAGTATAAGTAATACCATGTTGAGTTAGTTTTATACTATTTAGAGGTTAAGTACTACAATGATGAGTTGGTTAAATAATACTGGGAGTAAAGGCAATATAATGATGAGTTGGTTCAATACTACTTGGAGTATAAGTAATATCATAATGAGTTAGTTTTGTACTACTTGGTGTATAGGTAATACTATGATGATTTGGTTGTATACTATCTGGAGGGAGAGTAATACCATGATGAGTTGTTTTTATACTATTTGGAGTATAGGTAATACCATGATGAGTTGGTTTTATACTATTTGGAGGGTGAGTAATACCATGATGAGTTGGTTTTATACTACTTGGAGTATGTGTAATACCATGATGAGTAGAGGTGTGTGTGTGTGTGTGTGTGATTTGGATTTTCAAAGTAGCTTTAACAATTTTTCAGTCATATCGCTACGATGTCTGCAGTGTGACAGGTTATAGTGATGTCTAGCACTGGGGTATCATGCTCAGACATGTAGCATGATGTCCCACCCAGTCACATTATACTGACACCAGGCCGACCAGTCTTAACATTAACCTCTTAATGCTGAGTGCCAAGCGAGGCAGCTGTTAGTACCATTTTTGTAAGTCTTTGGTATGACTCGGCCAAGGATCGAACCCACGACCTCCCGCATCCGAGGCGGACTATCTAACCACTAGGCCACCGGAGCGGTCTGATGACTAGGTTTTATATTACTTGGAGTATAGGAAATATCATGATGAGTTGGTTTTCCACTACTTCGAATACAAGCTATGCCATGATGAGTTGGATTTATACTACTTGGAGGTTAGGTAATACCATGATGGGTATGTGTGACGTCGCCCTCTTAGTTAGAGGGGTGGTTAATTGGATTTGGATGGCGTTATCTAGGGAATGACCTCCCTTGACTTTATAGGCCGGTGGGAGTGGGAAGATATAATTTCAACACAGAACTGAGCAAGAATATTGGGAAGAAATAATGCAACACGAGCCCCCTTAGACAAGAAAAATAATAAACTTTTATCAATAACAATTAATATCGACTTCAATCTAAGTTATGTCAACATACTTTAATAGTAGTGTCTAATGGATGTATCTCCTCATAACAACGAGTGGTGAAAAGAACGCAATGTCCACGACTGATTGCATCACCTTCCTCTCGTGACCCGTGTATCATTTCTTTCTATTCTCTAGTCTTCCTATTCTGAACGCTTAATCTATTCTGGACTTTCTAGTCATTCATTCTGAACATGTCATCTATTTCCGGACTTCCGACTTCCGTTCTCGGACTGTCCTGTCTCTCCCAAAAAGCTGTTCCTTGAAGGACAAAATTACCCCTAAATCTCTATTTGCACCACTTTCTACACGTACATAAAATTTCCTCACTTACATTACTCAGAAGCATACTAGCTATGCACACTGCATGAATTCTGAACTGATCCGATAGAACATCACCCTCGCTTCACAGCGACCAACCATAAATTAAGACGTGAAATGTGTATCTAATATTACCCTATATCTTTTCAAATCCGTAGTAAAGTTGTATCAAACGCTGTAAATGCTAACGTTGTACCAAACACAATAAAAGCCATTGTAAAATTATATCAAACACCATAACAAAATTCTTTCAAACACTGTTAAAGCCATAGTGAAGTTGTATCAGACACCACAAAAACCATAGTAAAGTTGTATCATATAGTAAACGCCATAGAAAAGTTGTACCAAACACTGTAAAAGTCTTAGTAAAGTTGTACCAAAAACGAAAAACATAGTAAAGCTGTGCCAAAACTGTAAAGGCCATACGAATGTTGTATCAAACACTAAACGCTATATTAAAGTTGTACCAAAGACTGTCAAATCCATAGCAAAATTGTATCAAACACTGTAAATGCTAAAGTTGTACCAAACACAATAAAAGCCATTGTAAAATTGTATCAAACACCATAATAAAATTCTTACAAACACTGTTAAAGCCATAGCAAAGTTGTATCAAACACCATAAAAACCATAGTCATGTTGTATCATATAGTAAACGCCATAGAAAAGTTGTACGAAACACTGTAAAAGTCATAGTAAAGTTGTACCACAAACTAAAAATACAGTAAATCTTCATAAAAACTGTAAAATGCATATGAACGTTGTATCAAACATTAAAAGCTGTTTTTTTTAAGATGGTATCAAACACTGACAAAGACATAGTGAAATCGTATCAAACACTGTAAACGCTAAAATAAAGTTGTATCAAACACTGAAAAAAGCCATAATAAAATTGAATCAAACACCGTAAGAGCCATAATAAAATTATTTCAAATACTGACAAAGCCATGTTCAATTCGTATCAAACATTGTAAACGCTATAATAAAGTTGTACCAAACACTGAAAAATCCATAATAAAATTTAATCAAACACCGTAAGAGCCACAGTAAAGTTCTTTCAAACACAGATAAACCCATAGTAAAGTTGTAACTAACACTATAAAAGCCATAGGAGAAATGTACTACACACTGTAAAGCCTCGGACAGATGTACCAAAAGCCATATTAAAATTGTACCAAACACAGTAAAACCATAGTAAAAAAATCCCACACTATAAAACCATAGTAAATTTGTAACAAGCAATATAAAAGCCACAACAAAAGTTGCATCAAACACTGTAAAACCAGTAATAAAGATAGTACAGTTGTGCTAAATACCGTAAAAGCTATAGCAAGGATAGCAGAGTTGTACCAAACCTTGTAAAAGCCATTGTAAAGATAATAAACTTGTACCAAACACTGTAAAACAAATAGTACAATTATATCTAACACTAAAAAACCATTGTAAATTTGTATCAAACACTGCAAAAACCAAAGTAAAGTTATATCCAACACTATAAAAACCATAGTAGATTTGTACTAAACACTATACAAACCATGGTAAAGTTGTACCAAATCCTGTAAAGGCCATAGCAAAGATAGTAAAGTTGTACTGTAAAAACCATAGTAAAATTATATCCAACACTAACCAACCATAGTACATTTGTACCAAACACTGTGAAAACCATATTAAAATAACATCCATCACTAGAAACGCCATAGTAAAGTTGTACCAAACAGTGTAAAAACAATAGTACAATTATATCCAACACTATAAAAAACATTCTATGTTTTTTTCAGTGTTAGTTTCAAAAGAAATATTTAAAAGAAGTTTGCCATTTATGTTGGAAAATATTTTATTCGTCAACTACTATGATTACAAACGTGAGGTAGGTCATGGCGTACGAGATTTGCACGCATCGTCATAGCAACGTTGTAGCTCTTCCGTTATCGGCAGAACCGAGGTGGTAAATAGTCAAAATATTTGTTGTTCTAAGCTGTTTTGAACCATGAAAGTGCGAATATTGATCAATGATCAGTAATTCTCACCAAACATTACAGAAGGTGACACTTCAATGTGACAGAGGGGTTCTTATTTAGTTGCTTCCACCACGGACAATATCGTGTACGTCTAAGTACCCGGTAAGGTTGAGCCTTGCTTAAACAAAATAAATTAGGTTAGTCTGTCAGTGTTCTACCTCTATTTAAAATGATACAAGTTGTAAGTGTATTTCTGTGACCCTTATCTGACTCATATTGACATGTACTGACATGTAAATAAATATGGATCAACTCGGTAAAGGGGGTGGGGGGGCAGTTTGCGAATGCGCTTAGATCAATATTTGACGTTCTTCACCAAAGCAAAAGGCAACCAATATAATAAACTAAAATAAAATACAAGTGAAAAAGAAAGGAAAATCGAGTTTATTTATAGTCTAGATAGCTGTACACATGTTGGTATGTACAAATGCAAAGGAAGAAATGAAACACACAAATATAATTCAGTTTTGAAAACAACAAATATTATAATGCCCTATATTATTCTGTGGAAAACAATACAATAAAACAATAGAGGCATTTTCCAGCGATAATTATGTATAGGAACTACTTTGTGAGTAACAAACACATGAAAAATATCAGCTTATACACGTTTTCAAATTAATGACGTGGAAAAACTTGACTTGTTAGGACTCATATTTTGTAGGACCGGTGATTCACAAATTTCTATAAAAAATGTTTTAAACAAAAGCAACAAAATGAAAAATCCCGCTGAAAATTAATCCGAAACCCGCAACAGTTGTACATCATATTTGCAGGCTCTTCCTCCGCTATTAGCAAGTTCTTTCCGCGTTTTCAAAAGGGATATAATTATAGGAAGCACAAGCTCAGTGAATAATGTTACCTTGTCCTTAAATACACAGTTGTAAGTAGTGTTGAGATATATGACTTTGAACATGCATTACTATTATTATTCATTTAACAGGACACTGAGCAGAACAGGAAGAAGACTTAGATTGAACTTCCTGCCTATTCTGATACAGAATCCGAGTAAATTCCTGAAGAAAAACAAACTCGGTTAAAAATTAAGTGCTAGTAGAACGTATGATGTATAATGTTGTTTATTTATTTATTTACCTACTCATCCCTTCTTAACTGTCAATGTCTGTACAATCGGAATATATGTGTGTCAGCAAAAGTGTATAATAGATAACTTTTGAATAGGTCGAATTATATTTTAGAATAAATTTCTCGTGCTTCTGTCGAGTAATTAAAGAAGTATTCATGCTATAAACAGCTATCAATCTTTGAAAGTGAACCATCTTAGAACAATCACAAAGAGACCGCTTGATCTAGGCGCACAAATTCATGCATAGCTATACGGGATAATAAGATGTTAAAGGCAATACAATAACGCTTGTACCCGTATTAAAAGTCATGTAACCTTTTGGACTAAGATCTTTGTGCGGGTAAAGGTGTACCAATATTTATAATTTTACTTGTGTAATGATTTTAATCGCAGATTTTGACTTTCTTTTGGCGGCCTCAGAATATTTCTTTGAAAATCCTAATAGAATATTAGCAGTTCTTGCTTTTTGTCAGAACGTTTCCCTTCTTGCATTTATATCCTCAATAATTTGAGAGAAATTATCTCTTTCTAGCCAGATTAGAGAAAAGCTGGCGAAAATACGAGGAAGTGAATGTACATAGTTCAAAAGAATCATTTCAAACGTGACGGGTTGAGGGTGGGGGTGTGGGTCTCATATTTTCATGTCATATAATTCAAATGCTGATGCAATATTATCAAAAGAATATTAATAAAATAATAAAATCCTTATTATTGCTTCATTACAGACTTAGAAATATTGCATAACATAAAGTCGCAACTTCGAAAATTCAATATATTCGAAAATCAGCAACAATTCCCATACCAGATTGTCTCTTTTCAACTTTTCATAGCTCTGTATGGTGAAATATTGGAATAAAAAATACTGTTTTATTAGTAATAGACACGGATATATGTACTTAGTCATTATTGTTATTATTATTATTATCTTTGCGAGTTTATTAAAATTTTATTTTATTTGTGCGTAGAACTGTAATATTCTCCAAGTAGAGATGCATGCATTGTTGCTTGCACGCCTCACACTTGCAAACCAGTAGTTGTGGGTTCTAATCCTTCCCAAATCATCCAGAGTCGATTGCTATAACGTGTCTGTTGATTTTAGGTACTCTAGTCCCCATCGCAATGCCACTGGCTTGCAATTCATGTCTAACTATGCTGTTAAGTAACAAGTTTATGATGGTGAGTATATTGACGCTTTCGTCGCCTAGCTTTATTCCTCCTCGCCAGTTTTTAAAATTCTAACACTTCGTCTACAGGTAGAGAATGCCATCCTGATGAATAACGTACGTCTTGTCAGAGACAATAAGTACGCTCTCTGCCAGATTTCATTAAAAGAAAAGTTGAAATTAATATACAGCTTCCCAAAATCCATTTCCCTGCCAATTTAATTTCAAGAAAGGTTGACATTGATATAGCGTCCTGGCAAATGAAAATGCGTGCTTCTCCTGCTCCAAGATATGTTACTTTGAGTCTGTTGAAGTAGGTCAAGGTTAACGTAATATTGGCCACAATGTTGAATATGGTAACCTAATGTTTCTTCAGATACGACTTCCTTCCTATAATCATTCTTTATTTATCTAAAATTTATTTTCTTATTCTCAAAAAAAATAAACAGTCTGAGGTTGTGAAATGACGACCAAACGACTGGTATCACAGTTTTTAAAGTTAGAATCTGGATGAATATCTCTCTCTCTCTGTCTCTGTATGTATGTATGTATGTATGTATATATATATATATATATATATATATATATATATATATATATATATATATATATATACAGAGAGAGAGAGAGACAGAGAGAGACAGAGAGACAGACAGAGAGAGAGAGATATTCATCCAGATTCTAACTTTGAAAACTGTGATACCAGTCGTTTGGTTGTCATTTTGCAACCTGAAACTGTTTATCTCTTTTGAGAAAATAAAATAAATTTTAGATAAATACAACAATGATTATACGAAGGAAGTCGTATCTGAAGGAACATTAGGTTAGCATACTCAATATTATATATATATATATATATATATATATATATATATATATATATATATATATATATATATATATATATATATATATATATATATATATATATATATATATATATATATATATATATATATATATATATATATATATATATATATATATATTCTTACAGTCTGAGCCATAAAGCCATGCAATATTAACGGGGCGCTCGCCAGTTAATATGTACTTTTGAGAGTGACGTATGTAAGGTGAAGTTGTTCGCATTTAAAAAATGCACAATGGAGAGAATGGTGGCATACCTCTATGCTATATTAATGTAATGTGGATAATATTTCTTTGGATATTGTACTTTTGGAAACTGTACATGACTAAAACACACTGCTAACTAAAATGGCTGCACCCTTGTGCTAAAAAAATCAGCCTGAATTAGTCTAAAATACACTATCCATAGCAGCTATTAAAATAGGGAAAATGAATTTTGCCAGACTAGACATTACCAGCTTCTGAAAGTGTAATGAATGAATTACCAAATATATAAAATGTAAAATAATGTTATCGGTTCTTTTTTATACAATTTACCTCTGAAGTTCAGGAAGTGAAAATGACCAGGTAGAGCTAGCACTTTTTTGAAAGGTGCACATCTGGGGTAAGGCCAAGCTGATACTTAAAAACCCATATTACACCCATCAATCATACATCCAAATAAATGGAATTAAAGGTTCTTTGAATTATACCTAAGATATACAAGGTCTTTTTTAAATGGCCAGTATAACCAGTGAGGAATGCCGGGGAAATTAGTTTTCTTTAAAATTCTAAGCATATGCAAAATACGAAACTGTAGAGCGCCACCTAAGTAGTGAACTGAAATGATTTCATTTCTGGATTTGTATGTATGAAACGACCAGTGCTAATAGTTTCAAATAAAACATTGGCAATATAAATGTGAAATGTTGTCACGGAATCGTATAAACCCTTTTATTTATTAAATACATGTACTTGGGTTTCGTTTGTTTGCGTACAACGATACCCGATGGTGATTTTTGTATATTCTACAAAGATTTCGAAATAGTGAGTTCGGTTCATCTTATGCCGCACGTGCGATGTGCATTCGATGGGAAGAACCGAATAATTCCAGCGCACAGACGATGTATTGCGGCATCGTCTGTGCATAAATACCTCGCCGTCGGTCAAAATCTTTACATTACAGAACGTCTTGTCAGTGAGCGGTCTACTTGAAGTAATTGCACATCTTCAGCTGCAGAGCTGACCAGAGTGATCGGAGTCGCAGCTGTATAGCTGACCAGAGTGATCGGAGTGATCAGAGTTATCGGCGTGATCGGAGTCAAAATGGTACCAGCTGCAGAGCTAACCATAGAAGTTGACCATAGCAGCTATGAAGCTGAACCATAGCAGCCGCAGATTTGAGTAAACAGTGTTGCTGGTCGAGTAGCAGGTGATTGGGCGTTGCTGACCGAAATTGGTGGGCGCTGATTGTTTGATTGACCAACCAGGAATACTGACTGCTTAATTGACCAGTGTGACTGGTAGCCAAGTGTGTTGGTGATGGAATATATAACTCCATACATGTAATCCTTTTGCCGTTGTCTAATCTTTTCGGTTTGTAATACTCAATGTGTGTTTGGGACTGTAAAAATATTTTGTACATCTGTCCTTTGTTTTCATCATTTCTCACTATTTGAGTAAATACTCTTTTTTACTATATGAGTAAAATACCACAGTTTTATTATTTGAATAAAACACATCATTATTTCGTTGTGAAATCACTGTGAATCATTCACCCCTTGTCCTTATACTGTGTAAGGTCATCTATTTTATTTTCATTATTAAGTTCGTGCAGATTATGTGAATTGATCCAATATTTGGATATTATATACGCACGCATTGATCACAAATCTTTTCTCATTCAAGGTATTCGTCATTAAACATTGTATTTGTATCACCATCAAAAGCGTTCTTTTGTAAATTCGAAATCCCACCCGGTTATCTTGTTACAAATGGTGTCAGAAGTGGCATCATCTCGGATTTAACGGATCACTTATATTATTCATTATTCTGATATGATCTTTTATGTGTTTCAGATACTCTTGACAAGACAGTGAAGTTAAGTAGACACAAAACATTACTTTATATTTGTACACATTTCATGTTTTTGTTGCCTTCCGAGAAGGAAAATATGGTTCATTGAAATTATAGTAATTAAGCATTTTCTGCATAATACTGCACTTTAATTTGGTCATATCAGATATTTGAAATGTCATCAATGAAAGAACTTGTATAACTGGGTAAACAGTTTGGCTACGGGGGGGGGGGTCCCTTAGAAAGTTTGTTCGTGAGGAACAGGCTAGGGAAAGGGATCAGAGGTTAAAGGAGAGGGAAATAGAAAGGGATACATTAGAGATGGAAGGGGAAGACAATAGGAGATATAATTAAAAAGGTAGGCCGAGATGGAGAAGTTAGAATTAGAATAACAGGCCGAAAACGAAAGGATAGAATGGGAAAAGAGAGCAGAAAGCGAGAGGAGATATAATTAGAGAAAAGGAAGATATAACTGCTTAGCTTAAAGAAGTAGTGGATAGGAAGTTAGAAAGGGAAAAACAAGTGAGGTTAGAAGCTTTGGAGATAGAAGATAGAAATAGGCAGAGGGAGTATCAAAGAAATTATGAGCTATTGCTAACTTAAAGGGAGGATAAACATGATGTTAAACTGAGAGATCCAAAATTGCCCCCATTTGAGGAAGGCATAAGGAAAGCAATGTTTCACTTGCAAGGAGTGGGGACATATCTCCCCAATTGTCCTAAGCGGAAGGGACCAGTCCAGAGAGTCGCGGTGGCCATTGAAGGCAGACGGTTGGTAGATGGAAAGCAATGTTTCTCAGCAGACTAAGCGGGAAGCAATGTACGAGCCAGTGGTACGTACAGAGATCGGTCGCGATGAGATCCAATCGATCGGCCTGTGTATTTTCCCCGAGAACGTATTGTCGGGTACCGTGAGGAGGTAGAAGAACGGGGGATCCTCTAGATTTCTATATCGTAATGGTTTCATGTATAGAGAATATACTAAGCTTGATGGTAGGAAGTTCTCGCAGCTAGATGTTCCCCAGAAATTGATGTCGCATGTACTCAAGGTGGCGCATGAGTCGAGTACGGCAGGCCATTTGAGTATGAATAAAACAATGGTTAAGGTATTAAGGGAATGTTATTGGTCCAAGGTTAACAGTGACGTAGCACGATTTTGTCGTTCGCACAAGGTTTGTCAGAAGACGGTCTCAAAGGAATTGGACTCTGTCATTGACATGGAAAGTAGGTCCAATTTGCTGAAACATTACGATGAAAGACCTAGTCAAACATTTGATAAAGGGGTCTTGAACGTAGTATGTATAGCGGTGATAGACGATAGGTCGTGTGACAAATCGGAATTCGTCTCCAGTACAGAAATGCCCCTTAAATACCCCATTGACTTAGAGAAAGAAGTATAGACCATATCAATGTATGCCCGGATTTATCCTAGGGTCAGCGTAATCAGATCTTGGAGATTTTGTCCAAATACCCAGGCGTGTTTACGGACAAACCAAGCCGTAATGGACTGGTTCAAAACAAGATCAAGTTGAATACATCAGAGCCGATCAGGATTAAAGTATATCCAATACCCTTTAATGCGCGAAAGACAATCAACGAAAAAGGGGGGAAAATGTTAGATCAGGAAATGATCGAACTTTCCAGTTCCGCGTACTCGTCCCCCGTTGTGTTAGTCAGAAAGGACAGGACAAAAAGTTTTTAAATTGACTTTCGGAAACTAAATAAAATCACCGTGTTCGACGCAGAACCAGTGCCAAATATATAAAGTTTATTTTCAAAGTTGGCAGGTCACAAATACATTTCCAAGTTAGACATTACCATGGGATATTGGCAGATACCAATCGCTGATAATGCCCGCGAGTTAACGGCATTCGCGACTCCCGAAGGTCTTTATCGATTTAAAGTCATGCCTTTCGGTTTAGTCAACTCCGGTGCGTCGTGGGTTTGTCTCATGCGCAAAATGTTAAACGGTATGGAAAACGTCGACAGTTTTGTAGATGATATTTTTGTTTATACATTTAAATCTGTATAAATATGTCAAGGTATTAAGGGAACTGTTCGATAGACTTCACACTGCCAATCTACAGCTAGCCCCCCCCCCCCGTTGTATAGGGTATTTTAACCTAGAATGTTAGGGACATCTTGTAAATGGACTAGGCCAGTTGAAACCTCACCCAGACAAAATATGAGCAATTAGAGATGCGCCTAGGCCAGAAACTAAGCAATAAGTAAGATCTTTCCTAGGTTTGATTGGGTTTAACAGGAAATTCGTCCCCAATTTTGCGGCTATTGCCAGTCCATTAACATATTTGACTAGGAACGGGCAACCGAATAAAGTTCCCTGGAGATGTGCCAGGAAAAAAGCGTTTAACGCTTTAAAACAGAGACTGGTAAGTGTACCAATCTTAAAGTTGCCAGAACTGAACAAAATTTTTGTGCTGAGGAGTGATGCGTCCGATGCGGGTTTGTGGCTGTTTTGCTACAGGAGCAAGGGGGGATGAAATTGCCCATTGCTTATGCAAGTAGGAAATTGCTCTCTAGGGAGTAAAATTACTCCTTGATTAAGAAGGAGTGCCTAGCCTTAGTATGGGTGATAGGAAAATTCCATACGTACCTTTTCGGGAGGGAGTTTACCTTACAAATGGAAATTCAGCCGCTCTTATACTTGAACAAGGCAAAGGTCGCCAAACAAGATTGATGCGTTGGGCGTTGTCTTTGCAACCGTATATTTTCCTAATGGAGGCGATTCGAGGGTCAGAAAATGTTGGTGCTGATTTTTTAAGTAGGGTGTAATTAGCAGATCATTTTCGCTCATTATTCAAAATTGAATGTTTTTGTAATTATGTTCACATTCTGTGATATTTCTAAAAGTGTTACCACTGTTTTTTTAACAGGGGTAACTATTGTCACGGAATTGTATAAATCCTTTTATTTATTAAATACATGTACTCGGGTTTCGTTTTTTGTGTACAACGATACCCGAGGGTGAATCATGTATATTATACAAAGGTTTGGAAATAGTGAGTTCGTTTCATCTTAAGCCGCACGTGCGAAGTGCTTTCTATGGGAAGAACTGAATACTTCCAGCGCACAGACTATGTATTGCGGCATCGTCTGGGTATAAATACCTCACCGCAGGTCAACATCTATACATTACGGAGGTCGTGTCAGTGAGCGGTCTACTATAGTGATGCAAGAATTAATTTGTGTCCATCATAGCAGACAAAATGCCAGGTTTTGCGGACGGGCCTGACACGTCAGCGGGTGGACCTGGGATTGATTCATTAATACCTCTATGGGGTATAAAACGCAAAACAAACAAATAACTTAACCATGCTGAATGCCGATTCAAGACGATGAAACTTCTGGACCAACACAAATATACATCGACAAGACATTAAAAAAAAAACGAAATTAGAAAAAGAATACTATGGCACTTCATCTGAAGTGTACCCTGCTTAGCTCTGACTCTGTAACGGAGCCACCTACAGAAAACTCATAATCATAATAAAGGAGGATAATCATGGTACCCAGCAAAACGAAACAGAGGAAATAAGAACCTATTGGATAACGATTTTGTTGGATTACTTTCAAAATTGTCATAGGATTAATTTATTCCTATTCACACATGAATTCGATTATAAATATTGATTAGAACAACTTAAATTTTTACTACCAACCTGTGGTTATTCACATTTCAGATCGATTTAATTACTTTCAATTTGCCGAAGCAAGGCTTATTCAATACTGTTATCGGAATTTTCATACACAGCCAAATATTTGATTATTAATATTAATTACAACAACTTAATTTTTTTACTACCAACTAGTGATTTTCACAAATTCAGCTCGATTGAATTACTTTTAATTTGCCGAAGCAAGTCTTACTGTTTACTATTATTGGCAATACCTACTATTTTTATTTTATTTTGATAACGAACTTTAATAACTCTCTATTCTGGATTTTGACTTTTATCATGCACCTAAGTACTACCGATTGATAATATAAACCAACCTAACAACAGTCGCAATATGCTAATGCATATAGAATAATTAGAACACCAGTAATAATATTTACCTAACAGTCACAATATGCTAAGGCATATATAATAACTTGAACACCAGTAATACTATTTACCTAACAGTCACAATATGCTAAGGCATATCTAATAACTAGAACACCAGTAATACTATTTACCTAACAGTCGCAATATGCTAAGGCATATATAATAACTAGAACACCAGTAATACTATTTACCTAACAGTTGCAATATACTAAGGCATATATAATAACTTGAACACCAGTAATACTATTTACCCAACAGTCACAGTATGCTAAGGCATATAGAACAACTAGAACACCAGTGATACCATTTACCTAACAGTCACAGTATGTTAAGGCGTATAGAATAACTAGAACACTAGTAATACTATTTACTAGAACACCAGTAAAAATATTTACCTAACAGTCACAATATGCTAAGACATATAGAATAACTAGAACACCAGTAATAATATTTAACTAACAGTCACAATATGCTAAGGCATATATAATAACTTGAACACCAGTAATACTATTTACCTAACAGTCACATTATGCTAAGGGATATAGAACAACTAGAACACCAGTAATACTATTTACCTAACAGTCACAATATGCTAAGGCATATAGAATAACTAGAACACCAGTAATAATATTTACCTAACAGTCACAATATGCTAAGGCATATAGAACAACTAGAACACCAGTAACACTATTTACCTAACAGTCACAATATGCTAAGGCATATAGAATTACTAGAACACAAGTAATAACATGCAACACATGCACTCGCCAAACAAACTCAAGCACTTAAACACTTTATTATTTTTCCAGCACTAAATATTTTATTTTCGGCTTTAAATACTTATTCAAAATTTCCTTTGACACAAACAGGTTTAAATAAGAACGTACAACTATAATGAATTTGACCTAGATATAAAAGGGGAGCAACTACAGCACAACGCACATCACTGCACAACACAAGACAAAACGACTTTGGAAGAGTCAAATTAAAACGAGTAACATCAAAAACAAAGAAAAGGAAAGGAACCCCTCCCTTGGACGTAATAGCACTGTAAATCATTTACACCTTGTCCTGGTACTGTGTAATGTCATTTATTTGTATTTTCATTATTAAGTTCGTGCAGATTATGTTAATTGATCCAATATTTGGATATTATTTACGCACGCATTAATCATAATTCTTTTCTCATTCAAGTCATTCGTCATTAAACATTGTATTTGCATCACCATCAAAAGTGTTCTTTTGTAAATCCGAAATTCCACCCGGTTATATTGTTACAAATGTATCAGATATATTCATTAAATGAAAATGGCACAACATAAGGATCAAGCTGATTTCTAATTACGTTTTACAGGTTTTTACTTATGCATATTGCACTACTTTATGTAAATGTATAATGTAGTAATGCATTTCGTTACAATAAAATTAGAACTGATGTAAATTACCTGTCCATGCTGCGCGAGTAGAATATTGATATAATGTAAAGTGCATGTCCATGCTGCACGTGTAAAATACTGAGATTTAATGACTGATGAAAAAAGTACATGACCATGCCACACTCTTAGTATACCAATTTAAATAGTGATGTAAATGTTGACAGAAAACATGTACATTGAGTGATTGTGTACACGAACTTCTTCAACGAACTACACTGCTGAGTGTATATATGTTTTCGAATCCATGGCTGCTACTACCTTTTTCATTGAGAGCATATGGTTATACCTGTTCATTCGTTTTCTTTACGAAACTTTACAAGCAAGCACAAGAGTGATACAAATTTCTTTATGTCAACGATTAAGTAAAGTCTCGATGCAAAGAACAAACATATTTTAACTTAATAGCAGTCTGAAATCATGGTGACAGATTATTCTGGAAATTATTTTTACTTAATGGCAACACACACACACACACACACACACACACACATATATATATATATATATATATATATATATATATATATATATATATATATATATATATATATATATATATATATATATATATATATATATATATATATATATATAAACCATTTTCTGTAATTCAGTGGCAAAACAACGTCACTGTAACAATGGGTCGGATTAAACGGATTTATAAAGACATCGAAACATCGAATTTTTAAAGAAGGGGACCTCAGCAGCAAGAATTTAATGAATTTTGTGAATGTACTGGAGGAAAAATTCACCATTCCGATGTTGGTTTTCTGTGAGACATTAACCACACTCCAGGATCGTTCAGGTATGCTAAAAATTCAATCATTCCTGATGTCGACAATGCCACCTGCATCGCTATCGGCATGTAAATTCATCTGACAGCCCACTTCGGGTTAAATTAAAACTCACATAAAATATTTGAAAACTTAAATTTTTGCTAACATGAAAATAAATCTTGATTTGAAGACGGAATGCAGTTTTAATACGACTGGCCAAACATGTAATAACAACGGCCAGATTTGAAGATGGACTGCGCTTCGAATGAAAACGAAATATGTGGATTTAAATGTCACAAGGTGCAGTGTACTTTTTACATGATATAGCTACGTTTAGTTAATATATGCCTACCAAGCAGCGCAAATGGGGCCAAAAATCCATCTACAGTCCTTGGAGTCAAACGGTCAAAAGCCAATTTTAATATGACGAAGCAAAGGATGCCGTATTATTCACTGCGTTGAATTACAAAGCAAGTATCGAAACAAAAGTTCGCAGATGGCATAGTGTAAAGATCTGACTGTTGACCCAGAATGAACAACTACATCTGGCTCACCCTCGGAAGTCCTCTCTGGTGGATCGGGTGGTCGAACAGATATGCTCATCCTCCCGGCCGTGAAGGCAGATGGCAAGATATGTGTGGACAGTGCAGAGTATCATCCTGGTGACCTTTCATTGCATCGGTCCTCGTCACCAGGGTCTCGACATTGCCATGCCACTTGATTAAGGCAGGCCTGTATGGTAGGCTGAATGTGACTGTGCAACGTTTCATCACTTTAATCTAATTCGCTAGCATGCCGTGACATTGTTTCCTTCCCCCACCAGATATATTCCAGTCATTTGGCGATGGGCAAGCAGCTAAGCTGCAGGGGTGGATACACTGGGAACTGTAGCTGCAGTACTACACACAGATGGCTCAGGGCACAGGGTCCCATTTCAATGCACACAACTAGCAGTGGAACTCAGCAGCCCACTCGTTGACTGAGCCGCCCTTTTAAGATTACACTTGTCATCTCCGGAGCAGGAAGAAAGGGCTAGAAAAATGTGCCCTAAACATTGCCTTCTTCACCGTTACCTTGGTCAGCATAACACGACTGGCGAGCATCAAAACTTAGCAGTCGAATATCTAACAAGACAAAGGTGAAGCAACTTAGTATCGGTGTCTGAATTGTACGCACGCCAATGCAGAGTGCATAAGCAGACATCCCAAAGATAAGAACAGCTCTGATTGGTAGAGAACTTGTCAAATTCAATACGCTAATAGGAACCCTGAAGGAAACTAGCCTAGCTGAGGAAAGACAGCTCACTGAGGTAGAAGCGGATAGACTTTCATCTGGAGTGGCCGTCAAAAGAAGAGTGACGTGAAGCCTGTACTTGGTTTGCCATCAAATCACAGCTTGTCAACAAACACACAAATCTCCCAAAATGCGTGAATGCCAGACTCATGTAGATAAGACTCCACCGCATGGAAATAGATATGCGACTATCATCAGTGCCTATGCACATACCATGACCATCCCAAATGAAAACAAGGACCAGGAGTCTCCTAACTCAGAAGTACCGAAGGCAGGTACGGTCATCATCCTTATTGACGTCCGTGCTAGAGTTGGCACAGATCACCAGACATGGCCAGGTGTCAAAGGCAAAAATGGTCTTGGCAAATGTGTTGAACGCGATCTACTAATTATCAATATAGTCTTCGGCCTGCCAGACCAAGACGAACAACTGGTATTTAGGTTTGTAATACTACTACTACTACTACTACTACTACTACTACTACTAATAATAATAATAATAATAATAAATGAAACTAATTTACTTTCTCTATCTCGAAACGTGACAAAAGGGAAAGAGTCAGCATACTTGATTGAAAATGCGCTCAACTCGCCCGTGCATGGACCCCCACCCCCGGCTCAGGGATACAGGTTCTGCTTAATGGTTTTTGGAACACCACCAGGGGCGTATTAACCATTAAGCAGACTAAGCACGTGCTTAGGGCACCAGGGCCAAAGGGGGCACCACAAAGTTGAGAAAAGGGTGAAAAGAAAAAAAAATGAAGATTTGTAAAAAAAAAAATTGATAAAGCTAGCGCAAATTGATCATAATGTTCTGTTTCTTGATCATGGTACACCTTAGGGTTATCTTCCCAGGTGTACGTGGAAAGGAGTGGGGGGGGGACACCAAGATTTGTCAATACTTAGGGCACCAGTGAGCCTTAATCCGCCCCTGAACACTACACATGGTAAAGTTGTGTGTTCTGCAACTCTTTCAATGTTGACAAAGTTAACATTATGTATGCGTCTTTCACCTACATGGAATAATGCTTCAGTTTGATTTGTGGTGCAACGATATACCGGTATACTGGTATATTGCAATTGGCTGTTCTGAAAATGCATACCTCAATGAGATTTTCTATACCGCGATTTTTTTTCACGGTCGTGCTATCTTCCAAACAATCTGTGCATTTCTCACAATTTTTCCAATTTAATTCAAGAATCACATTTTATTTTCCTTCCAGATGCATGCTTAGCTCGAGATTGCAAAAGAATGTAAAATGCAACGCACACTACCATTAATCGGCCAAAGTTAGTTGTCAGCTAATGGCAAATTTTTGTTTTAAAGTTTGCACATCCATGCCTATTACCTTTGTCACGGACGGCTTAACAAGTTGCAGGAACATACGCTGTTAGATTCTTGATAGTGTGTGTGTGTGTGTGTGTGTGTGTGAGAGAGAGAGAGAGAGAGAGAGAGAGAGAGAGAGATTAGTATTTTTAACGTAGCTTTAACAATCTTTCGGTCGTATTGCTACGATATCTGCAGTTATATTTTGTTAGTTTTAGGAAGATTCAGGAGTTTCTGCAGGAACACACGCAGTTAGATTCTTGATTGTGTGTGTGTGTGTGTCTGTGTGGGTGTGGGTGGGTGGGTGTGTGGGTGATTAGGATTTTTAACGTAGCTTTAACAATCTTTCAGTCGTATCGCTACGATGTCTGCAGTGTGGCAGTTTATGGTGATGTCTAGCACTGGGGCATCACGATGCATACATGTAGCATGATGTCGCACCCAGTCACAATATCCTGACACCAAGCCGACCAGTGCTAACACTAACCTCTTAATGCTGAGCGCCTAGTTGTTAGTACTATTTTTGTACGTCTTTGATATGACTCGGTTGGGAAACGTTCAACACATGCAGTAGAATAGCTTTGGAAGCATCTCAACCTGTCAGCATCAAACATGAACCTGGGACATCTTTTTAGTCACAGCTTCCAGTAGATTCATCCGTGGCAGAAACCGTTGATACTTATAATATTGTATTTTTCTACTTTGTTGCTATATTTGTTGCTAAAGCTTATAAATGACGAATAAACCATTTTTAATGTAATATTTTATTAATTAAAGCTTGTATTAAATTCCTACTATTATACAACAAAAATAAGAATGAAAGCTTTGTAAGGGGGGCGGCCTAATCAGATGAACCAGTCCTCTCTCAGAGTACGAGCCTTACTCAAACTGGACCTCGATTTTGGTGATATTTGTCAGGCACGACAAGCCGACCGAATCCAGACTTGAGTGAAACTTGAGACTGACTTGTTCAAGAATATCTGTAATAATGCTGGATGAACATCTTTTGAAATGGTGGTAAATTCAACAGTACCAGGTTCCACTCCTTGAACAAATAGTCATGACAAGGCAATGCATTCCTGTAACTTCCGTATCCCGATGAGAGAGAGAGACAGACAAACAGACAGACAAAGACACAGAGAGAAATAGAGACAGACAGACAGAGACAGACAGACGGACGGACAAAGACACAGAAAGAGACACAGAGAGAGACATTTAGAGAGAGAGAGAGAGACAGACAGACAGACAGAGAGATTTTTGTACAGCAGGAGACATTGTTACCGCACACAGAGCTGATTTGAGTTACATTGCTGATATGTACATTTTCCTCAAGAAAAATATGCAGTGACTTATTTAGCGTCTTACTATTAAAATTAAAGAAGATAGTTCAAAGGTGTTGAGACGTTTGAAACAATGCTCCTGTGAACTTTCAACTAAAACACAGACAGACTAGAAATGACGGTGAGATTCTTATTTGCTGATAATTTGGCTGCTTTTATGTGTTTGTTGACTTGTTTCTTTTTATGTTATTTTATATGTACATTTGACTACCAATTGAAGTCTTACAAGGTAACATCACTTAGAGATGTTGTATTTTTTAAGCAGTGAATGTTATGGGGATTATTTTATTGGTTTCATAAAATGTTACTGTATTGCAATACGTATTGTAATGTGGGTTTTATATATCGCAATACGGTTTTAGGCGTATCGTTCCATTCCAAGTTTTGATCCGTATGAGGAAATCTGTGTTATGTCTGAAGCAGACAACTGATAAAAACTGATTTTCTTTTTGTTGGTGTGTTGGGGAATCTGCTTGAATATCTATAGTAAATTTGAAATAATAAAAAAAAACGCCTATTTCACAGAATATACTTGACTCATTTCTGAAACTGCATGGAAAAAGTTATAGACTCGTCTTTTCTTAATACAAAAATCAAAACAATGATTTGTGTGATTTTTATTTCTCTGAAGTCCATGACTTGAAAATAGCCTCGTATAGCTTCCGGGAGATACATCATAAATTAGGTCATGCTGTGTACTCTCAAAACCAAATCAACTCCATCACTCCGAAATAAAGTAAATTGCGGGTTCCTTGTCGTTTCTCTAGGATATACAAATGTATCTTTGTATTACAAGCAATGCCAGTAGAGAAAATCAGCAGGATCCCTTTTCTTTAGGCCTTATTGGGATTGATTTAAAGGAACTCGCTTATTCTTTAGGTAATGAGCAATAAAGAGAGATTGTCCGTGTTTATTGTGGTAACAGTGCACACTGAATATGGCACTGATGCCGACCTGAGGACTGTTTGATAAGTTGGCTGGCCCTAATTTGAAGGAATGATGTTTGAAAAGGTAATAATTGGTCAATAATATGAAAACACTTACATGTTAACGAGCCTTTACAATATTCCTTTAACTTTTAAGGTATTATTTATGCTTCAAATTCGATAATATTCGTTCCAATGACGAGGACAAATGACAAAATATATTTTTCTTAATGTATTTTTTTTAGTAATATTGGTGGTTGTATCGACCATTGGCACCGTGTCCAAATTAAACACAAGTGGCTTTCAAGTGTAAAGTACAAGCAAAATTCAACAAATGAAACAAATGAAATAACACCTAGTTGCACATTTCCTAAATCAACTATTTGAGCTTAATGTGTGAAGAGTAAACTGGAATGTTAGGCGGGGTAAATACCGTGTCTGACCATCGACTGTTATTTTCTTATAATGGCGCCAGAGACCGAGAGCAAAGGTTCCAAATGAATACCTGGAATGGTACTTTGTAAACAAATAAAACACAAAAACCGTTGTGTTTGCAAAACTTTACATGGCACACACACACACACACACACACACACACACACAAACACATACAGATATATATATATATATATATATATATATATATATATATATATATATATATATATATATATATATATATATATATATACATATATATATATATGTATGTATGTATGTATGTATGTATGTATGTATGTATGTAATTATCATGGTACATACGGCAACTGTTATCATGAGGTATATCATGAAATTCGACAAGACTATATGAATGAACGCTAAGGCAATCTGACAAAAAATCCTGTATAACATGTTTCGACTGTCTTGATACACAAATGCAAAATTACAACTTAATGGACGATTAATAATAATAATAATAATAATAATAATAATAATAATAATAATAATTTATGATTTCAGACATGCTGATGTACATCTGTGATTATACTGCTTCCAATTTCGTTTATCGGTGTAGCGTTGGCTAACACCCAGCGTTGGCATTTCGCCATGATAGAATCCGTATTTCTGCCTATTGTTTTTTTTTTCATTTTGTTTGCTTGTTTTCTTAAGTTCTATTTCCGAATATTCAGTTGATTCAGCGGTTTTTACATAAAGCACATGATGCACGGGAATGCTAGAATACATCTGGTTTCTACATAATATTAAACATTAAAATAACTGACATAAACCCTTAAATGTGAAACTGTAAAGGCTGACATTATAATTGGCTATGTCATATAAAAGTATCAAGACAACCTGATTCTTGTCAGTAACGGCCAGTGCTGTTTTTATGATAGGATAAATTACGTCTGTTTACATTCATCTTATTCATGATCAGTCTAATCCATTCCATCCATTCAGTCATCTTTGAGAAGAAAATAACAAACAAGCGAAGCAACGAAACAAAAACAACACAAACAAACAAAAATAAAACAAGCAAACAAAATAATCGAACTGAACAGAATAATCAGCACCATAGCAACCAGTCCAATAACAACAACATCAAACAGTATTTGAATGTGTACGGTTCCTTCCATATGTGATCATTAACAGTTTGCGAAGTAAAGAACTTTCCATATCTATAATTCAAAAGCACAGTTCAGGCTGTAGTCTAGATAATCGATTGAGACGGAAAGAATTTTTGATATATTTCTAAAGCACATTTCAGGCTGTACACTATATACAAGATAAGAGAATTATATATGACTTTTTTAAGAAGATAGTGATTTAAAACCAATAACTTCGTTTTCGGATGTCGAAACTCAATACCTCACAGCTGCCTGCTTTTATACCATTATGAAGAACTAATGTTAAAACTGTAAATTATAACACAGCTCTAAAATAAAGATCGAGTTCCGTCTTTCACAGCAACAAAGAAAACAACCCATTAAATCACAAAGATCTGCGTAGCTGCAGATAGTGTTTAGCGCTTACCTTATTTCTAAGCACATAGCTGGATGAACAGATTAGAATCACGTATCTTTTTAAACAGCAATATACAGATTATTTTTTTCTGAAACGAAATTACAGCTTTATTATTGATTGATTTATATGTTTAACTTAAAGAAGTTAGTAAATGGATGTAAGTAAGGGTACAAATATGTCCAACACTTTTTTAGAGTCTAAAGTTCATTCATTAAAACAGTATATGAGAGATATATTTAAAAAATGTCAATATTTCAAGTTCAAACAAAATCAGAATAAACAGTTTTGAAAATTGTGTAGCGTAACCAAAACGACCTAAGGCCTTTGTATAATAAATATTCTTATTAGTATTGTATGCCATTTTTGTAATTTTGTTGTTGTTATTGTTGCTGTTGTTGCACATTTAGGGCAGTAAAGAATAAAAACATTAACATGAGAAGCGTTGTGTGCTAACTCCCCACCCCCACCCGCTCACCGCCCCATTATTTTGACATGGCATCATGGCTGCTTCAGCTAGTCAGTGGTCCATACATTACATGGTAGCAAAGTGCATGAAATAGCAGTATTCTGACTTCAAACTTTTATCGACTGCGTGATATTGTGTTTTGGAAAAAGAATAACTATCACTAAAACGTGCAAAATTTTATAACTGGATCAAACGTTTAAAGAAAAACTGAGTCTCGAGGATTCACGTATGGGACCATATGTCATCTGAAAAAGAATTTTGGGGAATTCTTATGTTGGCTTGAATCATCTTGGTAGCTTTCAGTGCGTATCAGATGGCACAGAGCTCAGCGAGATTACCATGTTACCATACAGGGGAGTGGGACAGGTGTGGCGCCCTACCCCCCACTCCAACCCACACACTCAAACGAGCGCGAAAGAACTGGAACGTTTCCTAAAATGACTTTCCTTCACAGTTAGATACTTAAAATTATTTCCTGGAAACGCTTAAAATGCGTCAACTTTGGGGGGGGGGGACCTCTTAGCCCACACCAGGGGTTCTATTGCACAGACCCCTTGAGTACTTCTTTAAGCGCCTTCCACCCCCACCTCAACGATAGTGTTGATCCGCCTTTGCCAAAACTTATGAATATGAAACGATAAGCCCAGCGCAAACGTCCAATTTAAAAAGAAATCAAACATGTGTACCAAATGCTTCGGATGAAGTTAACAATACTTAGTTATAGTTTCTTTCATATATATATATATATATATATATATATATATATATATATATATATATATATATATATATATATATATATATATATATATATATATATATATATATATATATATATATATATATATATAAGTGAAGGTTCCTTAAGGTACTTTAGTCTCCATACCAGTGCAGGCGTACAAGACACGACACTAATAAAAAGTATTATTTTGAATGCCATACAGATTAATCCTTATGACGTACGTGCCAGAAAACGAAATTTTGTGAAAACTATGATGTGTAACCTAAACTCAAAAATAGAAGTTTTCTGATTTTCATGTCTGGTTTCTTCTTATTTGCAAGCGAGAATAGCCTTGGATTAGAAGATATCGGATACCAGTGAAATGCTGGGGGTGAGGGTGGGGGTGGGGGTGGCGCTGGTGGTTGGGGGATGGAATAATTATCCTTTAGATGCTTTGAAAGAAGATGCTGATATCTGGTTATGTTATTAAAAGTACCATCGGACAAGTTGTAATGGAACGGTCGAGTTACCAGCGCTAAAGGAACTGAAATACACGAGGCATGATATCAGGCGTTATGAACACATTCTTGAATATGAATCATTCCTTATCTGATAATCATTTTTAGACACGAAAAGCATTGCATAGCTTAGAAACTCTGATGATATTAATCAAGGATAGTTGTATCATTGCTTTTTTTTTTTTTTTGTTTTTTTCCATCGTATTAACACCGTCAGCGTGGACATCAGTTGAATACAGGACCTGTCATAACCCCATGTCTGGATCTAACTCAGATATCTCCAAACAAGCTAGATCTTTGGACTTTGACAAAATCATAATGTTTTATTCACTTGAATATCCAATCAGTATTAGACAAAGTAGATTGTGCTGAAAATGAATTAAGTGACTGACATTATCGCGCTAAACAAAATTAATCTTGTATCAGAAACTTCAAGTGCTGACCTAATTTTGTCAGGCTATAAGAAACGGAAATAATTTGATAGAACACATATGGAAGGAGAGTCGATCTATAAGACAATCGTGCTGATCTTTAATTTGGATGTATAGAGGCATTATGTATTGAAAATATCGGTCTGAAAAAATCTTATCTCCTTTTAGCTATTTAAGAATCTCCTTCAGAAAATTAGGGATCGATTTAACGTATACTTGGAATAAGCCGTCAGTGTGTGCGAAAATATTGTCATTTCATGGTGATTTCAATGAAGACCTGTTCAATGGTCTGTGTGATTGAAATGAGGACCTGTTCATTAGTCAATGTGATTTCAACGAGGACCTGTTCGATGTTCCAGGTGATTTCAATGAAGACCTGTTCATTAGTCAATGTGATTTCAACGAGGACCTGTTCGATGTTCTAGGTGATTTCAATGAAGACCTGTTCATTAGTCAATGTGATTTCAACGAGGACCTGTTCGATGTTCTAGGTGATTTCAATGAAGACCTGTTCATTAGTCAATGTGATTTCAACGAGGACATGTTCGATGTTCTAGGTGATTTCAATGAAGACCTGTTCATTAGTCAATGTGATTTCAACGAGGACCTGTTCGATGATCTATTTAATTTCAATGAGTATCTGTTCAATAGTCTAGGTGATTTCAATGAGGACATGTTCAATGGTCTGTGTGATTGAAATGAGGACCTGTTCAATGATTGTTGCATAGCCTTGTTGACATAATAGCAGTAAAATAATGTGGAAAATATTGTAACTTGTCCCACACGTCTGATACAGCAACCCTTTTTAGAGTATATCGTCGTTACCAATGACCAATATGTTCTTGATTACTGTCCTCACTGTCGATACAGAAATAGATGACCAGTGGGCAGCTTAAAATTAGATCGAATTAACTGTTTTTGTTGGGTAACATTCTTCACGAAATTTATTCAAGGGAAAAAATAAACCAAAAAATCTACCAAGAGCAAGAATCCTTACAATTGATAAAGTTTATAAAAATTAGAAATCATTTAAACAATCTTAATCGTTAGAGACACGAACTGTTTGTCACCAACAAAACCTTTGGTCAGATATCATCCATTCTACCCAACTCCCTCCCCCCCCCCCCCCCCCAACCGCCACCTCCTTCCTTTTTGTTCAAGAGAGTATCGGTTGTGAAGCGATATACTTCTCTGATCATGACAAAGCTAGTTGCTTTGCCGGCTTATTTAGATCGATATCCAATGTACATCATAATTGGCTTATGGAATTATGGAAAAGACCCTATGCAAATATTTCTGTAATTATCTTTATCACAAAGATATGATTTACAAGTTGTAGTGAGGATTCCTACCCTGTCATTATGCTATTCATCGGCTAATCAATACCGTTTTTACTCGCTTTTAAGACTAGCACCTTCGACTGGTACGCTGTCTCCTTAGATCAGAATCCGTGTTGTTTCTCCTGATGACTACTCCTAAAATAAATGCATAGTCCCAGACCTATGTCTGTGCAGTTTACCGTTGGACTTATAAGCAAGCACGGTGTAAGTGATAATTTTGCACCAATTTTGTTTTGCTCTTAGCATCTAAGCATTCCCTGCAGCCACAACGTAAATTTTTCATTGATGGACTGAGGTTTGCCAGACTGAGGTTTGCTTGATAGCATAGACTTTCTTAACTGTCTAACAAATTAGATGATACATTTTTCTTACACAAAAGAATTGTTTCAGTATCAAGCGTCCATAGTAACACCGACAGCATTACATGTAATTTATGCTTTGTTTGCGTAGTACAAATGTTGATTGGTGCTGCTCAGGCTTACTCACACTACTTTCCTTTAAAATAGTATGCTAAATAATAATTTTACAAACCTTAGCGATTAGCATTTAAACATGTTTCAATAACCTCCCCCTAAAGTACATGAGATTTCTAAAAGTACAAGTTTAATTATATGTAGGCATTCCAAAGCAGCTTATAGATGGTTGTCATTGTAAATTGTCGTTTAAAAATAAAAAGGATTACCATTAAAGTTAAAATATCTTTTCCAACACAATGCGAATTTTTTGGCGCAAAGTCACACTTTTCTCAATATCCACCGCGAATACATCTTCGAGTGTGGGATATCATCAAATAGTCACGAGAATCACAGAGGGCGTGGTCATCTATAGTTCGCGAAGCGTCAATTTTTATTACCGGAACATAGGAGGCAACATATGCATGCTTTAAATTTGAAATGGTGAGGGTTAACGCCCTTGGTTAAGCAACGTTTCCTAAATAATCTGAGATCACATGATTGTATTAAGGAAACCAGATGACTTGTAATTTTCCAGATTTTCATTATACTGTATATATGTAAGCAATCCCCTTTAATACCCATGTGAACATTGTTTGCATCACAGATATTCATGTATTTGAGTCATCTCTCTCTCTCTCTCTCTCTCTCTCTCTCTCTCTCTCTCTCTGAATCACGTATCACGGTTTATTTACTACGATTCTTTTCTTAAAGTTTAACATGTAAACATTTCAACATAAAATTATTTTTTTATAATCATATTTAAAGGTTGAATTTGGAATGGTTCATACTGACTTGTTCCTAACTGAGAATGGTCTTATATAGTGATAGTAATGCACGTGAGCAACAAAATATGACGGTTGTAAATACAAAGGAATAAGTTACGATTTTTTAACATTTAAAATTTTGATTTTTAAAAAAGTTACTATCTCAAACTGAATGATAAAAAGAATTCCTAAATATATTACACATGTTACATAAAAACTGGTTCTTTGATTTGAGCCCTCGAACCTGTATTATATTATACAAATATATGATCTTGTAAAAACGAAATATTGTATCTACTCCACATCAAATGCGTTTTCTGACTTAATACAACAAATGTACATGATTTTTTAATTTCATTGCATATCATATTAAGACGTTATGAAGTGTTTAATGATACTTTCTTACAATGATATATCCGTTTGCACCTAACATGCAAATATAAAAGCAAACATCCAAGTTTTCGGCAAACTTAAACGGTGTTAGTGTAGGAAATGGAATAAGAAAGTGTAATAGCAAATATCACAATACTGCATGTTATAATACAATACTGCTCATTAAAGTACTATACTGTACATTATTATCAAACTTAGCATCAAAGCACAACATTCAAAATGAGCATCAAAGTACAACATTCAAAATGAAATAAAACACTATATTCTAGTACTCCCTCCCCCACCAAAAAAATAATAATCCAAGACAGTTCTATATTAATTTATACAAATTCAGAGCAAATATATTTATCTCCGAAAGGTCATGGTAAGATATGAGCATGATGGAAAAGTAAAGAAACCAACATTATAAGTGTCACGCAACATATTCTTCTTTTGTTTTTTAATTTTTGTTTTTGTTTATCTTCATTTTGACTGAAAGGTAGACAGTTGTTCATTTTGACTGAAAGGTAGACAGTTGTTCATTTTGAGTGAAAGGTTGACAGTTGTTCATTTTGACTGAAAAGTAGACAGTTGTTCATTTTGACTGAAAGGTAGACAGTTGTTCATTTTGACTGAAATGTAGACAGTTGTTCAGAGCAGTTGATGAGTGTAAATTTTACATAACAAAAATAGCTTTATTACATATTTCTGGACCATCAGCTATGAACAATGTGACACCACATATATATTTGTCATCCTGCATTAAAATGGCATAATACATTTTGACATGGTTAAATAGATGACATAACAATTTTCTCTTCCTTTTCATGGATATTCGTATTATCAGTAACGTCCGTATGGGAGGGCGATGACGAGTTCCGTTCCGTTATTGCGCATGTCTGCACACTTGCGGATGCATTCTTTCCGTATTTCTCGTCCAGAAATCTCCGTAGATGGGCGATGGTAAGAATTGGAGATGCAAACCACATATTTGGTCCACCAAGATCGTGGCACTTAAAAATTGGAGGGGAGGTAGGAGTACCACTTCCGTCCTCCCCATTTCGTTGGCGGATAATACGCTGAAATTCGTGTTGTTTTCTCATCAGTTCGGTTATGTTTAATTGTAAATACTCCTCCTCTTGTTTTTGCTCTTTGAGGTTACATTCTACTAAATTTTGCTGAAAGATAAGATGTATAAAAACCTTTGTACAAAACAAAGGTAAACCGAAAGGCTTATCCCTGAACTTCATTAGCGGCAAAGAAGAAAACGATAACCAAAATAAAACGTCAGAGTTTCAGAGAAACTTCTGGTTACATACTAAATGGTCAGGAGATGAATTATGACCAAAAAATAAACTAAGACTTCTCGCCGTTTTCACAACGATTACGATTTTGAGTTTTTGTCATTAAATGAAGTAGATAGTCACTCCCAAGCATTATAACCACGATTTCTTACCTACTCACATTAGTTTGTAATATTGAATTGTTCTTATTTTTTTTCTTTATTTTTTTCTTTCTTCGTAAACAGGTTATACGTGAATGTCATACCTTGCTCTTTAAATTGTTGAACTCTTGCTGTAGTCGACTAAATTCTTTGGGATCCGCATACAACCCGGACAGATTGATTGCTTCCTGATCTAAAATTTAAATTTCAAACGTATATTCATTAATTATGATCAGTATTATACTTCCTTTCTTTGTATACTTATTATGTCTTATCTATCGACTTTTTATTAAATATCAAGCGACAGTAGCCTAGATTTCAGAGGATACGCATGCTTCTTTAAAGCAGCTAATGGCTTTTAGTTAACCTTTCATTGGTTTTGGCATGTTTCAATTTTAATAACATACGGCGATAAATTAATAATACATTTATCGCGAATTCCATCTTTCCCTTCTAAATAAACAGGCTAATTTAAATTTACTCTGGGTTAGTAACCGACCAATGAAGGTCTATGTGTAGACCGTATGCAAATTTCAATACTACACCCAAAATATGATGGGGCCAAGTTCAAAGTGTTTCCCTCTTACCAAGTTACATTTTATTACAATGTAGATCATTTACATCTTCGTTTTCCTAACTTAGTTATTTGCCATCTGCGCTTTAGACACTGCGCTCTATTTTATGGTGGTAACAGAATTCACCAAGGACTAGACTAATGAGTAACCATCGCCATGTATGTTCAGTCTCTTTCCAGGATGAAAATCTATAGCCCACTTCTGTATCTTTAGCCTTTTTGAGTCACCAATTTATCCCAAAGAACTTTAAAACATAGAGAGAAAACAGCGCTAGAGGAAAGTCGTACCTAAGATACTTAGCGAAAGAAGCTTCTTCTTTCTTTCATCAAGACTTTTACATGCAGCCCGCAAATTCTCCATGGACTTCTCGTGTTCGATTCGTAAATCCTGGCGCAATGTCTGCATAGAAGTAAAAGTTGATATTGTTCTTATCATACTTACATATGTGTAATTCTGTATGTATGTAATTATGTATGTGTGTAATTATGTATGTGTGAATTCTGTATATGCATGTATGTATGTATGTAATTCTGTATGTGTGTAATTATGTATGAGTGTAGGTCTGTATGTGTGCATTTCTGTATGTGTGTAATTCTATATCTGTGTAATTTTGTATGTATTTATTTCTACATGTATACAATTCTGCATGAATTTGTTCTGTATATATGTAATGATATATGCATTTATTTATGTATGCCTGTAGTTCTCAATGTATGTAGTTCTGTATGTATTTATTTAAGAGCCTAATGGTGGGGTGGGTTATCAGTTTATCGTGGTTTAAATTGTCAGTTTTGCCGAATCACATAGCAGATAGCTCCCTTAATTTCATTATTTTTTAGAAAGATATTTCCTATCAGTTTAAGAGCTTTATTTGAGCGTATGAATTCTTGTTATGGGCGTCTGCTTCGCTGCTATTTAAAGAAGTGGGGATTCTCCATCTGTAACGTAATAGCTACGTCAGCATCAAACTAATTCTACCAATTTTATGAGATCCAAGGTTTTTAACATTCCACAGCATGGTCATAGTATTTTATCTAAATTTGCATATGTGATATGTGTAGATGTTCATTATTCAATGCAGAGGATGTGTTGTTTTGTTTGACAAACGAAGGACTCTTGGATTTGACGCCTTCATGAGTTCATTGTGACTTGGCCGAATGGCCATTATCCAGACACGTGAGTAACCAATTTTAGTTTCTTTAAACCTATTTGCGTGTTCATTACCTACATGGGCTACTTACAAATGAAATTAAGAATATTGGTAAATGGTTATAGTGATGAGGGGTCCAATAGCCAAGACGTACAAGACATCGACCGTGACAGTTACGATTGGGGAGTAGCGGATCTATCTCCCACCCACCCCCTCATCGTAACTATCAGGGTCGGTGTCTTACATTGTAGGACTGCGAGTCTAATTGTTATAATGTTAGTCTTTGAACAACCCCTTCTCCTCCCAGTCCTTTTATCCTTTTACCAATAGTTTTAAATTCATTTGTAACAAGCCGCACTGTAAGAGCTGTAACCCCAATGTTCGCCTTGGCAGATTTTGAGTTTCCCAGCTTTTTTCTGTCAAATCTATTCAAAGAAAGAATTATTTATATTTAGAAACACTGCAAAGATGTGTTATTTCATTCTGTCAAATCAACGTATTCAATTTTCTAAATAAAATATAAACCCACTGTTTTTATTTCGTTTTAAAGGCATGCAGTGTTTATGCCTTCAAGTTGTGCTTACATTAGTTACATTGCAAATAACTCTGTTTATAGAAGTTAGAATAAAGTAGTTCTCCGTACAGTTTATACCGAAATAAATAAATAAATAAATAAATAAATAAATAAATAATAATAATAATAATAATAATAATAATAATAATAATAATAATAATAATAATGATAAACTATCTTTAACGAGGATAACACATTTGGTCATGGCTGACCCATCTGCCATGTGGTCCTCAGTTTTTGTAATAAAAAAAAAATAAAAAAATAAAAAAAGAAGACCATGCACATAAACATGTATCGTCGCACACTCATTCGTACATATTTTGACATGAATGACTATGTGTGACTATACTGGGAAACATACAAATATATATCAATTATGGATATGATTATAAAGTTTTCTATTCAGAGCTTTTAATATGTCATTCCAGCTGGTCTAGAAGGAATTTCTTTAATGATATTTTAAAAGAAGCAAGGGAAGTTGAATTACGTATCCTCATTGGTAAGGAATTCCATACAGTAGGTGCTGATACAGTAAATGAGCTTTTGTAATGATTTGTTTTCGACCAAGGAATCTGGAGATCGTTGTTAGTCGTCGATCGGAGATTACGCTCAGTATTCGATGATCTTAGTTCAGTTACGTTAGAGATATGATCTGGAGAAAGACCGTTTAAAGACTTGTATGTCATTATTCCTTTAAAATAAAGAATACGTTTTTGTATAGGTAGCCATTTCATATCCAACTGTCCTCATCACATGATTATCTTCTGATCACTGGAAAACTTCCCTGCATTTTTCAACTTATGCAACTGCAATCATTTCTGCATGCATGTCATTCTGCATTCATTTATTTCTGAATGTATGTAATTCGGTATGTATTTATTTCAGTATTTATTTAATTCTGCATGAACTTATTTATGTATGTATGTAAATCTGTATGCATTAATTTCTGTATTTTTACAGTTTCTAACTCCGCCTGTAACAAAATCGCTTGCAACGAAATACCGCTTGTTAACAGCTGTAGTGTCTCTATTCGATTTTATTAATTTGACCTCCACGTCTAAAGATTTCACTTACTATAACTTATAACTTTCTTGGAGGCAATGTTTGGGACATCAAATAATATTTCACAGAAATGCTGCTTTAGTACTGTAACAAGCCAAAGGGGTCTCTTGACCGAACGCTGTCAAACCCTGGCGCGAATCCCGCTAGATGTCATATGTTTCCCCCGATTTCAAAGACTCCCATACAATTACTGTTTTAAACTGAAACTACCAACAGCCCAAACTTTAAAATAATTTAACTCAAATTAATACATGACTACAGATCTCACAACTTCCCAAATGCCTGTCAACCTCACAACTGCATGGTTTCCCTTCATTAAATTTTCGTAACGTACCGTCAGTATTTCACGCCGTGAAGCTGTACAAATCATCCATTTAATAAAGGAACTAATTTTACTACACCACCTTAGGCCAGTCAAACCATTGTTTTAAGCCACATTTCGCCTGTAACTCTGTACCATACTTACCACCATAACAATAATAAACGGCTCGTGCCGACGACGGAACAATCCGTTCTTTTTTATTCCATTACATAATTTACCAGTCTCCAATCATAAATACTGCACATGGAGTCACACAACCAATTTACACAATCAGATTATTAATAGGGACTATTGAGCGACAGGGGCACTCGTGAGGCTCTAACCTTAATTCACCAAAAGAAAAAAAACATGACATCAAGAAGCCGCACCATACTTTACTCCGTGACGTTTGCGCCTAGTAATTCGTTAATTGTTCGGTCTGAGGACTATCTCCCCAGCACCGACCTACCATAATCCAACAAATAATCACAAAAATCGAAGAAATTCTTAAAATGGAACATTATAAACAAATGCGCATACTCTAAATTTGTTACAGTACTATTGTGTTATTTAAATGCCGTGGAATTGCTGTTCTTGTATACAACCAATCATTCTGGTGCTTTAGCCAGTTTCTCTTACCCACTAAAATTAAACTTTTAATAATAATAATAATAATAATAATAATAATAATAATAATAATAATAACAATAATAATAATAATAATAATGATGATGATGATGATGATGATAATAATAATAATAATAATAATAATGATAATAATAATGATAATAATAATAACAACAACGATAATAATATTAATAATAATAATAATAATAATAATAATAAGAATAAGAATAAACAACTTTCTTTAACGAGGATAACACATTAGGTCGTGACTGACCCATCTGCCACGTAATTGGCTACGTGAAAATATTTTT
The DNA here is from genome assembly GCA_028554795.2 of Sinohyriopsis cumingii. Classification (NCBI taxonomy): domain Eukaryota; kingdom Metazoa; phylum Mollusca; class Bivalvia; order Unionida; family Unionidae; genus Sinohyriopsis; species Sinohyriopsis cumingii. The sequence goes on along the minus strand of CM068830.1, from coordinate 138,652,397 downwards.
TTTCCAAGCTCATACACATATTCAGGTATCATCCCACACTCATTCATACATATTTAACATGAATGAATATGTGTGACTATACTGGGAAACATATACACATATGAACAATATTCTATAAATAAGACCATAAATTTCAGCATAAAAAGGTCTTATGTATTACATAATGTTACTTGTTTAGGCTCGAATAAACAGCAAAAAAAGAAAGAGTGAAAACAACAAGCTTTGAAAATGTTTACAAACAATTTATTTCCCTGGAAAAATACTGTAAAAAATTATTTCTCTGGAAAAATACTGTAAAAATGAAAAAATAAAAACTTACGGTTTTAAGAATCAAATCCGAAAATAATCCAAGAATAATTCACTAATACAATTTTAGAAATCCTAATAATGAAATGAATTCAAGTTCGAGTCCTGACGAAGAATCCAAGATGGAAGGCCACAATGTTGTTGTCGACAGTTCCATGTAGAAACACAAGAAATAGCACTCCTGTTTTGGAAATCCGAATAAAATTTTTTAAGAAATGTCTCTGTTCAAGAATTCTGTATGAGCACTCAAAATATTTCCAGAGAAAAAAGAATTATTCCTTTAGAATCCAAAGAATTCGAATAAACATTAATTTGTAATTCCCAAAATGACACAACAAAAGAATAACCTTTACGTCCCAGTGTTTAAGAAGCCCTACTGAGAGAGAGATCTCCTTGCAATGGTTTAAAACTTGAATATTGGTCACGTGATCATGTTGACATCACGTACTCTCAGCATGACCCTGACAAGAACCAATCATTTTATTCAAATAATAAAATGAAAAAATGTTGTTTACTTCAATAAAACTATTTACAATACAATACAGTCTCGATCTCGCTCTTATTGTTCCCACAATAAAAATAAATTTAAAAAAAAAAAAAAACATGTTCACGTGACTGTTGCTAGTTTTGAAGGTCAGGAACTATGACAGTTTTAAGTGTTTACAAAATGAATAGTCACGGTCAAACTATTTTCTGGAAAAGTATCGAGTTCCTAGTAAACGAAACTACATTATTTTGACATATAATGAAATTTAAAAAAAATAAAAAGATTTTAAAAGTTACAAACAATTAAATCAGATGTAAATTAAATCAAATATAAATAACAATACATAGAATAATAACTGGACATATTATTTATGGATACAGTTTTCTATCCAGAGGCTTTAAAATGTCATTCCAGCAAGTCAAGAAAGAATTTCTTTAATGATATTTTAAAAGAAGCAAGGTAATTTGAATTACGTTTATTTGTTTTCTTTGAATTACGAAATTTTAATTTGGATAGACGACAATTACGTATTTCATTATAGGTAACTTAACTGTTAATATCTAAAACCAACCTTAATGTTCTCGAGCTTGTTTTCTTTTTCAGTTGTCTCCTCATAGATGACTTCGATATCATGGTTGAGTTTATATAGTTGCAGTTCCAGCTTGCCTTCAAATATGCGAAAAGAGTTTTTGGTTTACGACTCAAGCCAAAAAATGAGTTTCACCAATTTATGTTATTTTTATGAATAATTGGCATTCAGTTCCACAGTAACACTAATATATGTCAGTAATACTTTTCGACAACAATAAAAAACGTAAAAGAATAAAAAGTAAGCTGTCGTACTGGGAAGCAATAACTGCTTTTTCTGCAAATTATCGTTTTCTCGTGCATTCCGCTCTCGTGTATATTTAATATCTTCATGCATAAATTTTGTTATTTAAAATTACATTTTTTAAGACCGGTACAGTATCGACATCTACGTAATAATGTGTCCAATAGATACAGAGAGAAAACAAAGAACGAAACTGAATAAAATGTCAGTAGTTGTGACTTATAATTTAGTTTTATATTTTGGATCCTTTATAAAAAATGTAAATTGCTGATTTGTTTGTGTTCTATTCTTCCCATGTTGAATATATTCGTGAAAGAATATAATTTTGATGTATTTAAGACGGCGAAGCAAAGAGTGTGGACAAAAGTACGTACTACGGGCGACCAATAAATCTTGCAAATGATTGTACCAGAAGGCGAATCCTGAAACTTGTAATTGTAAATCCCATGTTTGGGAAGGTAATCTTACTGGCACCGTATATACTTGCTAATAAGAGGAGTCCAGCTGCAAACTACACAGACCCAGATCTGGCATCGCATAATGCGTCGGCAGATCTTGTTCTGTGCAGTTTGATAGGAATAATAATTACTACAAACAAGATAGACCCTAAATGGCATTTGCATTATGCTACGACAGATCCGGATCTTAGTTTTTTGCAGTTTGAGTCGTCCTATAAGCGAGAATAGACGGTTCTCATATTCCCACTTTTTCCTGTTGACTTCGAATTTGACGAAGAACCGTGTTTGTGCACTGGCACTCATAAATAGCCTAATCAATCCCGAAAACGATGCACAATCCAGAAATGAGTAGCCAAACGTTTTGCAATTCTTAAACCCGACAGGGATAGTTCATAGCATGCAATTATTCATCATTATATGTATAAAGCTTTAAAACAGAGATGAAAACATTACCTTTTTCTTCCCTAATTTGCTTCATAGTCTGAAAGTTTGGATCCCTTATTGTTCTCTCCTTGGCCTCCACTTGGGATTCTTGTCCCACTCTTTTGTAACTCTCCAGTTTCTTCTGCAGGTCGGCTGAAACACTACTGGGTTAATGAGGTTTATTTATTTATCTATTTATCTATTTATTTATTTATTTATTTATTTATTCATTTGTTTATTTATTGAAGCTTAATTGTTGTCCAACACTTCTGGTCCTTAAGTGAAATCACCTTATCGAATACCAGAGTATGTAATGGATTATCTATCTATATATCTCTATCTATATGTATGTTTGTCTGTCTATATATCCGTATGTGTATCTATATATATATATATATATATATATATATATATATATATATATATATATATATATATATATATATATATATATATATATATATATATATATATATATATATATATATATATATATATATATAATGATAATAATAATAATAATGAGGACTTTGTACAGCGCCTAATCTTTAGAAGCTCTAAGTGCTTTACAACATTAGACAACACCTATAAGATAAGAAACATAATAATATTATTACAAAAACAAACAACATGATATTAGAAAAACATTAAAAAAAAAACATGATGAGAATCTTTCAGGTAGGAAACATTATTAGGTCTTTAAGTTTGTTCTTGCAGTCGAAATCAGTGAGTTTTGAGAGCCTTCTTGAATGTGATCACTGTGCCTTTGTGTCTAAGTTCAGTGTGCAATTCATTCCACGTTGCTGGGCCCTGGTATGCAAAAGAACGCTGTCCATATGACTTTGTTTTCATAGTGGGAATAATGAGTAAACGATTGTCAGAAGAGGAGCACAATATATTGCTGGTGTGTACACATGGGTGAGGTCAGATTGGTATGTTGGACTAGAGTCCGACAGTGAAATGTAGCACAGAGAACAAATTTTGTGTTTGATTCTGGATCGAATGGATAACCAGTGTAGGGTACAGAGCAGCGGGGAGGTGTGCTCTGATCGTGGTACTCTAAGTATGATCCGAGCAGCTGTGTTTTGAACTTTTTGAAGTTTCTGGAGTAGATATTGAGATGAACCAGACAGAACTGAGTTACAATAGTCCAGTCTTGCAAGTACTAATGAACATACAAGTGTTTTAGTGGCATCAACTGAATGATATTTGCGAACTGAGCTGATGCGTCTCAGCTCAAGATATGCAGCCTTGCATATGTTCATGTCATGCTGGTGCAACGTGAGACTTCTCTCCAGAGTAACATCTAGGTTTCGTACTGATTGTATGAATTTAACGTTGGCATTGCTGATATTTATTGTTTGAGGTAAAAGATGTGAATGAGAAAGTCTTTGTGTTGTGATCAGAATGGCCTCAGTTTTATCATCATTCATCTGCAGCTTGTTACAAGTCATCCATGATTTCACATCAGAAATGCACCTCTCTACACCTTGGATGGTAGCATCAACTTCAGTTGGGTGGCTAGATTTGTATATTTGGGTGTCATCAGCGTACAATTGGTGAGACACTGGATGATGATCTATGACACTTGAGAGCAAATGAGTGTACAGAATGAAGAGAACAGGTCCATGAACAGACGCCTGTGGAACACCACAACATAGATCAACTGGGCTGGAGTGTATTCCATTTGCAGATACAATTTGTGTCCTGTTGACCAAGTAGGACTTGAACCACAGTAAGGCTGTATCATGAATGCCAAATACATGCTGGAGACAGTGAAGTAATATATCATGGTCTATTGTGTCAAATGCTGCAGACAAATCAAGGAGGGTGAGGACTGTAATCTTTCCGCTATCCAACGCAGAGAGAATGTCATTAACTACTTTTAGAAGAGTAGTTTCAGTACTGTGGCAAGGGCGATATGCAGATTGTATATTGCTAAAAAGACTATTTGAATTTAGAAGAGATACAAGCTGGGATAGAACAACCTTTTCTAAGATTTTTGAAACGAATGGGAGATTAGAAAATGGGCGGTAGTTCTTTAAATCGTTATGGTCTAGTGTTGGTTTCTTCAGCAGAGGCTTTACAACGGCAGTTTTGAAAAATGATGGGAATTCCCCAGATGTGAGAGAGGTATTAATACCATCAGTTAGTGAAGACAACACTGGATCTAAGCACTCAAGCAGCAGTGATGTTGGAATTGGATCAAGTTCAAGTGACTTTGGTGCACTCTTCATCAGGATTGTACGTACGAAATCCATAGAGACAGGTTCAAATGCTGCTAATGGTTGCCGCTCAAATTCTGTATTATATATATATATATATATATATATATATATATATATATATATATATATATATATATATATATATATATATATATATATATATATATATATATATATCGCTCGTTGAATCAGTTGTGACCACATTTTTAATATCTACTAAAGTTAACAATATCTGAGATCTGAGTACCATAGTTGTATTAACCAAAGCCTGTTCTTGCTAATTTGATAAATAAAGGATCTCACGTGATTTAATATGAAAGGAGTTGAATAACGTGCAACTGGACATTAGTCAACAGATTGAAAAAATCCTCTTAAATTATTACCCACCTGAGATTCTGTTTATCACATAGTTTTTATTTTAATGGAAATAGTTTGGAGAGAAAGAAGAAGAAATAATTTCATTCATTCTGATTCAGATGCTGCATCTACATCTGATGCCTATCTTCTCGTGCAATCTCGTGATGGTCCGGTGCGATGAAAAAAATTCTTACCTATTTCACTGAGCAGTTTCTGATTTATCAGCGATTTTTCCGCCACTGCGACGTTTTGTTGAAGAAGCCGGACGTTCAGCTTCTGAATTGAATCATTGCAGTTGGAAATGCCGTTCATGAGACTTTCAATTTTACCCTCAGCATCGTTCATCTGACTTCGACTCTGTTGCAAAATGTCCATATTGCACTGATAATGTTCTCGAATTTCTCTTCCTGTTGTAATAATATCGCAGATGAAGTCCACGAGTAGTGACACGTTAATGCTTCTTGTTTGAACGGCTTTGGTCATCATCGGCATTTTGATGGATATTAAATGTGGAAGCTGCAAAACACCCCAAGACTTCACACTTCATAATCCCTTGGCTGCAAGACGCGCGAGTTGTCAGGAGGACAGAGTTACAGGAAGACGTCATCAATGACGTCATTCTATTATAAATTGCACAAAATCGCAAATATCGCTGACTACATAGAGGTTCTCGAACGGGAAATGATTTAATATTGAATTTATAAACGAGTTTGATAATGTCAAGCTTATAATGTTGGATATTATGCAAGAAGGAGTTTGTTAAATTTAATATTAAATTAATAACCAATCGAGATTCTGTTTACCACAAAGTTTTATTTTAATTCAAATAGAGAGAAAGAAGAAGTAAAAATTTCGTTCAGGCTCAGTCGTTGAATCTTTCATTTGTTGCACATAAAAATAGTCCATAGTGCTTGTCAATCTTTTGTGCAGTTGTATAACCAATAACATTTAAAATGATATTTTATTTTACAAATTATAATTCAAAGAGCAACTGTTCTTCCAAATAAATAAAATATTTTACTCAGACATCATCATTTCTAAACACAGAATGTATATGGAAGTTTCTTGTGATGTCACAAAGTTTTATTCATTTAAGTTACACGATCAATGAAACAAAGTTTACGCATTAGGTATGTCAGTTTGGCCACTGAAATTTGTTGAAAGTTCACTTGAAAGGAATGATTGCTGGACGAAAAAAATCCATATTCACTGTAATGTATTTGTGACCGGTTATTAGCTGATTTGGAACAGGAGACATTCGAAATTAACCACATAAGAAACATTAGATCCACTGAGTTATTTTATTGCGTAAATATGCAAAGGTTTGATAGGCTAACGTTCATTTATTTGGGAGACCGGTGTATGTCCACATTCTTTTATGAACAGAGGTGAATTTATTTACTTCTAGAACCTAACGTTTACACCACTCTTGTATATAGAGCGGATTTCATCTTTCAGGATTACCTTCGACTCACCCACTATACATTAACAAAAACCCTTGAATTTGTTGTTGTTATTGTTTGGGGTTTACATGGCATAACAAGCCCCATGGCGGTAAATTCGCAATTTTCAGAAAGACGACCTTTTTCTACCCAATTCCATTTGGACAGTCGATTTCGACAAATGGTCACCATAAATGTTTATAGTATTAGTAAAAAGAAAAAGTTATATAAGGCGGGATAAAGAAATGTTTCCCACGATCGCAGCAATCAGTAGAGAGAATACTGTGCAAGAAATCCATTGGCTTATTTAGATCAAATAGAATTACGTAAAGTGATATGTTAACGTGTTGCAATATTAAAATTATTAAAATGCACACACTTTATGTAAAGTGTACACACTGTGATAATGTGAGATATTATATACCGAGCGACAGGTGTAAAGTGAAGTTGTTTGCATTTGTAACATGCACAATGGAAAAAATGAATATAACACTTCTTTAAATATTGTATTTGTGGTAATCGTACATGACTTAAGCACACAGCTGATAAAACGTTCGGCTCCAATATTCTCAAAATCTCAACCAAAACTTGTCTAAAGTACGCTAGATTTAACAGTTGTGTAAATAAAGAAAGTGAATTTTGCCAGAGCAGGCAATGTCACTTTTTGAAAGTGCAACGAATGAATTGAAATAGCACAATAAAGGTTATCGGATCGTTTTTCACAATTTGCCTTATAAGTCCAGGCAGTGAGAATGACCAAGCGGAGCTAGCAGCTTCTTATAGATGCACATTTGAAGATAAAGTTGCATTCTCTGTAACCCAAATTACATCCATCAAGCACATAAAAAATGGGAATTAAACGTTATTTTAACAATACCAAGAAATTCAAGGTTTTGTTTTAAATAGCCATGATAAACAGGGAAGAAAAACTTTCGAAAAAAACCCTACGCAAATTACGAAACTGTAGAGCACAAGCTTAAAACAAATATGACTATGTGTCTAGTTGCTTTTCTCTTTCTAAAGTCCACCGCTCCGGTGGCCTAGTGGTTAGAGCGTCCGCCTCGGATGCGGGAGGTCGTGGGTTCGATCCCCGGCTAAATCATACCAAAGGCTAACAAAAATGGTACTAACAGCTCCCTCGCTTGGCGCTCAGCATTAAGAGGTTAGTGTTAGGACTGGTCGGCCCGGTGTCAGGATAATGTGACTGGGTGGGACATCATGCTAAATGTCTGCGGCATGATGCACCAGTGCTAGACATCACTATAAACTGCCACATTGCAGACATCGTAGCGATATGACTGAAAAATTGTTAAAGCTACGTTGAAAATCCAAATCACACACACACACACACACACACACACACACACTTTCTAAAGTCATCATGTATTATTTCCTGAACAAACTGCTACATTAAAAATAGTTTTATGTACAAAATGAAGCTAATTATGCCTGGGTTTTTGTCTTTCTTATACAATATGCCTTGTTGCAGAGTTTTGTGAAACGACCCTAATTATAAGGAAATTGGGAGTCTTAGAACACAAAAATATAGCAAAAATGTATTTTCATTCATTTGTAATAAAAATTAAGGAGATTGTGATGACAAAGCAGATTCGCTTTCTTCCATATACTAGTGTTAGAAAAATGAGGAAACTGTTATCATTTGACCTAGTACCTATGTGAATATGATCTGTTCCATCCCTGTTCAATTTGTACAATTTATTAGTGAAAGTTTTGGAATATTTGTGGCAAGTTTCACATTCCTGTCTTTTATCATAATATTTATTGATATGTTGAGACCATGCAATGTGCATTTTTAAAATAGCTCACTTTTCTTTGTTTTTGGGTGGGTGGACGAGGGGTGGGGGGCCGAATTGGGCTTGTATGGAACTTTGTTACTAATGAATACTGTTCTGTGGAAGAAATGCATGCAAATTATTTACAAGGACTGCTTAGTTGCTTACGAGTGACAGATATAAAATGAAGTTGATTGTAATTGTCACATGCACATTGGAGAGAATGTTAGCTTACCTATACTACTTCTCTCCATGTTGTATGTGTGTGTGTGTGTGTGTGTGTGTGTGTGTGTGTGTGAGAGAGAGAGAGAGAGAGAGAGAGAGAGAGAGTTGGATTTTTAACATAGTTTTAAAAAAACTTCAGTCATATCGCTACGATGTCTGCAGTGTGACAGTATATAGTCGTGTCTAGCACTGAGGCATCATGCCACAGACATGTAGCATGATGTCCTACCCAGTCACATATATCCTGACACCGGGCCGACCAGTCCTAACACTAACCTCTTAATGCTGAGCGCCAAGCGAGGCAGCTGTTAGTACCATTTTTGTAAGTCTTTGGTATGACTCGGCCGGGGATAGAAAACACGACCTCCCGCATCCGAGGAGGACGCTCTAACCACTAGGCCACCGGAGCGGTGTTGTAGTTGTGAAAACTGTGTATGCTCAAAGCACACAGCTGCTCAAAATGTGCTCAAAAACTAAGGCCAAAGTAATTAAAGTACTCTGACGACCAGTTATTCAAATACGGAAAACAAATTTACAAGAGTATTAAAAGTGAAATGAATGAATTAAAAATATATCAATAGTACCAAAAAACAGTTAATGCCTCTTTTTTGTTTATTTTACAATTTTCTTTTGACGTCCAGTAAGTGAAAATCATCAAGTTGAGCTAACAGTTTTTTTACATGTGCACATTCGAAGAAAAGCCAATCTGTTTTCTCTGTAAGTCAAATTACATTCATCAATCATACGCCAAAGAAGGGAATTAAAATCTATTTTAATAATATCAACAATATCAAATATATACAATGCCTTTTCGTAAATTGCCAGGATAACCAGTGCAGAAAACCTGTAAATGTATGTTTTCTTTTAAAATTAAATCATATGCAAAGACTGAAACCGTAAAAAGCAATTTACAAAATGGCAAGTAATCAATTCGCAGTGAAACGGGGGCAATGATGCGTAAAGAGCTAGCGATACTAGTTCAAATCCCATTATATATCTATGGAAACACCATTATATTAAATATTAAAAAACGTTAAAATTATAAATGCTCTTGATCAAACCTATGTTAATCGGTCTTTGATACAAGCTTCTGTTTAGAGAACACCATAGTCCTGCGTCATATTCTTGATGTACGTGTGTTTCAAACATGTATTTCGAATCAGCACCAAAAACATCAGGTGCAAATGTTCACTAATGAGTGTTCTAAAATCATATATGTTATATGATTACACTTCCAACATTAAAATATTGTCTCTAATTTAATTCATTTACAAAAGGAATAAGTCCTCATAATATTATTTTTGCTAAACCTATGCTCTCATTATCGTCCAATCCTCTCGATTATCACGGTACATTCTGTGTCTGACAAGCTGATGATTCGATATGCTTGCGAACAGATATATTGACAAGGCATACAACTAGAGGAATTGACGATTCTCCGCATCTAATATAGTTTCATTGAGTGGAAATGATACTCTAGAATACGTTCTTATTTCATCAGCAATTACACACTTCATACCAGGGACTTTACATGGCTACAATCAGTTCTGTTTATCCATAATTCTATCATTTACGCGACTTGGTTTTTGCTTATCCGCAATCATAGCCGCATAGTAAGTTGATTCAGGAGGTGCGATATCAGAATGATAATTGAAACTCGTTTAGTACACAATATCTCTGCTGAGTTCTGTGTTCTAATGAATTAAAGTACGGCGATACACCAGCAAGTGTTTCTACATTAAGCTCTTCAAACCAAGATATTGTCTCCAAAACACACCTTCTTAAACAACTAGTTTATTGGGATTGAAAACTACACACGTGTAGGCCTTTGTACGTTAATTTATATTCGTTCAAATATATATCAAATTTGTTGAATAGATTTGCAATATACACATAATTGCAAAGACAAATTACAGGGATTGGCAAGTTGACACGGCTTAGTTTTGCACTTTTTGTTCTTTCTTCGGGGTTTGTGGGTGGATAAAACAAGTCTCTAAGTCTCTAAATATATGGCTTTATGCATGTTTGGTTGAATAATAATGTACAAAGTTAAACGAAGCACAAAATATAGTTTATTTGTCGTTTCTTTCTCTTTTTTATTAAATCATCACGTTAACAGTTGTTGAGCTTAAGAAATAATTTTAAAAGCCAATATGTTCATGCTATTTACTAGGGATTAATTGTTAAGGCCAATATTTCCATGTTATTTGCTTCTCAACACGTAAATGATATTTGCAACTAACGTAATGTGAATTAATACGAACCTCCTCTTTCAAGCCACCAATTTTAGTGCTGCGTAACGTATAATTATTTTCATGATGTTCAAGAAAGTGGATGCATTCATAGTGCATGCGTAATTATGATGCAAGCATGAAAAGAACACAACGGGCTTTATTATATTTGTTCACGAATAATGAGTATGATTGTCAAAAGCGTTAAATATATGACATGAGAAGTTGTTCCTCTCTGTCTTTAAGGCGGGACTTTTCAATAACGTCCTCTGAGGAGGGCGAAGAATTAAGTTCCGTTACGACACATCTTTGCTCTGAACGGGGAGACGAATATTCTTCATATCTCTCTTTCAGAAATATCCGTTGCAGGTCAAGTGTAAGAATGGGAGGGACGAACCACATATTTGGTCCACCAAGATTGTGCTGCCTGAACTGTGGAGGGGATATGGGGGCCATATTCCCATCATCCCCTTTCTCCTTGCGAATAATACTCTCGAGTTCATACTGCTTCCTCATCAACTCTGTCATGTTGGAATCCAGGTATTCCTTCCCCTGCCTTTGCTCTTCAATTTGACGCTCAATCAAATTTTGCTGAAAGATGCATACAGATTAATGTTTAAAAATAAACAAGAAAAAGCAACAAAATAAACCCCGACTCTCTCTCTCTCTCTCTCTCTCTCTCTCTCTCTCTCTATATATATATATATATATATATATATATATATATATATATATATATATATATATATATATATATATATATATATATATATATATATATATATATGTGTGTGTGTGTGTGTGTGTGTGTGTGTGTGTACTCTTTTACTGACATCGAGGCTTTCCGTGTGGCATTACAGGCGGTACGACTGTGCAATGTGAACGATTTTGATATTGCGAATTCTGACACGTCATTACCTTGTTTACATATTTTTAAATGCTTTCAGTTTGGCTGAAACGGACAATAAATGTATTTATAACCGGTTATCCATATTACTTTAACAAAATCGCAACCGGTTATTCCTAGTGAGAAACACCCTTTCAGTAAGTGTAAACTTGTAAGAATTACGAAATTATCAAGTTTTCGGGGTTATTAAACCTAGTGAAAGTTAGTTTTACACATACTGACACATGTTTGTATATGCACGAGTTATACGTATACATTCAGAATGGGGATGATAAATTTAGATTACTGATTAGGATTAACTCCTTCAATATCCGATTACATTTCACCCACTGCAATGCAAATGCATCTGTTATGAATTCCCGTAGGTACTAAAAACAGGGAAGCGCCATGGGACCGCACAATTAGAAAGTTTTAGAAAGAATAAAAATCACTGTCTATAGGTTGTTAGAGACATCAGGTACGGTTGTAAGATTCCAATAGCATGTTTACTTGATTTCTATTGCATGCAAATCAATTGCCTGTTTTGGTTCTGTTGCCTTGTTAGCCCTCCGATTCTCTATGTGTGCAAGGAGTTCTTGGAAGTTTTCCATTTCCACCAGCATGGTTTCGAACTCTGCCATGGTAGTCTTTCGCTCTTCGATGTCGACCAAGTACAGATTGGTAATTGTGTTGACACTGTTTTGTGCCCCAGCCAAAGTTTGGAATAGACATGTATTCGTTTATGTACGTGTTACAATAGCTAATGTCGATATAACTCTGACAACATTTCCAATTGGTATACCAATGAGACTTGCATCTTATTTTATATTTTTGCGCATATATTTGTTCTCATGAGGATTTCATAACTACTCTGTTCCTACGCCTCGATTACTTTTTTCGCATCGATAGCCTTGAAGATTCATCAGAGTCTTACTATTAATAAAGTCATCTTGAAGAATAAATGCTCGGCAAGCAGACGCATAGCAGCCGGATGCAGTACGCACACTCACTTCTAAACCAATTACCTTTCTTCACCGATACAACTGCCATGTAATTATTGAAAATACCTTCCCGAAAAGTATGTAAGTCTTCGGGGAGAGGTTACGTGCTTTTTTACATAGAGGTACATGATTACGCCCCTGCTTTGTGTAGGCAATGATCGTCCTCGTTTTCGTCCAAAACCTGTTGCCAGGACAAGTGCGTCTTTGTTTATTATCCACCTGGGTATTCTTTCGTCAGTCGTGTTATTGTTGTTCGTTTTGTATAATGGATAGAGGAATTTATGGCGGTGGATCTGTGATTCCACTTCATCGTTGTAGAAATAATCCTTGGATTTTGTTACGACCAACGGCCACATGGCAATGGACCGGGCATTTGCGCGTGCTAATGGACTAATTCCAACCTGGACTCAGTTTGGCATTGGTACATTAGGTTGATTCCAACTAACAATTTTTATTTAACCCTCGGATAGATTATATTTGTTTGTATACAAAAGGATGTAAACGCGGTCCTCATACAGGTGTTCGTCGACACGAGGGACAAAAATGTCGTCAGCGTTGACATGCCCTTCCAAGCTGATCTTTCGATTCAGTTCCATGGTCTTCCGGAAAAGAATCAGTAAGCGACGCGTTTGCAATGCATCCAAGATTACTAGGTTAGCAGACATCAGTACAAATGCCAAAGAGGGGTTAATTGAGCTTCTTTCTGAATCTTCAACCCTTGTGACTATTCTTTAAAGGGCGTTCATTCTAAACTATGCTGCAGCTCAAAAGGTTCCAAACGACTTATCATTGAGATCTAATTTAAATAAAGAATATGTACTGTGTAATATTTTGATTTTCTTAAGATCTTCCACCATGCTTCCGCTACCTTCTGTTACTGAAAGAAAACTTTAGTAATCGAATACCAATAAATGGAGGTGAACACGATGAAGAAATAATAGCCAGTTTTCTCACCTTGCGTCTCATACTCCAAAGATCTTCAGACAACCCCCGAATCCCTAAAAGCCCTACTTGAGGTACTAGAGAGATTATTGCTGCTTGTCGCGGACTAGAAGTAAATGAACCATAAAAATACCTGATCATTTTCGGTGCTAATCTAGCACTGGCGACCACGATGTGAGAAACCATCAACGTAGGCCCATGTGTGGAAATTTTTGCGTTCAGGTATTGTTTCGTGCCAGTATTGACAACATCAACGTAATTTATTTATAAATTCCACCGACATGCCAGAGTCCCTGATTCCCCTCGTTTGCTGTGATTTCGGCTAGAATTTTGGCGATGGCGCTATCGCGGCTTTAAAATAATGTAGTTCATGTTAACATCTGACTTAACAGTTTTTAAAAATCACATGCTCGTTTGGGACGATGCCAACAACAACCCGATTGTTCAACTCTGTCAGATCAGCTTTGGTTATAAACCTGGTAAAATAAACACCGGCGCACCGTCGGGTTGGTGAGCATTAACTGGCGTTTCATATATTTCTAATGTAGCTTCTAAGTGACAACACAAAATCATAGCCTTTGCTTCCCGAGAGTGGATGTAGTGCTTCAATGACAACTTGTCAACATATTGTGCGATCTGTTTTCAACGTCAGAGGTGAATACAACAGCGCTAATGAAGCTGCTTTTTGACAATCCTCGTCTGCGTAGATAAACAACTGTGACGATATTTTCATCCCGGTCCTTGTACGACCAAAACTTGTGATAGATTTTGCTTTAAGCTCAAGCTATCTTAATAAACACGTCAAACGAGTCATTGACGCAGTACAACACTGACGGTTCATTTGCTCCGTCGTATCTGACAACAGTGTAGCAAAACCGACATGGGACTTGTTCAGTAACTTGCGTTGTATTTGAATGAACCGCAGAGATTGGGGCTTCCATGAGAACGTACTGAAATCCAAAGTCCGCGTACATAGCAAAAGGTATTTTCATCTTCCGTCCTGAATACATGCAAGCAAAATCGAACTGAAACATTTTCATCTTTTGCTTGCTGTACCAGTACACCATTCGGAAAAGTTTATCTACGCTTAATTTTACCGAGCCACTGGATCATCTATGTTGCTCAACAACAACAACAGGCCAACATTCGCTTTGTACTTGTGCGAATCGTCGAATCCATCGACGTTTGCTGTTCCAAGTAACCACATTCACGGCGATATCAGGATTGAATTATTTAATCTTTTCATGTCAGTTATCCACACAGCGAAATCAATGTTACAAAATCGAGTTCGTCTAGATATTAATGGTATTTTCAAGTCTGATCTGTACTGCCACTCTTGGAATACAGCGCGGATAATATCACCCATTAAAAACACCGATTATTGATGTTTTCAAGTCCAACACTTTGTTGTTGCAATATAACTTGATCCGCGACAAGGCTTATAGAAAACCTTAATATGATCGTCTTTTCATCTGGAAAGAGTCCACCCTGAACCTGCTTGGGTGTGTTTATCAAATTTCCTAAGGATCGATGCCAAGCCTTTGTCGAATTCATCGTTGATAGTCCCAGTGTTTTCAAGGTTCAATATCACAAGGGCGTCACACTGAAACATTTTCTCTAAGTATGTAGGTAGTACAGAGCCTCCGTTGATTAATTGCTATGGCATAGTAAAGTTCACACCAAAAACAGTGTCTGATTTGAAACCGAGAAGTTTCTTGTGCTACAACGTTGATATGGTCGACGGACACGTGTTCATGAAAAGCTTGAGATAGTCTTTTATTGTCTTGTATACGTTTGAGACGATTGACCGGTAAAATTCAAAATAGCAAAACGATTTTGTGCAACGCGCATTAGTATAAGCATTGTGACATCGATTTTCCTCAGGGGCAACCACACCTGCCATTTGGGCCCGCGTGGCCCATGAAGAAAGTTTGATATGCGACCGCGCTGCATTTGCATGAAGCTGCCTTATTGTCAACCGTTGCTTATTCGGAGAAGTCATAATATAGTAAGTACATCTGCCTACCTTGCACATTTTTCTAACATTACGCCATTATGCTTCAGTTGATTTACAGTTGGCATAACCTTATATAATATAAACATCATACAATTTTTGGTAATTAAGCTTTCATAATATTAATTTTAATATAACACGATGGGAAACGTCATTCGCCTCAATCATAGAAATTATTTCTTTGACTTCTGTTTTCCTTTCATCATTATCATCGACGGCATTGTTGGTTTTACAATCAACGGCGCCGACAACATTTCCACAGTTACGTTGGCAAGTCTTCGCCGGCGCGCGCAAATACTCAGAATCTGCACCAAAGGCATAGCTGATCACGCGACTTGAGTCGCATACCACATTTGAGGCATGGTCGATAACAGAATTCATAATATTTGTTCTGCCACAAAGTTCAAGATTTCAAAAACAAACACCGTTACAACGATTGCGTCCCTGTGCCATCAGACTTCCCATGAATAAGATTGCTTTCTTTAGTAATTTGGTCCACTGGCCCATAATTTCAAAATACAATACAAGCAAATACGATATGTGCCATGGAGTGCAGAAATTCAATGAGGTGTGGTATGTGCGTATACGTACAAAATTTCTTATAAAGAATCAATGTAGGAGATCATAACGGTGCTATATTGGGAAGTTACCACCATATTTATATCCTTGTATTTTCATTATATGCGTATATTTTCTGTATGCTGTATATTCTGATTTGCAATATTTTATGTTGCATTTTCTACGTTTGTAGGATGTACATTCTAGATGGCATATTTACTTCTGCCAATATGCATTACTGAGTTTGTTATGATATTACAATATTGCAATGGCTTTCCTCAGATTCCATCAAAGTAATTCTATGCGCATTTTCAACATTACACACATTAACATTTTTAACTGTCTCATTCCAACTTTAAATTTACTCATTGAAAGTGCCATATTTTATTTTATAACACACTGTTTGGTATGACACAAGAAAAACGTTCAATACTGAAAATTACAATGTAGTACAACAACAGTTAGGTGGTCTAAGACGCTCGACTTTACAGATTACTGACATATCAGTCTGTTAACATGTGTTCAAGCATTGGGCTCGGCTAACATTGGTATTTGAAAAAGCTTGCCAGTAGCTTTTCATGGGTTGCTAGTTCTTTCGGGCTCTTCCTCCACCAGATTTGCTGGCAGAAATGTATAGCCTATCGTGTGCTTAAAAATGGCGTTAAGCCCACAACAAAAACATATTGTGTGACCTTTCGATATGCTTGTAAACGATATCAGGGACAAATATTAACAAGATATGCCATAGCTGAAATAAATGATCAGTATGACACAGTAGTGACTGATTACACCTGACGCATTATTTGTTCAGAAACGCGAGATGTTATTTGTCTAAGCTTGTGCTGGCCTTGCAAAACAGTCATTTTACTTCATCTCCCCATACATACTCTAAAATAAAAAAAATTCGTCGAATTCCCGTGAAAACGATTACTGGAATAACTTCACAAAAGAGCAACATTTGATGAATTTTTCGTGTTTCCAAAGAAAATCTTTTCGAGAATATTTTTTACCAAAAATGTTGACTCGATTAAGAAAACTAAATGAACCCCTTGAAATGTTCAAATATTTTCTTTCTCTGTTCAAGGCTATAACATTTGAAGAAAGAAAATAAAAATGTTACTTCTTACTCAGGAATACGAAAATCATACTGAATTTATAAACGTTTTATATTTAGCGAGACATTTATTTTGGAAATGAACATATGGAGTCATTATTGATTTTTTTAACGAAGCTGCGTCTGGTAAATTCAGTTCGTCACAAAATAGTTTACCTGAGCAAAACACAGTTTAAGCGAGGAATGTTTCGGCAAAACATAACCGAGTGAATGTTGCAGGTGTCAGTGCGACGCATGGCAATTTAAGTTGATCGATGTGATTATGAGCCTTGTTAAATCCATGGCAGTGTGTTAAGGATACGGTATTTCAATAAGTCTGATTTGGGCATGATGGATTCTTAATGAGGTCCGTCCAATAACTATATCAGGTGAAAACTTAGGTTGATTATCATAAATGTAAAGTGTTGAAATGTTGCAGAACAAAGTTTGTATTTGCTGCAAAATTTGTCATAAGTAGAAACCTTGCAGACATCAGTTTATTAAAGGAAACGCGAAATATGTGGAATTATATATATATATATATATATATATATATATATATATATATATATATATATATATATATATATATATATATATATATATATATGGATGGGCGTGTGTTAATTTTTGGCGGTTAAATAAATCTAGATCCTGATTGAATAAGTAACGGATTGTTGTGTGTTTCTCAGGCGAAGTCTCGTGTTTTATGAATGTTCTACATCGCAAAATTTAGTCTAAGCTTTGCGTCTTGCGAAAGTCTTGGCTCCGGAGACAGGGCATAATCATTCGTAACGATTGTCCAGGGGACATGTAACTGGAAGTCTATAGAGACATTTCTATAAATGATAAGGACACGAAAGAGAGCAAGTTACCTTACCTTAGTTTCATACAATTTTTCTTAGGTGTGAGTCGGAAGATAACCGTACTATAGTCTGACTCTACATCCCCGTTTGTTTGTACCCCCTACCGATTTCAAAAACGAGAAAGTTTAATTGATAAAAAAGTGCACAGAACTAAGTCAGTTGAATCATTAATTTATAATTTCTAACCTGACTGAGACCAGAATGGCACTAATGTTGGCATCCCCTGCACCATTTCATGCTTAACGGACTTTCCATACTAACACGGCGCCATATTGCGTACACTATAGGCTAGATTATTTCCATCAGACAACATAATGACGTAGTTCATCCTGTTCGGTAACTGCTAAATAATTGCGTAAATTACATAACGTTGAGAATTTGGAATTATATCCCTCTGCATATATGAACATAGAAATTAAACCGCTTGTTAAATCCACATGAAACGCAAACTTGTAGTTGTCATTATTTTCCTTTGCTTGATTCGACATTGTAAATATCGGAAGCAGACGACTTATGTATGTACATCTGTAGTCGTGACACACCCCTTTGCTGAAAATGGACTTGTCCAGAAACTGGAAATGGATCCGAGCATGTCCGTCTATTACACTGAAAACTTCCGTTAAGCATGAAATGCGCATAAGATGACGGTGTTAGGGCCACTCTACTCAGAGTCAGGTTAGAAACTATAAATCAATGAATGAACTGACTAAGTTCCTTGCACTTTTTATCACATTAAAGTTTTCCATTATTTAAATCAGTAGGAGGGTACAAACAAACCGGTTTGTATTATCAGACTATAGCAGTTAGTGTCCGTTTGAATTACGATGTGACCATAACTTACATAATGGGAGAGGAGATAATATTATATCCAAGTAGTAAGAATCTAAGAAAATATTTAGGCTGCATATTTATCTATTTTATAAGGAGATAGCTCCACACAACGCCACATAACAACAGAGCAGGAGACGGAGAAGTAAGACGATCTATGAGGCTGGAGGAAAGAGGGAAGCCTCTTTAGGCTGCAGCACAAGGGAGCCAAAGAGATAAATCGACCCCTAATTACTACCGGTGTTTTATCTGGAATGACACGCAACCAAGTCATCAGATTATGCAGTCATGCTGGACAGCTGATTTCGAAAAATCTCACTAGTTTTGATGATGAAATTTGTTACCTCTGTGTAAATGGAACTGCTAATTGCATTCTTAATAACATTTGGTAATTTTTTCTGATGGAAGAGTATTCCTCAAGTGTCTTGTATAATTTCATTTTGGTTATTTAATTGATTAAATTGCTATATTTTATATACGGGTGCTTGTGTTGTTCTATTCTATTATCTCAGCTGAGATCTCCATTTATTCAATTCATTAATTTCATATTTTATTATCCACTCGACAATAGCAATAATACCGATTATATATATATATATATATATATATATATATATATATATATATATATATATATATATATATATATATATATATATACACACACACACAGTGGAGCCTCGTTAATCCAGACACATTCGTTCCCAGCGAATATGTGCGGATTAACGAGTTTTCCGGATAATTGAATCATGCATATTTTTTATTTTACGATATCATCACACCGTATATATGTACATGTATATGCTAGCTTTAAATGTAATGTACTGTATATTCAATAATGGTTGAAATAAATTAATGAATACATCTATTAATTTGTGTTTATTTCACATTATTATAACATGTGCTTGTACGTACATATACAGTAAATAGAAGTTTTGACAATTAACACATCGAACACATCACACTATATTCATGTACATGTATGTACTGTACATACATTTATTATGTCAATTTCCTGAAGAAGTCTGTAACCTTTGTTTGCCTGGATTCTTTGAAGCCCTATACTGTCCACAGCTTAAAAATGTCAACTGTATTTGCACAGCAAACAATAATCTGTGATTGTTACATACGATTGGCAAACAACAAAGAGTCTTAATGACACTTTTAATTTTTTTTACCATATGTTATGTCAAAAAGCGTGGACGATTTGATCCCAGTGTGTTTATTTAATTATTAACACCTCCGTCGGCGACTAGCTAAAACAGACATTGTTTATACAATCGCTGGTTACAGTATGGTCACGCTACTTAGTTATTGATACTGGCCATAGATTCTCAAGGGCTTCACTACTGTGTTTTATGTATTATTCTTCTGATTGTATTTTCACATACGATTTTTCGAATTTTTTTATTTTTGGAGAGATTATTTCCGGATTATCGAGACAAGTTTTAATGTAATATTACTTTGGCCCCCGATTTTGATTTCCGTATCCGGAACGCGGATTTCTTGATTAACGGAGCAAATTAACGTTTAGGAATTCCGTTCCCGTTGAATTATGTCCGGATAGCGAGGTTTCCGGAAATATGGAGTCCGGATTAACGAGACTCCACTATATATATATATATATATATATATATATATATATATATATATATATATATATATATATATATATATATATATATATATAGACACAGAGAGAGAGAGAATATTCAATTTCCATGGACGAAGTGCAAAAACGTAAATGAATTTCCAGCAAGATAATTTAGAATGTTTTATATTTACAGATAGAACTATGAGCGGACAGAAGGAGGGAATCATAAAATCACCTGACACTAAAGCCTGTTCCAGATAGCGTTAAACAGGAGCATGTAGGGCTGAAGATTATCCGATTTTGGTGATCGATCTCTCTCTCTCTCTCTCCGGCAAGTTAACCAATATTTGATGCTGAATTAGGGGTTATATGACTATGTTTTCCATTCGCATAATCTGGGTTAATCCGGACCCTGGACAATTTCTACCGCTTCAGTGATTAATCTGACCGCTCCATCTGTGGTCATACTAGGTCATTACAGTTTTGACAAAAGATGACGTTGAGAACAATATTCCCACCTGCATTACGCTAACATCTTGTACCTGTCGCTGTACTGCATGATATTATGCTAACATCTTACTTGTAACTTTTACTGTACTGCATTGTAATGTGTACAATGTTATGCACATGTACCGTTATTGTGATTTATATGTAATCAAATAAACTGTCAGAATGCAACGAGTAGACTTAGAACTGGAATAATGCAGTGTAAAATGTTGACTTGTGTTATACTGAAAATATGCACATGGAATCTGAAGATATGAAATGGCAGCATTCCAGTAACATGCATATAAATTTAGAAAGAACTATTGGCAGATGTAATGATACAATCGTGAATGTACATCTTATACAAACATAAAATGGAAAAACAGAGTAATGGAAGAGCGAATATACAGCAGATGCTTAAAGAAAATGCATGCGTAGAATTATGCCGATAATCCCCTCCTTACGGTGCTACTACTACTAAGATTACAATTTACCATTCGTGTGAGTTGTCAAAGTCTGTCTCACTCGAAAAGCCAAATGGATATAGTAAGAAAGGTTTCTTATTAGTAATATATTATTATGACTCATGAGGGATACCACTTTTTACAGTTGGATAAAGATAATAAACTTCATTAAAATATTTCTTTCTTAAATGGTCGTAAGATAGACAACACAAATGAAATTGAATTCAACTTTTGACAAAAAAATTGTTTTTTCCAGTGAGAGTACCTATATTTGTTTTCAATCCTACTATGATTACCTCTATGTATGTATATATATATATATATATATATATATATATATATATATATATATATATATATATATATATATATATATATATATATATATATATATAATACTACTATACAGGTTAGAGAATGTTTAATTCGTACTCTACGGAGATTCGAACCTAGGTCCGCGATGTTTTTCCGGTTATAATTCAATTTTCTTCAAGCTACAATACACGCAGTCATGTGAATTGTTAATATTGCTTTGCCGTTTTTGGGGAGCCAAATCATCAATTCTTTGTCAAAAAGGTGAGAAAAGTCGTTTATCGTCTCCAATATCTTGATTTAGCCATATATACCCAAAACCGAACTAAAAAAAACCCCCAAAAACATATTTTTACCTTTGGTAGTTCATTTGGCTTCATCTAATCTTTTCAACATTAAATATCATTGATGTCGGTAGCTAGTTGAAATGTTAACTTTCAGCCAGTATTTAATACATTGTAAATGCTACGGTACAAAGTCGGTATCTTCCGCACACCTCTAACACAATCGCATTATTGATAATTTTAAGAACAACAAAATACTATTTGCAAAAGTTGATTTTATCAAAGAATACAATTTTTTTTAAAACATCCTCTACACTAAAGGAGCCAAATCGTTTTTGACAGTTCAAAATCATTGAAGTTTTTCATAACCTGCGCATCTACTATCTACTTTCCTTTTGTCCAAACCAGTTTTGGAGCGAAAAAAAGCGACTTATTTGTACTAAAGCACACATTTAATACATCTTTCTTGGAAAAACCAAACCACCTTTTGCTTCCAATATAACCCATTTCTGAACATAATGATTTTAGTTTTACTGAGATTGTTTGTCTCCAGTGACATTTACTTTTTTCAGGAACTACTTCAGCACAGTTATCTACATCAGCGTGAAGTACTGCAACAATATCATATGCATCTTCTGAGATAAATAGACCCAAATTGCTTTCAAGCTTCAACTGTGTAATCAAATCATTCATGAAAAAGGAAAACATGATAGGGCTCAAAACACAACCTTGCCTTGTACCTCATGTTCTTTCGAAATAAGAAGTTAAACTTTTAGGTATTCGGACACAGCTTTTCATATCAATACACGTCTCTTAAAATGTTCACCATTTTACTGTTCATACCTTTGTGTATTAATGACGATCACAATTTAGTATGCTGTACATTATCAAAAACTGTTCTAAAATCGACAAAAAGACAATAAAGCTACCTTTTCTGTTTGAGACATATTTTGATTTTAAGCATGAATAATAAAGATATTGTCGAATGCGGATTAATTTCCCTAAACCCTGCTCGTGTTCTATCAGACCATTGTCTTTTGCCCACGTATGTATACGAGTATTCAAAATACCAGTAAAGATCCTGCATAGAGTATAAATAAAGGAGATGCCTCTGTACTTGTTTGGACTGCTCTTCCTATATACCTGAGGATTGTTTTTGTAAAAAAAATATACTGTTCACTATCTTCTACATTTATAGCATACGGCAATTTATCCGATTATGCTGCACTGAATAGTATCTGGTCATGCTATTATCAGCCGTACAATGCTTTGAGTCTATGATGGTAGTGTTATAGCTTTCGTATCCTGCTGCAGTCTCCGCAGACTTGCGAAAAGAGGTTTCTCCTGCGCAAAAGAAAAATTTCTTTAAGCTGGTATTGGGTGAAATCACTGCACACCTGCCAGTACCATAATGAATCACGCCAACTCGAAATGGAAATTCACTATGAGCTGGCACCAAGAATTTAAAATGTGTTGCAGTACATATCCTTGAATTTGAAACACGTTGTAATTACCATGCCATCCTCAAATATTAATTTGAAATATTAATTTTATGGCTTCTTATAGGACCGCTCCGGTGGCCTAAGTGGTTAGAGTGTCCGCCTTAGCTGCGGGAAGTCGCGGGTTTGAACCCTGGCCGAGTCGAATCAAAGACTTATAAAATAATACTAGCAGCTGCCTCACTTGGCGCTCACTAAGACCTGGTAACAGGAAAAAAATTGACTGGGTGGGAAATGCTTCTGCATATCTGCGGCATGATGTCCCAGTGCTAGACATCACTATAAACTGCCAGACTGCAGACACCGTGGCGATATGGCTCAGATTGTTAAATCTACGTTAAAAATGTATATAAAAGAAAGACAAACGCTTTTGTATCTTTGCACTGAAATAACGTTTCACAGAAATCCCGCCATTTCTCCGGACCTTGCAACATTACCTCATATTCAATTGTCAATACAAATGAATACATTTTCATGCATATGTGTATAAGCCATTTGTGTTTCAAAATAATATATGTTGAAGGCATATCTACAATTACTTTGTTCCTGGTGGTGGTCAAGAGAATATTTGCTGACTTCGCTGTCGTCGTTGTTTTCGTTAGATATTCCGCTACACTCGCTAGGTGTGACATTGTCTTTAAATCGTCGACGCTTAAAGTCAGTCGCACGAGCGACCCAGTTAACGTCACAGAGTTAAACTTTCTTGCACAATATCTTACAGTACTTTTTCTTGCTTTTTGTCATTTTCTTTACAGAGTTCCATAGCGCTTGCTCAGACGCGATCCCTACCCCTGCAAATGTATCAACCATCTCAGGATACGTATTTGAAAAATTATACAGCATCTTTTGCGCCTCTTTGATAAATCGATATGATGCATTCAGGATAAATAGCGATTGTTATTCTTTTTAATTTTAATATTCGCATTAGTTTTAGACGCGAATTCTTTCCCAATAATGTGAGCCTATGTTATATATTCACTGTTATTATATAATAAAATGCTCTCACGCAAAAAGAAACAACCTCTGCTCGGAACGTGCTTGTGATCGAGTTTATTTGAAAATTAAAGGAACGCTGCTATCATAAGCTGTTGTACATAATTGTGTACAGTCAGCATCCTTGTCCTAAATCAGAGACGGTTTAAATTTTCAACAGTAGAATTGTACCAAGAGAGATACTAGAAAGCTCAGAGATTGTTTCAGACAAGATTACCTCTCAAAGGATTATGTCTATTACTGTAATAAACATTTACAGTTCATCGTCATATTTGACTTTCATATTTCGTGTGAAACTCAACCTGAGTTCTGTGTTCCATCCATTAGTAAAGAAAAATATAATTTTCCGCTTACGTGATTTGAACCTGTAATGTCCTGATGAAGTGTAACGTTCAGATATATTAACCAATGGACACCTCTTGTAAAAAAATATATAAAATGACTCGTTTATGAACTAGGCGGTACCTGCGAAAAAACGTAAATTACCCGTATCTCCTCTGCAGATGCAAAAAAGAATCCGCAATCATTGATTGGCTTATCAATCAACAATTTATTCTATTCATTCCTTTTTG
This sequence comes from Sinohyriopsis cumingii, assembly GCA_028554795.2. Classification (NCBI taxonomy): domain Eukaryota; kingdom Metazoa; phylum Mollusca; class Bivalvia; order Unionida; family Unionidae; genus Sinohyriopsis; species Sinohyriopsis cumingii. The sequence goes on along the minus strand of CM068830.1, from coordinate 138,627,223 downwards.
TACTGTCTTTCTCGCCTTCATCCAGAAAGGTTTACTATTACCATACATAGGACAATAGTAATCCGACACGTACGATGTAAATGAAACAGTGTTCCCGATAATATTGAACTGACTTTTCCAGCATTAAGCAAGATCAAGTTTAACTTGAATTTGAAGATGGTTCTATCGGCACTCATGATGTAAAGAAAACAGTGTTCACGACAGAAAACTAAGTTATTCAAGGTATCATGTCCATTTCCGCTTCATCCTTCCTGCGCATGCATATTAATTGTCGGGAAAAGGTGTCAGCGGAATCTCGTAAACCAGTAATTTTAAAACAAAACGCATATTTGCACATATGGTCTCCTTGTACGCCATTCTTAAATCAAACATAGATGCTCTAGTGTGTGCGCCAATACATCCGAGACTGTATAGGTTTTATTGGTGGTTTGACATACAAAAGACCTTTTATCATTAAAATCAAAAAACATTGTAGATATATCCAACGATCATAGCTGCATTGGCAAAGTACGCCAGACACCTCTTCTTATTATAAAATAATAAAAGAATATATCAGGGTTTTAGATATTGTCATGGAAACTGCATTCATTTTTATCTCTTATGTTAGCATACATTAAAATTAAATAATGGATATAATGACCATCAACTTTTCATGATGAACTAGCTATGCAAATATTTCGGATTATTTCTGTGCAGGCAAAGCAGTCGAGACAGCATGCTACAAAACGTCCTGCTGGTTCAATTTTAGCACAGACCATTAAACTTATACCTAATTGTCAACGTGAAAGAAGAGAATATAATTTCATTTATGATTAATTTAATTAATTAGAAACAAAGAATCTATATCATGAGTTGTTTTATTTTCATCCTTTTTGAATTTTTTCTGTTGTACCAATTTTATTATTGTCCCGTCTTATGTCTTAGAATGGCAGATTACTTTACGCGTACTGCATTGGGATGCATCTGGGGCAGATGTTCCACTGTTTCAGTTCAAGTTTAAAGCTAGTTTGTATTTATTATGTTTTTGCTTTTTGTTTGTTTTGCTTGCTTTCTAACGAGAAGGTTAGAATTGAACATTTTTTATTCATATTTTCAATTCGTTTTTACTTTTGCTTAGCTTCTAATAAATTCGCTTTGTTTTACAAGGCAAGCTGGTGTGTGCGAGAGGGTGGGTAGCCGGTTACCGCTAATACTCAAACAGCTGTCAACATTTTCATCCAAGTAATTCCAGCCTAGCTTGGGAAACAGAATTGTTAAATTACTCTACTCAGAACATTGATAGGATAATCGTACTTTCAGAATACATTTGTTATAAAATTATTCATATTTACACAACTCAACTGTTGTTAACAGATTCCGCGTTTGTTTTACAAGTCCTTATTCAACTTGTAACTCAGCCACATCCTCAAGAACATGGCCTGATTCGACATATCCAAGTGTGTGGTGTTTATTGGATACTTACTGTTTCAAAAGGTCTTTTGTTATCATAATCTAATCATAATATTTTGTGCATTTGTTGAATTGAGTGCTTGAATTGAGTGTTTGAGTGTGTACTTTACCCTGTTTTTCAAGAGGTTCACTTCTTGGCGTAGTCTTCGAAGTTCGTTGGGATCCGCATACAGTCCAGACAGGTTGACACCTTGCTGATCTGCAACTTGAATGGTAAAATATATTTTATATCGCCTCCTGCTGAGTCCCTCTTGTAAACTATAAACCAACTTTCTTTGTATGCTTTTTACAAGCATTTTAGGGGAGTGCGTGCTAATATGGCATCTGCTAAATAACTGGTCGCAAATCATGCATTATTCAAACATTAGATAGGCGAGCAGTGAAAGGTCAGACAGAGTAAATCACCACAAAATTGGTGGGCAACGGTGACCCGCATTGTTAAGTTGCTGCGAAAATAATGAGTTTGTATTGCCAAAAAATGTTAGGTAAATGAAACACGAAATCCTTTTCTGAGCTACACCGATACATAGAATAATTGACTTGGTAAAAAGTCTAAACCTCTGTCAATATTAAGTTGTACCAATGTAGTAGTTATAAACGGGCTATAGAAATCATCATGAACCCATCTAAACTGTATTTGATTGTCATTCATGTAAATCTATATTTCCTCAATTGCTGGTTAAAAGCCAGAATGAAAATAATAACAACTTCATTGACTTACATAGGTTGTTCTCAGTAATGTGTTAAATGTAAGCAAACTACTTTTGACTGAAAGACAACATATCAACTTCTTCTGAATACATGTCTACGATGTCTTGAGTTCCTGTATTGGTACAGTTCAAGCTGCTGACGCTCTGAACTGGGACATTTGGCCTCGGACTAAATCATTCATGGTGCAAACTAAATCATTCATGGTGTAGACTAAATCATTCATGGTTTAGACAAAATCATTCATGGTGTAGACAAAATCATTCATGGTGTAGACAGAATCATTCATGGTGTAGACAAAATAATTCATGGTATATACAATAATGAGTGCATATGAGAATGCAATCACCGATTAGAAAGTACAGAAATCTAATCTCGCGATGAACAAGAAGAACAGCAATCTTGAGGTTGTATAAACCTGACAACAAAGTTGTTTATATAAAAAATATGCAGTACCTGAGATACCTAGTGAAAGTAGTCTCTTCTTTCTATCGTCTAACGTCCTACATGAAGCCTGCAGCTTCTCCATGGACTGCTCGTGTTCAATTCGCATATCGTGACGTAATCTCTATAACAGAAAAGGCTATGCTGAACAATTTATACGGGATATCGCAAATAATCGTTAATAATAATAATAATAACAATGAGGACTTTGTATAATCTTTAGAAGCTCTAAGCGCTTTACAACATTAGACAACACCTAAGATAAAAAAAAAACATATATAATGCTATGATTACAAACACAAACACCATGAAATTAGAAAACATAGAAGAAAAAAAAACATGCTGAGAATATTTAAGGTAGGAAACATTGTTAGGTCTTTAAGTTTGTTCTTGCAGTCGAAATAAGTGAGTTTTGAGAGGACTCTTGAATGTGATCACTATGTCTTTGTGTCTAAGTTCAATGGGCAATTCATTCCACGTTGCTAGGCCCTGGTATGCAAATGAACGCTGTCCATATGATTTTGTTTTCATACCAAAGATATCATCGTCATATTTGTAATAACAACCTGTTGATTCTTCTTTGCCTGGACGTGCTCAGTTCGCATCTTTATACAGAAAATGTGCATTCAGAAAAATAAAAAATATCGAAACATTGAGCGACTGTTGACACAACTTGCTTGTAGTATTTGAATGGACAGCAGCACATAGGGCAATGGGTCAAAGGGGCAAAGCGGTTACTTGCCTCTAAATATGCTTTGGCCTACATCCGTAAATTTAATAGCTGACCATTACATGTTTTATACCCCTTCCTCGGCGGGCACCCCCTAGTATTTGCCAGAAGATGACTAAATCATGGAATATTAAAATCTACTTCCCAGGAGAAAAGTCCTTGGGCAAAAACTTCCCTAAGCACAAAACATAATAGAAGTTACTTTGGCGTGAAATATACGTTATAGTTACTGAGTTACGTAGAATGGTGTATTCACCAAGATTCGGCAATATACAAAGTTGTATGACATCGCGATAAACAAAACATAAAGGTCAAGTTTGGCCAGACTTTAGGAAGAAATGTTTATCATATATACAATTGATATTATCTTTTTAAACGCAGCCAATTGGCCATTTGGTTAAGTAAACGTAAAACAGTATATTGCAAACGTCTGCCTCGCGAAGAAAACGTATCAGACTTTAAGTAAAGACTAGAGGAGTATCTTTCTTAGCATAAATTTAATAGTGCCACTCTTCATTTTGATTCCGCTCTCTAGTTTCATTCTTTGCACAAGGGGACAGGAAAAATTTCCCAGAGTTTCCTCCCTTGTCATCCTGGTTATTTACAAACGACCTTATACATTTTAAGCACTGTTTAAATAACTTTTAATTTAATTTATTTAGATGAAGTAGTGATGGTTGTAATTTGGGGGATAGTAAACTTCACAAGCTCCAGGGTTGTTTTTCTTATATGCGAACGTGCAAAACCAGGTAGCTCTAAAAATGAAGATTTGACAGCGAAAGCGGTCCAAAACACAATACATATTAACCCACTTTTCAGAAAGATATTACTTCCAAGAGATATATTAGATTGCCTCCAGTAAGTCATGAAAATTAAAAATGTAACGGGACCAAGAGTTTGGAAATAATTTGTTGCTTTTAACATACAGACGTGACCTCAGACCTGATCGGCGTAGGGATAATATCCAAAACAGGATAGTAAATCGCCAGATAGCAGAGTTGTTTGTTTAGTGACCATGACCTAGAGTGTAGTTATATAGTCGACATATTGGTCTTTCTTCAGAGTCGCCTCATTCAAAAGACCGCTAGTTCAGCTTGGCCATTTTAATTTCCTATATTGCAGGGTAAAATAACAGCCGATAGCTTTTTTCAGTTATTTGATACTGTATAATTCAGGTATGAAACGTTCAGAGTTTCACCTAATTTTCAATTACAGATATACATAATAACATTTGAGCGGAACCTTTGCGATTCTCGCTGCTTATCGCAACTGGTAATCATGTTCCCTAATGTCAGTCTACGTTAGGGACATCGGTTGTTAATAGAACACTACAACTTTGCATAATTTTAAAAGTTTGGGTACTAATTGTGTCCACAACTTTGACTCCTTTCATGTGTTACTTTTTAATCTTAGCGCACTGTGTTTAAAACACTGATCTCTTACCTGTTATTTATCTAATATAAAACAAGTTTGTGCAGCAAAACCCATGTACGTTATACGTGACTCGCCACATACATACATACATACATACTAAGTAAAACACCAGATATTGCTTATGAAATCTATTGGACACTTGTTACGCTGTCTCAAGTCCTCTGATTAAGGGAGATTAATGCCTTGTCAGCTATGTTCAGAGTGTATGTGTACACCCGAGGGCGCTGTATTCCATCTAATTAAAATACTATAAACTTTTTAACATGTCTAACATATTTGTGCTTTATTAGATGTATTAATTATCATATGTTTCTTTTCTTGTATATCCCTTTTTTCTTCTTCGTTCATTCTTATTCTTACTCTGTCAATTCATATTAATTTAAAGTATTACATGTAAAATCGCAGATAGCATTATATAGGTCATCAGTGTAATCTAAGTCAAAATGACTCCGAAATATTCAATTTAACAATTTGCATTCTCTTTTATTCTCTCTCTCTCTCTCTCTCTCTCTCTCTCTCTCTCTCAAAAATGTGTTTTTTTTTTGCTTTTGTGACTAACTAACGATTCAGGCGATAGTCAAAATCAAGGTGCAATGGTCGTATCGACCTGCACAAGAAAAGACATCCGGATGGACACAATATCATTTGTGGCGGGGCATATCAAAGAAATTTTTAAAAGATTAATTTAAAAAAACACACTAACCTCAATATTTTCCAACTTATTTTCATTCTCAGATACATCCTCGAAGATGGTTTCTATGTCGTGATTAACTTTATAAAGTTGCTGCTCCAGGTTTCCTGTAGTGAAAAAAAATAATGTCATTGTACTATTCCCTTTTATAAAAAACGAAATACAAACAATACTATTGATTGATGCTTGTTCATGAAAACAACAATATAGTGCTCAATCGAATATAATCGTATTCAAAGATTATCTTTAATTGCCAATCGGTGTAATGGGAGACCACTCCAAAGTGTCATATTTTGTACAGGTTTAAATTTCCAAAAAAAATAAAGTTCCAGAATTTGTCCTATGGGATTATTTATTACATAATAAATAATCCCTGAATGCTTACGCTGGCATAAACCAATTTCAATGAAGAATTCAAGATGCACTAAAGGAGGCAGAGGTCTCACTCATCATAAGTTTATAGGCATGTTTTTCATAGACGTATATCCAGGTATTACTAAATGTTAAATGCTTGGAACGAAGCTACATGTCCACGCAGAATCACATATTGATTGATACCTTCGAGGTGCAGTTCTGGTTGTACATGGAACTCTCTTTCAAGGAAGTATCCAAGTGTCAGACATGTATATCTATCAAATGCGTGTACCTTCAAGCAATGATGAATAATATCCGACGATATAAAAATGCCGAATCACAAGAATTTATGGAGTAATAAATAGATAATTTACAGTTGTAATAGATCTGCAGGTTTAATGCAACCTGAAAACGAAGACTGGCAATGGTTTGTGGGCACGTAAATCCTAAATACATTTATCCAAACATGCATAAACATTATTCAGCATTATTCAGGTTCCCACACATCATTTATCCTTACAAAGACTGCTGAATTCTCGCACGCACGCATATATATATATATATATATATATATATATATATATATATATATATATATACAAAAACAAATGTTCATTGCCTAATAAACCTTATTATTTGCTGTGTGAATATCTTTCACAATAAATGTATGTACATGAGTGACAGATTCCATTTGCAGTTCTGATTGGTTATGATACTTTTTGTCAAGCAATGTCCACACAGAAGTATATATTCAACTTGCATTTGAAATGAAGACTGTTCAGATCATTAAATATCATCTCTTGTTTTCAAAAGTAAGTTTATTGCTGGTAATAAAGCTGAGCTCTGCACTTGAAAAGAATAGATCTACCGGTACATATGAACAACCCACATGTTTAGGTAATCTTTCGTAGGTTTTGTCATCATGAAGATCATGGGTTTTGTTCAAACCACTAGATACATTTTAAGGACTTCATATGGTAAGCGTTGATAACAAAAAACCCAATGTAATATAAAAGAAAAAAATCTTTACTTTGAAATTAAAATGTTAATTTTTCATCTTAAATTTAAATTATAGCCTGTTAGGGTATTTACATTATATAATATTATCTTCTATTTTAAGGTTTAAAATTAATTTGATAAAAAAAGGTATCTAGACTCTATTATTATCATTATTTATATTATTATTATTATTATTATTACTATTCTGTTGTTGTTGTTGTGGTATTGTATGTGCATCTGTCTGTCTGTAAATCCATTAAATTAGGGTTGAAGAGTCCGTAACTACAGTAGCCTTGGTTACATTTTGGTGAAACGGTGTTTATATCTTTTCCAGACTATTCTCAAACCATGTCTACAGAATTTCAGAAAGTTTCAGATTATTTGAAATTTTTACATTGGTGTTTCTTCGTCATTCAACGCTTGGTGTTTCTCGATCACATTTACTTCCTAATGATATCGATCGGTCCATTAGGCCTATTTCACCAGGCAAGTGATCTCAGTTGTCTGGTCTTTTCTGTGAAATGTATTGAATTATCTTTATCTGAGCTAAGTCGTTTTTTTATATATAAAAAATAAGAATTAAAGTGGGGAACTTAAAATTTCAGTTAGGAATCGATTAACGGGTACGGATCATATACGGATGACTCGGATCTTGATGTAGAGACTGATGTTGATGAAGTGTATGCCACACATAAGAAGAAATTAAACAAGTACGAATTATAAGATCATGTGATTAGTATATTATTAACAGTTAGTTACAAGTTGTAATCTTGATGGCAACTATTATCACAATATTCTGTTATATTCACACTGCCCGCATAACAGGAATTAGTAACTCTTTCAGAATGTTTGACTGCATCGCACAAATAATAGGTGCACAAAATACTGCAGTGAAATTATTTTGCCTTAGAGTAATTTTCAAGGAAATGTACTCGGCAAGTGTCATCTTCCCAGTCATAAGACTTATTTTCAAAATTCACATCATATGCATTGTTTTTTCATGATATGTAGACATCACAGGTTATCGTTTCAATATCCTTGGCAACAACTCTACATATGCCAGTATTCACCTTCAGTTCCACTTTTGTGTAGCAGAGACTCGTCTTAATCCACTACTAACCTATCACCATGCACTCAAACATTTGTATCTATGACTGCCATGAAATGCAACATCTGTTTATTTATCAAGAAACGAATTGACCTATCACTACATTCTATAATTTTAATTCCATTAAAATTTGGAAAGTATTAACAAACAACTTTATCGTCATCGGTGTAGCTCAGAACTAATTAATATAAATATGTATATATCATATCCTTTCATTTTTCAAAGACCTCGTATGGATGTTTTTACACGTTTAATTTCTTTAATGCAAATGTACAAAAATTTGTTTCAGGAAGAATGAAATAAACCAAAAAAGAAGTAGATGTCCTTAAATTGATATGGTCATATGCTGAAGTAGGGACTTCTACTCCGATAGGGAATATGCAAAAGAAACATTTCTTATAGAGAAGATCTAAGTCACAGATAAAATGTAGCCCATCTGTAGATCCTCATTGTTGCACTTCTTAGCACAGAATCCCACATTTTGCATCTGTGCTGGCCATATACCAGAAGGGATGTCCTGGCCTGTTGTCTATCAATAGCATGATTGTTTTATCACTGCTCGTAAATTATTTTTAGAAGATAGGTTTGCAACTTAGCAAACATTGATCCTTAGATCGTGTTGATTCTCAATGACATTTTGACATCTAATATGGTGTTCTTCTTGAAAAACTTATCAGTACTCCACTGAATGACTGGACATATTGATGTTTGGTTCACATTTAGATGTTTGGAATATCGAATGGTTGTGAATGGTGACAATGTTACAACCATTATTAATGCCTGGTGCTGATACTCCTTAACAGATGACAATATTGGCACGTGTTTCACACTTATGGAGTGTATTTGGTCCTAAATGAAAACAGTGCTGATGTGAAAGCCAGTACAGCGAATATAGTGGTCATCCTGAAAACATGTTGGCCTTTCATTTGTAGTTTTGTGTACGGGTTCGGTACTAAACTTGGGAAGATTCTCGATGTAAATACAAAAATATTATTTGTTGACAGAGGTTTGAAATGTTTCATATGTTATGATGATCTCTGTTAATCTGTCTGTTGCTATTTTCAGTTCTGCAAATTAACTCAAATTATCTAGTTACAAAATATTATGGATGGCTTACAACTGGGGCTATGTTTAACTTTACTGGTCATAGAAAAGGGCATATCATGGGCTAATATGATCCACAAGTTTATCGCATCTACTCCTAAGGTATCTTAAGGATTCCCATGAAACATTACACTTATTTGTCCCATGGTCTCACTTAGTCCTAAGCGAAAATCATGCTGCTTGCACAATCAAGATGGCAAAAATTGGCCAGCAATTTCAGATCAAACGTTCAAGGCCATTGTGACTGAAAGAAGGAAAATGGTTTCCATACAATAACCATAGTTCTCTGTCATCTGGAAAATGGTTTCCATACAATTGCTCTAGTTCTCTGTCATCTAAGGTTACAAAACTTTTAAGATGGCTTGCAATTGAGAAAATGAAGGATTCTATTAATACATTGGTGCTGCTGGGTCAGTATCACCGTGACTCAAGAGGAGAATAGTGTGTATGTACAATGACATTTCTTCATTACTTAATCCAAACTTTCTTGATTACCTGCAATTTCAGTAAGAAAAAAGTCATTGAATTAGGGACTAAAGGTCAAAATCACTGCATCGGACAAAGAAAATGCACCAAATTGGATTTGATTATGTACGGGGAATATAGTTGTATGGGAAAAATAGGTATTATGTACGAATTGAAATAATATGCACGACATACCATACAGAAGATATATACGAAATTACATAATTGTCTCCATTATTTTTAGACTAGTGTGCCGTTTTTGGTTGCTTTTTTTCCTGTAGGCGTTTTCAGAGGCTTTGTTCATAAATGACGACCTTGTCGCATCCCTGTTTATGTTTATAGTACAATGTCGTCATAACCACAGGCACGTTCACTCTTACGCACGTTATCATTGAATTTGCCGTTAAGAATTTTTCGAGGAATTTATTAAACAATCTTTACTGACCTGGAGCAAGTACATGAGCTATGTGAGTTGTACTATAACTTTTTGGGATGTGGTTGTTGTGATTTGGATTTTTAACATAGCTTTAACAATTTTTCAGCCATATCGCTACGATGTCTACAGTCTGGCAGTTTATAGTGATGTCTTGCACTGGGGCATCATGCCGCAGACACGCAGCATGATGTCCCACCCAGTCACATTATCCTGACACCAGTCCGACCGGTCCTAGTACTAACCTCTTAATGCTGAGCGCCAAGCGAGGCAGCAATTAGTATCATTTTTATAAGTCTTTGGTATGACTCGGCCGTGGTTCGAATCCACGAACTCCCATATTCGAGGCGGACGCTCAAACCACTAGGCCACCGGCGTGATCCTAACTGTTTGGAAATCTGACTGGAAAACCTATGTATTTTAGAGACAAAAAGCGAACGGTCAATGTTAAGGTTTGACAGGGGAAGAGTGATTTCTGCAAAATCATTTCAATTATTCACATGGAGCACAATTCAACAAATGGCATGATGTATATTTTTTTTTCTTGGAAATTCTTTTTGCTAAGATTTTATCTCACATTGCTTTAAGAATCATTTCATAGGTATTAAGTTCATGTATAGTTACTTTAATTTGATCCAAAAAATGGATCGTATAAAAGCAAAAGCTTCATAAGTTGTGTTACGAGTCTATGCTCTTAAAATAAGTAACAGAAAAGAGTGAAGACATCAAGTTTCGTAAATTTAACAAATAATGTATTTCCCTAGAATACAAACTGAAAAATTACACAAAAAACTTACGATATTGCGAATCAAATACAAAAATTATCCAAGAATTAAAGACACAAGTCCTAGTAATAAAACGTCCTGAATAAAACTGAGTTCAAGTCCATATGTGATCCAAAATTCAAGGCGATAACGTTTCTGCTATGGTCAGCGAAGTGCAGATGTGTCAACTGTCTCTTGCTGAATCACATAAATATTATTCCAGGCTTAAATTCAGTATAAATTTTAATGAATGTCTTTATTCAAGAATTTTGTCAGAGCACTTTTGTATTTCCAGAGAAAATAATCACTTGAATCAATAATTGTAAGAAAATAAAATTCAGCCCAAACAGGCCACAACATAATACAACCTAACTTGCTAAATGTAAAATCACGACTGGTAAAATCCTTACAGTCACAAGATAATATAGTTCTCTGCTTGACCTCAGGTCACATTAGCATTTTCTAAAAACAACCACTACCTAATGGAAAATAACCTTCTAGAATGAGCTTAATGAGCCTTGTTTACTTACAACACAATAACTTATAACATTCACATGGGAATCTGCAAAACCCTGACCCTGATCAACATATTTACCACTTCTTGTTTACCTGAATAATAATTCAGTTAATTAGCGCATACACATATATTATAATGAAAATATTTTTCAGTTGTGTACATAAATTTAATTAAAATAATAAAAAGTCAATCATGTCAAGCAAAAATGACCTCAAGTTTCGACAAGGTCATGCCCAGCAAACAATTTTGCATTACAATAACATGTAATGAAATAAAATAAATGTAAAGCTAACTGATTCTGAAGCCTATTTTTCAATTTGTAGCAATCAGAAATAACGAGTCCTTTCCTCTTGCAATATGTAAACGTAGGAAAAGATAAGGGATCTCTGATCAATCTTATTAGAAACTTGATTTCTAAAAGTCGTGCGAGATTTAAATTTGGAAGGGCTTGTATTCGGTTGAAACACCTTTCCACCAGAAGACTGCTGAGTAGAAGACTTACTAACAAAAGAAACTTTATGAGCTAAGGAATACTCATCAGCAGTATGAGCAGCATTTTCCAAGGTTTCGACCTTACACTCATAAAGATAAGTCTTAATGTCACTATGGACGCAATTCTTGAACTCTTCAAGTAATACGAGTTGTCTGACATTTTTGTAATCCTGATCAAGTTTCTTGGCTAAGCACCAGCTACCAAATAACTGCTCCTTTTCACTTGCAAATTCGACATGAGTTTGTCCAGCATCTTTTTATAGTTCCTCATTATTTTCTCTGGAAATACATAAGTGCTCTGACAAAATTCTTGAATAAAGACACTCATTAAAATTTATACTGAATTCAAACCTGGAATAATATTTTTGTGATTCAACAAGAGATAGTTGACACATCTGCACTTCACTGACCATATCAGACACGTCATCGCCTTCAATTTTGGATCTCATCGGGACTTTGTATTCCTAGGACTTGTGTCCTTAATTCATGGATTATTTTTGGATTTGATTCGCAATACTGTAATTTTTTTTCCTTCTCATTTTTCACTTTGTTTTCTAGGAAATTACATTATTTGCTAAATTTTACAAAGTTTGTTGTCTTCACTCTTTTCTGTTACTTATTTTAAGAGCATAGACTCGTAAGATAAAATCGGGCGCTCGTCCTTGGGATGCGAATTTTGCTAAAATATTTCAGAAAACGTTTTGAAATTTAAATTCTTCGGAATTTGTTTAATTCCAAGTATTATTTCACATTTTAGAAATGTTTAGTGAAATTAGCAAGCTTTTTTACAATGTCATCAGAAGCCGAGACCTTTATTTCAAAACCTACCTAGAAGCAGTTAGACTGTTTGAAAAAAGTCGAATTGTTTCAAGTTGCCAGCAAATATGATCTTTCGGAGGCAAAAGCTTCTTTAAAGAAGCAAGAAATAAAAAATATTTTCTAATATTTGGTGGAAAAGAATGTTTTGAATAAAAGAGCTTTGGTTTTGATTACTAAATCTGTATCAGAATCGAACATAAAAATAAATGAATGAAAATTAAAATACAAGACGGAATTAGAATTAGGACAGCTTCAGAAAGATAAAGAGGAAAAGTATGCAACTTGAGAAGCAAATACATTTAGACAAAGAGGAAAGAGAGGAGAATGCTATTGGCGAAAGAGGAGAGAGAGAAAAACAAATGCAGTTATAGAAAGAAGAAAAACAAATGCTAATGAGAAATAGAAGAAAGAAAAACAAATGTGGTTGCAGAAAGAAGAGAGACCAATGCAAATGCAACTAGAATTGCAGAGAGAAAGAGAGAATGATGAAAGGCAATATCAATTTAGATTAAGAGAATTAGAGCTGGTAAGTGAAAAGCACATTCCGGTTTTACATACATATTCAAGTTTTGATATTACTAAGAATATTAGGTTAGTGCCCCCGTTTAGAGAAAAAGAAGTAGACGCATATTTTCTTAATTTTCAAACAAATTGCTGAAAATTCGAAATAGCCAAAGGAGCATCGGACTCAGTTATTACAGAGTGCACTTTCTGGCAAAACCCGAGACATCTATGCATCCTTGTCAGTACAGAAGAGTGCTGACTATGATCTGGGTAACGAATGCATCTTAAAGGGTTACGAGGAAGCACGACTGGAAAAACCCTTACAGTCACAAGATAATATCGTTCTCTGATTGACCTCAGATTCTAAAGACAACCATTACCTAATGAAAAATAACCTTCTAGCATGATCTTAGATCTTGTATCTTTACCACAGAAAAACCTATAAAATTTACATGGAAATATCCAAAGCCCTGCCTGTGATCAACATATTTACCACTTCTATTTTCCCTGAATAACAATTTGGGAAATAAGCTCATACACATAGAGTATAAGGAAGCTGTTTTTAGTTGTTTACACAAATTTAATATAAAAAAGCCAATCATGTAAAGCAGAAATAAACTAAATTATGGACAAGGTTAAGTCCGGCAAACAATTTTACATTACAATAACATGTAATGAAATATAAATAACATTAAAACTAACAGACAAAGAATTAAATACACATAACAGTCAGTTGTAAACTCATTTTATTACCATCCATAACTTAAGTTACTAAAATGTTGTGCAGAAACTTGTTTTGTTTGTCATTTTGTCGTTTGAAGATAAAACTATTGTACAACATATTAATGTACATCCATGCATATCTTTTCTTTTTGTACACTATTTTTATGTGTTTGAAAACGCCATTGGTAAAGCATGCCATTTTGATAACATGTTACATGTTCTGGGCATTCTTAAGTTTATTGGATAAAATTAGGTTTATCAAAGAGGTAGTCAGACCACATACGTTCCATATGCTGGCCTTCAAATTTGTTCTGGATAATTGATAACAAAAAATTTAAAATGAAGTCTTAACTAAACAGCTGATACAAAATTATCTCGGGAATGTGGTTTAGATTAAAATCATTTAGCCATACGCTTTACGATTCGGTTTTACCTTTATCTTTTTGATATATGTGTATAGTATTTGGAAAGGACTTATGAGTGTATCTAATGCGGGGAAAATATTACTCGTAAAATGGAGTGGTTGCAATGTTACAGAAAAGATTAACGCTGGCGTTCACCGAGTCGCTAGTGAGCCATTCAATCGACGAATACATTAAAAGGAATAATGACGACAGTACCAACGAAGACAGAAAGGCTAGCCTTGATTAAAGAAATACTTTCAGTATTAATATACAAATGACATCTTCACGCACTAACCAATGGAAGAGATTTTATGAAACCCTTTCGAGAGGATCCAACGTGTCCCTGATGTGCAACTGACCAGATTTACCACCATATTGGATTGGAGCGAGTTTACCAGCAGGGTTGTTGCTGACATTGACCCAGGCAAAAGCTTGTGATCTTCCAAGATCAAACTAGAAAACTTAATGTCCAAGGTTTACGTTCAAGAAGTTGTTTGAAGCTGCGAAGCGCCGTCCCATAAAACCTTGGAGTCAGAGACTCTGGTGTGTAGGCTGTTTTTATCAAAGACGATTTTGACACAAATATTGTATCAGTTAAAAATGAAATGGGTGGATACCTTATTATGAACGAAAATCAACTTCAACTGATTCAAGAAGCCATCTATCATGCTGAAGCTGTGGAAAAATATACGTTGATATAAATATTACACAACAACATATAGCAACAGCATGGGTCCAGATCGACAAAATAGTAGCCAAAGAGAGAGAAATACCCAGCCAGTACACAAAAAATGATCGATTTACAGTCAAAACTCTGTGGTGCGGTGATTGATTTTGAACATCTTAAATCTCACATTTTATAGGTGCGCCGGTCTGAATCATATTTACTTATCTTAAGAGTATTTCATCGTGGGTATTCGTGACAGATCATCTATAGAGCTTGGCACACGTGATACTTTTAAAACATCTTTATATAAGCAGAATCAGTAAAAGTAGTTGTAGAGATAAAATCAGTTCCAAGGACTCAACATCATTCCAGAGGGTTACTTAACCGTCTTTGCTGTTTTGTGTTTAAGATTAGATTTATCATTCAATTCCATACAAATGACGGATTCTGAACGTGGTTTCCTGATGAGGTGTTGGATCGTCCAACCAGTGATGCTAACATTGATAGCAAAATCTTTCCGCTTGCCGATGGATATCTGCTTCAAAATTATGGTAGTAACATACCCTCGTATGCACTCAAATATTATCGTGTTAAGTATTAGATAAAAATCAACAGCAAGGACCACCCCGATGTACCGATGACATCTCAAAGCCAGCCCGGAATCATTACATTAGCACGTGAAACGAAGTAATGTTCACATAAAATTCCACCCCGTTTGCGATTTCCGTTGAATCTGCTGAACCAACGTTAACTCAACCAAGAAGAGAAAAATCTTGACTGTTATTTAACAAGGACGCACTTGTTTGTATCCGTTATTATTACAAAAACGAGAGCAGTCATTTCTGACACTTGTCAATGGCGCTATTAATTTCTTTCGAAGTGAATCTGGTTCTAGACCCCCAAAATGAATAATTGCCGGAGACCTAGATATTCTCCAAATAATATTTTCTGATTATATGAAACTTGTACAGGTAAAACGGGTAACAGGTTGAAAGTGCGCGTACGTCTTGAACCTGAACAAGGCCAGTTTGCTGAGCAAATTATATACCTCGTGATTATATTATTCGCAGAGGAACTGTGATAGACCCTCAAAGCTACCGATGCGAAAAAATAATTGAAGCAGAAAAACAGCTGCGAGTGAAATCACAAGGAGAACCGCGTTTCTCGTTTAATTCAAGCGCGTATGTGTGGTTGTAAATGCTATTTGCGGAATCATCGCCATGTTGGCAACAGAGTTGCTGCAATTCTTACCACAGCAGCTATCATAGTTAGGGGAAATCCATTTAGTATGTACGCAAAAATCTGGCAAAGCTTGACACACACACACCCCGTACACATGCGTACTTTTTTACAGCTTGCCCACCTGCATACGTGCGCTTGACGCACCCCCACCCCATAATTATATACAAATTCATCTATTTAATCCACGAAGAAACGATGAAGGATTAATAATATTAACGTGTTTAATAAAACAGAGAGTTCACCGACATGAATGTCTGGCTGCATCAAAGAAATAAGCTGCGTAGCTTTAAAAAGTTAGTGTAGTGTCCGCTAAAATTCAAACGCCAACTGAACCCAGTCGGACAGGTTCCGTATTAGACAAATTAATATCGAGGTTTCACCCCACCCTACCCCCGTTTCCTATGCGTACGTACATTATCAGTAGACCCCCACCCCCATATGCAAGAGTATGCATTTAGGTTACCCTTCCCCCATCCATGCTTACGTACCAAATGGACAGCCCCTTACATTGAATGGATTTTGTTGTTTGAGGAATAACGATAGCATCCGGTCCCAGCGGTGGTTCTGCTAAAATAATTCCGTGATGGCAGCATTCGCAAAAAAATAAGTGTTTATTCGAAAGCAGCCTCAATAAAATTACCAAGCTGGAATATTGAGTTTAATACCGCCTTGGCGCAACCACCATAATCTGTGCGCATACAGATAAGGAACAGGGTATTAACGACCCTGATTTACGTCAGTGAAAAAATTAATACGTGTCTGCTGTACTGAGGCGTCCAATGAGAACTTCACTTACGAGGCTACACTCCTATGGTTTCGGGATCAGTGTCTATACTCATAATTTGTATGGTTTCTTAATCAAATAGTATTATAATAATAGCAGTTTGTTTGGTTCCTGGTCTTGTTGAAAGTCTTTTACCTCACATGACAATCCTCTCACACAGGAGCCTCTTGGTAGCTTTCTATGGCTAGCTCACGCGTTGACTCGCGTATGATGTGACGACTAGGTCATGGGTGGTAGAAGGATTTCATACTAGTTATTATACTACTGTGCATGATATATATGTGCAGAACTTGTTGAACCTGGGGAGGGAGAGGGGTGTCATACTTAAGATAACCTATAATATTTAGGTAATTAAATCATGTTTAGTTTCGTAAATAAATTCAGGTGGTGCCGGTAGGGTAGATATGACAGGAAAATTAATAGTTCTTACGTCTTTCTTCCCTAATGTCAGGAAGGGTCAGGAAACTTTGCTCAACTGGCGTTCTCTCCTCTGATCCTTGTTTGGTTTGTATCTCCCATTTATGGATTTCTAGTATCGTCTGCAGGTCTGCTGAAATTCGATCAAGTTTTGAAAGTTTTAACAGTGTGCATGATATATAGCTCTCTCTCTCTCTCTCTCTCTCTCTCTCTCTCTCTCATTACCATCTATGTTCCTCCCTATATATCTAACAAAATGAGCAGATATCTGTCAACAGTATTCATACATATTTAGGCATATTTCATATGAAAGAAAATGGACGTTTAAGCACACACACACACACAACATACATACATACATACATACATACATACATGCATGCATCTTGTGGTATAAAAGGAATCTGATATTAGTGTGCATTGTGAGAAATCCTTGCCCCTTGTCCTTGTGGCAGAGAATCTCAAATCTTGCGAGGGATTTCTATGTCATAGTACATAATATAGTATGAGTGAATATTTGAAATATTGACCGGTGACCTATATCTTGAAGAAAGAACCACCGAGATGGTATGGGAATATTTAAAATATTGACCGGTGACCTATATCTTGAAGAAAGAACGCCCAAGATAGTATGGGAAATTTTGAAATATTGACTGGTGACATATATGTTGAAGACAGAACTCCCAAGATGGTATGGGAATATTTTAAATATTGACTGGTGAGCTATATCTTGAAGATAGAACTCCCAAGATGGTATGGGAATATTTGAAATATTGACCGGTGACATATATGTTGAAGACAGAACTCCCAAGATGGTATGGGAATATTTTAAATATTGACTGGTACATAATATAGTATGAGTGAATATTTGAAATATTGACCGGTGACCTATATCTTGAAGAAAGAACCACCGAGATGGTATGGGAATATTTAAAATATTGACCGGTGACCTATATCTTGAAGACAGAACTCCCAAGATGGTATGGGAATATTTGAAATACTGGCCGGTGACCTATATCTTGAAGATAGAACTCCCAAGATGGTATGGGAATATTTTAAATATTGGCCGGTGACCTATATCTTGAAGATAGAACTCCCAAGATGGTATGGGAATATTTTAAACATTGACCGGTGACCTATATCCTATCACGCATCTATCTGTTATTGGACCTGTTCTCTTCATTCTATACACTCAGTCGCTCTCAAGTGTCATAGATCATCATTCAGTGTCTCACCAATTGTACGCTGATGACACCCAAATATACAAACCTAGCCACCCAACTGAAGTTGATGATACCATCCAAGGTGTAGAGATGTGCATTTCTGATGTGAAATCTTGGATGACTTGTAACAAGCTACAGATGAATGATGATAAAACTGAGGCCATTCTGATCACAACACAAAGACTTTCTCATTCACATCCTTTACCTCAAACAATAAATATCAGCAACACCAACATTAAATTCACACAATCAGTACGAAACCTAGGTGTTACTCTGGACAGTACTCTCACATTGCACCAACATGTCATGAACGTATGTAAGGCTGCATATTTTGAGCTGAGACGCATTAGCTCCATTCTCAAATATCTTTCAGTTGATGCCACTAAAACACTTGTGTGTTCATTAGTACTTTCAAGACTGGACTATTGTAACTCAGTTCTGTCTGGTTCATCTCAATATCTACTCCAGAAACTTCAAATAGTTCAAAACACAGCTGCTCGGATCATACTTAGAGTACGATCCAGAATCAAACACAAAATTTGTTCTCTGTGCTACGTTTCACTGTCGGACTCTAGTCCAACATATCTATCCGACCTCACCCATGTGTACACACCAGCAAGATACTTACGCTCCTCTTTGACAATCGCATGCTCATTATTCCTACTATGAAAACAAAGTCATATGGACAGCGTTCTTTTGCATACCAGGGCCCAGCAACGTGGAATGAATTGCCCACTGAACTTAGACACAAAGACACAGTGATCACATTCAAGAGTGCTCTCAAAACTAACTTATTTCGACTGCAAGAACAAACTTAAAGATCTAATAATGTTACCTACCATAAATATTCTCAGCATGTTTTTTTGTTTTCTAATTTCATGGTGTTTGTTTTTGTAATCATATCATTATATGTTTTTTATCTTATAGGTGTTGTCTAATGTTGTAAAGCGCTTAGAGCTTCTAAAGATTAGGCGCTATACAAAGTCCTCATTATTATTGTTATTATTATTATTATTATTATTATTATTATTATTTACAGGTAAACCACCAATTTTCCGGCATCCTTGGTTATTATTTACAGGTAAACCACCAATTTTCCGGCATCCTTGGTTCCAAAGCATTGCCGGATTAACAGTTTTGCTTTACCAACCGAAGTCGCGCATCGCCAATATAATGTAGTTTCATCTGCATTATGCACCTGCTCAGGACTGAGGTGATCATCAACTACAAGCTTCTGAAATTTGTCCACATACTCGGCAGCTCCTTCGTAGACCGTTTTTCTCCACACACTTTATGCATGGAAATTCTATGACGCTTCTTGAAACTTTGAAGCCATCCTTCACTATAGTCACGCTCATGTTCTAATTTAAATTCTTTATGAAACAACAGAGCCTGGTCCATTACCATCCTGCCCTACCAGTCCACTCCGTTGTCGAAACCATTCCATCATCACTGGGTCATGATAAGTACTCTTGCCATCTTTCATAGTTTTTCTAATGTTCATTCGCTTCTTGTAATCAGTGTCTGAATAGAATTTCAATGTTTTGTATTTCTGCTTCTTTATATCGTAAACAGTTGATGAAGCAATACCATATGCGTCACACAGTTTACGCACGGAAACACCACAATCTAGTTTGTTTCAACAGTTCTACTTTATCTTGTATCGATATTGACTGGTGTTTACGCTTGATACCACCACTGACAATGACATCTTTCATAGAAGCCATAGCTAGGGTTAAATGCAAGTAAAATAAGCTAAGAATCGCACAGAATACAAGTATCACCACCAACAACTGTAGTGTCAACAATCCAAGTGAGTGCGCGCCCAGTAAACTAATTTGGCGGTGTCGGGAAATTCAAGTGCCCTCTCGTAATTCTAAAATGTACATACACACACGTGCACACACACAAATCTTCCAGGGACATCGATACTTTTAAAAGAGGTCGTTTTCTCAAGAATAAGGAGAATTATCTACTAGTGGTGAGTCACGCAATCAAAGTGTTCGTGTACAATTTGAATTTGATAAAAATGAAGCAGACATTGTTGACCGTCTCGTCCGATCTTGTCGATCCCTTAACACATACTGCACACATACATACATTTTAAGTTATAAGATAAACGAAGGCATGTATATAATATTCAAAGTCCGGCAACTGAACACTAGGAAAGATGCGAAGGATAGACACCATTTGGTTCCGTCCCCCTCAAGTTTCGTTTTTCATATATGGACATTCTTATTCTCTCTCTCTCTCTCTCTCTCTCTCTCTCTCATTTTAAGCCAATTCCTTTTTTGGGTAACTGACACGAGAAAGAAGGTCAGAAAGAAAGAAATAATGCAAGAGGAATAACCTTAAATCATTGTAGGTATATATTTATATCGACGACGAAAACATTACGCCTCCAATGAGGTTCGAACTGCTGATTTACGATTTAGCCGTAGTTAGAAGCAGTCATGCAATTTGCCTAGACATCACTTAGTTCCTTTAAATCGTCACAGGCAAATTATTATATAGTTAGATTATTGCTGTGCTGGGTTCTTTGTTGGTAAGACCAAATATGTCCTACAATTCTGCTTTCCCATTAAAAAAAAAAACCAAACAATATTTTCTACATGTCTTTGCAATAACACTGCAATACAGTCCCTTCCATTTTAATGAGTACTTCTTCGATAACTATTGCACTCGGGGATTTTTTTATTGTCAGATGGAGAACGAAATCTAGTCTTAAGTATATGATACTGTGTTGTGTACTGACGTAATTCATCAAATAGGAAACAATGAATACTAATTCTAATACTCTGTATATACAGTGTTGATTTCAGTGCTTTCATACATTGCATGTGTATGATTCATATTTTTGTTTTATACTCTGAAGAGGTTTATCCGAGTGCAAGATTGTGAATTCATACAAAAATCATAATTCCAGTTCGGAAACAAATTGCACAGAACTTCGGCTATTGTATTTTCCAACATAATGACTGCTACTAGAGATCGTATCCATAATTTACATAAATCCATTGCGCAAAATTATTAGAGAATACCGAACAGAACGTCGTCTATGGATTCCGGTACAAATATAGCTGCCAACTTTGAACGCGCTTCAGTGCATCCGGAATACCTCTTGCAGTACAATAACTATACGATTCATTATCGTTATTTTCTCGTGAACTATAAAACGAAGTGTACTTCAACAAACCCCTAGCACTTCCAATTTCTTTTCTTGCAAATAGATTATATAACTTATTATTATTCAGGTAGATAATGTTTATGACTCAAAAGACTCCAAATGCATAATTATTGCAAAGAAAATCGATATTTGATTATATAACCACCAACAATATCCGCATTGGAATTATTTACTTATTACTAGGCTAATGCTACAGTTAGGTTTATTGGTTTTTATGAATGAGGGCGGTGTCAGTCGACATCCCTTTAAAACACACACACACACACACACACACACACACACACACAAATAATAACCGGTCCGGTAGCCTAGTGGTTAGAGCGTCCGCCTCGGATACGGGAGGTCGTGGGTTGGATCCCTGGCTGAGTCATACCAAAGACTTACAACAATGGTACTAACAGCTGCCTCGCTTGGCGCTCAGCATTAAGAGGTTAGTGTTAGGACTGGTCGGCCTGGTGTCAGGATAATGTGACTGGGTGGGACATCATGCTACATGTCTGCGGCATGATGCAGTGCTAGACATCACTATAAACTGCCACATTGCAGACATCGTAGTAATATGACTGAAACATTGTTAAAGCTACGTTAAAAATCCAAATCACCTCACAAATCACACTAATAATAATAATAATAATAATAGTAACGATAATAATAATAATAATAACAGTAATAATATTGTATGATTAGATGAAACTATAATATAATACAGTATAATATAATGTTACACGCACACGGGTATTTACTTGACCGAGCGGTTGTCAAACCCTGGCGCGATTCTCGCTAGAAGTCATAAGTTTCCCCGACTTTCCAAAGACTTCCATACAACCTCAGTTGTAAATCAGAAAGCCCGACGTGTCCATTCTATACCTAAATTTTCCTCTAATTAATGCAAGACCACAGATAAACCAAACTGCCAACTATCTATCAACCGTACATCTGCGTGTTTTGGCTTCATTATGTTTCCGTTCCACCAACCGTTCACGCCTTAGAACATATATGAGTACTCCCTAACAATGGGAACTATTTTAACTCCGCCACCTTAGGCATGTATGATTTCCAGGCAGATTTCGCCGATATAACTGCACCATATTCGCCCACATGGCGACATAAACGGTGTCTGTCAAGTCCCTTTTTATTTATTCCCTTGTGTAATTTACCGGTTTAGTACCGTAAGTATTGTCCTTGCAGTCACGCTACCAATGTATACCACTAGATTTTAATATGTACTATTTTACGACAGGGACATTCATTCGGTTTTGGTCGGAATTCACTACTAGTGAACCAGGACATCATGGAAACACACTAACACTCCATTCCGTGACGTTTGCTCCTATTCATTAACTCATTAGTTCGGGCCAGGAATATTTCCATGGCGCCGAATTCCAATAATCAAACAAGTAATCACACAAATCTAAGAACCGCTTAAAACGGGGCACTACAACCATTTGCACATACTCTAAATTTACTACAATAATATAATATAATATAATATAATATAATATAATATAATATAATATAATTCATCTAAATACAGGAAATAGATGTCCGATTTAAGCTAAACGAATTAACTCTTTGCAAAGATAATAACTCCATAGACTCCCCAACCCTCTTCCACCAAAATCTATTTCTTCCACGAACAAGTTATAGTCAGTCTGTTCAAACGATTGAATCTACAAATAATTTGGCATTACAATTTTGTCTAACCACAAATGGAATAGACATATCAACAACGTCAATGCAGCCTACAATTCAATTATGTTAAATACCACACCTACAACGTTATTGTCAAGCCAAACTTATAATAGGGACTCCTACATCCTAAATCAAACCAACGCAATGATAAAGATTAGTGGCATGCTGGTAGGGATTTTGTAATGCTACCATAATGCAAGATACGTATCATATTAGTATGTATGGCATTGCAAATGCTGTTTCCGAATCATTACATCTGTAAAGACACTTACTCCCGCCACCAGTAGCATCTGATGATGCAGTCGACAATAATCTTCATTTTCTCCTTTGTGAGTGAAAACCTATATCTAAAATGCACATTTCTGAGTTATTTAGAGAAAAGGGAACATTATGATATATAATGTGTTTTTGATTCTAGTAGACCTTTAAACGACTCTAATCCAGTCCTCACATCTATTCTGAAGCTTAACGTTTTCTTGCAAATATTTTCCCTGAAAATGTAAATAGCGCACCCTATTGCGAACAGCAAATATTCTTGGAGCACGAAGAATTGCTGTAGCCATAAAGACAGAGCCCACCACCACCACCACCACCAAAGTGAGTCTGCTGGGCTTACCTATTTCACGGCGAAGTTTTTGATTGGTCAAAGATTTCTCCGCCAAGGCGACATTTTGCTGCAGAGTTTGGACGTTCAGCTTGTCAATTGTGTCGCTGAAATCGGAAATGGCATTATTCAGACCCTCCGTATTGTCATTAACCTGGTTAAGCTGACTCCGACTCTGTTGCAAACTCTGTAGAGCGACCTGCCACTGAAGATTTAGCTCTTTACCTCTCATAATTATCGTGCTGACATAGTTGGCGAGCATCGGCGTGTTCACGCTTTTTGTTTGAACGGCCTTTGAAATCTGCATTCTTGTTGCCATCAAGTAAGGTGAACACCAAGAGAAGGAAAAAAAAGATTTTGCGATATGTGTTTCTTACATCGCTTCGAGACTCTCGACGTTGTCACCAAGACGAAGGTTACATCCAATCGTCTTCAGAAACGTCACGCTATTGTAATTGACTGTACAATCAAGTTGGTCATATAAATGTGAAACTTATATAGGTGACGCTCCACAGATGTTACGTAATTCTGACAGAATGACATTTGTACGGTAAAGTTCATTGCAAAATGGTACATTCAATCAAGAAAATCTCATATCGCCGTGCTACTTTCATGTAATGTGGTTGAAATTTCTTAAAAATTGTACTTGTGACTGAAAGATCAGAATGATATAGTCCAGTTTAGTTAAATAAATTAATAACAACATATAAAATGTAAACAAGAATATCAGCTCATTTTTCAGAATTTGCATTTCAAGTCCAGGAAGTGAGAATGAACAAGCGGAGTTAGCAGTTTTTGTATAGGTGCAAATACGAAATAAGGCTAAACTGTGTACTCTATACCCCAAATTATCCCTTCAATCATACACAAAATAAAGGAAATTAAAGGTTTTTTTCTAGAAATTGGGCTGCAATTTATGCATTTTTGTGAAGGATGTGCGGCCAGGTACATTATTAGATTTTATAAATTTGATATTTAGTAGGAGATACTTATCCTTTTCACAGGTAAACTAGCTGTTTAATCTGGGGAGCGCATGATGCAAGTAAAATCAAGTGTCGTTGACCAGTGTAAAATAGCCTAATTGTCTGTCTGCTATTCTGAAAAAGCGGAAATTTTAATTATCCAAGGATGTATGCGTGGTTGCGTGTTTTAGTACCACACGGGACACCCCGTGGTTTTCCGCACTGACGCTGTAGCGTGAAGTGTTTCCGTATGACTTGAGTGTGTGCATCAAACTATTCCCGAGAGGCTTTTTTAAACAGATCCAATTATTGCACAGACTGTTTATGACTTGTCAATGTCGACAATGACTGCTAGACCTGCTGTGTTAATCGGTGAAATTTCGATACTTGTCGGTCACTTTTGCCAAACTTCTTTCGCAAGACAAACACAAATATAATTATTTCTCCTAGGGTTTTATTTTAGCGTAGACATTTCTTGCAGGAACTACCTGGTAAGCAGTATATACGTTTCAAAGTAAACAATGGGACTAAGGGAGAGATCAGGTCAAGTGTTGTTGTTTTGTTTTCTTGTGTGTGTTTTGGAGGTTTTTATCTTTTGTGGTTTTTTGAGGGGAGGGGTTTCCAAAAGTTCAAACGAGCCCTGACTTTCCGCGTTAGGGCACCAAAGTAAAAGTCTTATTGTCTATTTACTCAAAGTTTGCATAATACCCAATAAACGTGAGCAAGAAGAAAACGATGGTCAAATTTCATTTGATAAGTGACCTTGCGTTTGTGTGTGTGTGTGTGTGTGTGTGCAAGTTTGTTTTGTTCAGAGGTTCTTTTACGCGATGGGGGGGGGGGGGGCGAAAACACAGGCTACCCACCCCCATTCGACCATGAGACTTTAAGATGTAAAGACGAAGTTCAAGGCTACTTCGTCATAAAGTTTCACCCAATCTGATTAAAAGGACATCTCGACAGTGGATATTGATTGTAATCGAACCTAGTTTCACCGTGCAACAAACTGGGGAATGTTACCGTAATATACTAGCTTATAAGTCGAATCTAAGTGCAGACAACATATACCCTGATCTGCTGTTTCATAATGAGCCCGCAACTCAGGATCTTTCTTGTTTGTTCTACTAATAACTCGTATAAACTGCATTGGTCATGATCTTCCAGCGCATTTTGCGACGGCAGATCTGGCTCTAGTGTTTTGATTGGTCAGAATAGTTTCGAGCAAGATTTGAAGTTAATGGATGGGTGGGGAGGGCCTGATTGCATGAAAACACTGCAGCCCAGGATATTGGACAGCCAAATACACTTGCTGGTTAGAGGTCTGTGATCCATTTTTCTCTTTACATTCGGCAACGTCTTTTATGCATTCCCTCACGAACCACCTATCCAAAAATATTCTTATTTCTTAAAAAATTTTTTTTAACAAAAATGGATAAGTGTGGTTGCTTGGCTGGTTTATCTTATCTTTCCCAAATAATCTTATCATCCATTAGGTCTTTATTGTATGAAGAAAAATAATGATAACGGGAGACTAAAAATTTTGAACGCAAGTTTCCCTTTGAACTAGCGTTAATCCATCCTAAATTTGGTATGTAGGTATTGCTACATTATTAAAGATTCCAAAATGTCCACTTATTCTTTTTTTCTAGAATAAATAAACATGTCTAAAATGTTCATAGCTTTTTCTTGTGGACTGAAATAAAATTTGTTGACTAACATGCACAATGAAGATAACGGAAAAATAAAAATAAAATTAAGTGCGAAATATGCCATAGATATATGCTCGAGTTTTTGTTTAGTATTCGTTTATTTCGTCTTTCTCATGTCTTTAAAGTGCTTTCTTCCAACCTGAAATGTTTATACAATGAATTTCGACCACAAGTTAGAGTCTCGCACGATTTCATGCGTGGTTACGGTAAGGAGCAAAAAAAGTGTGCATTAATTTCTTTTGAAAAAAAAGGATAATCAAATATAAACCGCAAAACCACTCCAATAAATAAAAAGAAGAATACTTTAGTCACATTCATTGGGGAAAGTTCCACATCGAAAGTTTTAAACGCTGTCTGCGGAATAGCTAATGGATCTGAAATTTATGTTGATAATCAATAATTAAGCAAACTAACATTGTTTAAATTAGTGCATGAACTAAAATTATATTCTCATATTTTCTTTAAAAGCGTCAGTGTGAAATCAACATCTGTCGATCCATTCACATGTCTGTTATCCCATTTTATTGTAACATTCCAAGTCGAAATTATAAAAAAATGGAACTCAAATTTGTCCTGTGATCATGGTTTATTATTATTATTATTATTATTATTATTATTATTATTATTATTATTATTATTATTATTTGTTTTCTTCTTCTTCTTCTTCTTATCATTATTATTATTATTATTATTATTATTATTATTATTATTATTATTATTATTTGTTTTCTTCTTCTTCTTCTTCTTATCATTATTATTATTATTATTTGTTTTCTTCTTCTTCTTCTTCTTATCATTATTATTATTATTATTATTATTATTATTATTATTATTATTATTTGTTTTCTTCTTCTTCTTCTTATCATTATTATTATTATTATTTATATTATTATTATTATTTGTTTTCTTCTTCTTCTTCTTATCATTATTATTATTATTATTGTTATTATTATTATTATTATTATTTGTTTTCTTCTTCTTCTTCTTCTTATCATTATTATTATTATTATTATTATTATTATTATTATTATTATTACTATTGTAGTGGTGGTGGTAATGATGGTAATGGCTGTGGTTTGTCGTCTTGATTGTTGTCATGATCATTTGTTACCTCTCTCTGGATCGCTGGGAAAGATGCGATATTAAATGCACGAAAAGATATACTGCGGAGTTATTTTTTTAATATTTTGGGATAAAATCTATACCTTTGAAGGTATGGCAAGATGACGCATAATATATGTGGCAAAACTGGGGTAACGAACAAAGGATCATAGTCCCGAGTGTTAGGAGTTGTTGTTGGGGTGGGCGGCTTGCGAGAGGGTCGAGGTTTTTAAATAATATTCTTTCAAATTGAAAAGATATGTAAAGTACGTGAATAAATCAATATGTGACTCAAGTCAAGCCTAATTGCCCATTTTAAAAAAGGAAACAGAAATTCTGAATGATATATAAGAAATTAAATCATTTTATAGCGGATGAATCAAAATAATGTGGCGAATGGAAAATTAAGCGCTTTACGTGTATCAATTTGAAAATAATGTTGTCATTTTGAATATTTTCCTTCCCTAATCAATATTCATTAAGCGACGAATTTCCAACGAATTAATACAGAAATGCACCTTCTACGCAATAATATAAGATTAATGTGTCTTCCTTATGGAAGTAATTTAAAATGATCTGTTTTGGACATGCTCAGATACTAATCTAAATTCAAGGCGTGTTCAGTTAGAATGTCCTTTCTAGAAATCGTTCCCACTTGGCGATTCCTTGTCAGCACTCCAGGCGACGGTATATGAGACTAATCGTGTCAATTGATCAATTAGCAGCTTGTTGGAAATCAACAAGAGGAATAATCATCTGATAAACTTGGATGTGCAAATCGATTGATAATGAAGATAAATTTTGACCAATAGGAATCTAGAAGTTGTATCAGTTCGGTGTCAGGGATATATATTTATGTATCGTCAAGAAAAACAAACTCGCTGTTGTTTAGTATATTTCTAAGAGACAGGAGGAGGTGGAGGCACTCGATCTCCAGGAGCATATTATTTATTTCAAGGGGATCTTGCTAGTGAAGTTTTGAAATGAGAGTACGAACGGGTAAGTAGTAAATATATAAATCTTGTCACTTTAACCATTTAAGTTTGATTAATTCGGTTTTTTAATCATCTGTGATAACGGTCTAGCAAAGCTATTTATACCATGAACAAGGCATTATTTCCGTTTTTTATATATACTTTTTAACTGTAATACTTAAAAATCATTTTACACTTTAAACATGGATGACGTCTGCATAAATGACTAGTCTATGTCATTTTTCTGTCTTTTCCATAAGCAATAAGTAGCAACAACGCAGGAAGCTAAGGACCTATATTTAATTTTTCTCCATCAAAGTATTTTAAACTAAGCATCAACGGATTATCCAGCATAAATATAGTTAGTCAGATACATACTTTTCTACTTATTTTTCTAACTTAAGGTTCCACATTCCATTCACAAATATGTATCCCAAGTTTGTATGGATATTTCACACAGAAGAATCCTAATCAACAATTGTATCATTGCATTTAAGTATACAGTGAAACTGCTTGAGCTACATCATAAATATAGTTAGTCAGAGTTTGTTCGGATCTTACCTTTCGGTCAATGGTGAAATCCAAGACTGTCCGAATGCAAAACGGCACTACTAGACGGCTGTTGTCCCAACGTCCAAATCGGCGAATAATTATTGCATTTTCTCTATTATGTCACAAACTGAACGAAGTGTGTCGAGCTGTTTTGAAAATTGAACTATTCTTGATTACGACTGGCATACATTGGAAATTAGCAGACGCAATTAGGATAAATTAGCAGTGTTGAAACTACCGAGGGGTGTGGACCGGTGTCTTCCCTTGTGTTATATTGTTACAGGTTAGAACCCCCATCCCTTGATTCAAGTACGGATACTCCAAAATTTTCTTTATAATGAGCCCCTGTGCCCTATCACACTCGTGCTTGCACCAGTGGTCTTGCTGTCGTCAAACCTGAATAATCATTACGTTTTTCTTTGAAGGGAACAATGATGCCATGATGTTATTGCCAAGGTCACCAAAGGGTCGAAATAATTACCAAAGAGGAAACGTGGTCATAGCCACGGAACTCTCGTAGTATAAAAACGCAAGCGAGACTCGAAACCCTTATTTTTTATTGTTAGGGCTATCTCAATTTGAATTAAAACCGTTTCGTGACACGAGACAAGGTCAATGTCGCTAAAACGGGTCGCAGATTGACACTATTTCCTGTCCTTGAGTCAAACATTAAATGGTAGTTAGTTTTCCAGTCTAGAACGACATTACATGATTGGTATCATAGCAGTACGACATGTGTTTAAGATGGAAATTGATACAAATATTAAGGCCAGATGGGGTTAGTTTAACTTATGCTAACACGGAAACAAGTACCATTGGCCTCGGGTGTCACCTGGAACAGATTCAGGTCCTATTACATGTTGTATCAACCCCATTATCCCATGGAAAAGTACATTACTGTTTTCGAGAACTGTTTTGTCGATCCATTGAAGGTACACTAAGATAGCAGAATATGAAGAGCAGACATATTCCGATATCATTGTTTGTACTATATTGAAACGTTAAGAAGATTTTGCTCCATAAATATTGTTCCATTTGCTTGTTGCAATTTGTTCTTGAGATCTTTCCAAAGAGCCTACATTTTAGTTTTTCAAGTAGCGCGCTCGCTTCAAGGCTTTAAAACCCCTTCATAGGCTACCGACAACCATTGAGTCTTCAAAAAATTGAATCACTTCGATAAACGTGATAAATTAAATTTTAGTAACAATACATCAAGAGTGTTACGGTTTAATGTATTTTGGGTAGTGATTACAAATAAACCAACATAACCATCGGAAATAAGTTTTGATGCTGTTCCGGCTGGATCCAGCTGAATGACCGGCTTGGTATGATGATGCCAACGGTTAAACATTGATGTGTAATAAAAATGAGAGTTTTCAACCGTTTGACTAAAGTGGATCCTATATTTGTAGAGATCTGTCTTTTCTGAATATAATATGTTTATGGTAACTAACAAAATTACATGTATTTAGGAAAATATATTTTGTAAGCTCGTTATCTTAATCGATAATGATTACCGATCATACTGAATTATTTTTCTAACTTAAGGTTCCACATTTCATTCACAAATATTTCTCCCTAGTTTGTATAGATATTTCACACAGAAGAATCATAATCAACAACTGTATCATACCATTTAAGTATACAGTGAAACTGCTTGGGCTACATCATGAAAGCGCCACCTGGTGATCTAGCAAGGGGAGACAACGTTACAGCACTGACTGGGGGATCTGCAAAGATGTGTAATTTTCTTATCGTATCAAGAGTACAAAACAAACAACTTTCTGCAGCTGTTTCATCAACTGTTTTATAAAGAATACTCGTGTTTCTGTCTGATAAATGTGTTGTAGATATCCCATGACTCTTGACACCATTCTTGGCAGATGGTGGGGTCACAAGACTAGCTGCCCTTAAATTGTCTCTTTGGTTAAATTAGATGGAAACACTCTCCGACTCAATTAATCATGTCGATCGCAATTGAATTGTCTAATACGTGGTGGGCTATTATCAGTTTTATATCACTCATTCAAAGATAACGTATCGATCGACTCCATATTATCTCGTCCCTAAATCCACCAGATCTTTACGCAATTATTATTGGTACCAATGGAAGGAAATAGATTTTGCATCAAATTTTAATCTGCAGCTATTTTCTTGTCGTCCATCTCGAACGTAGTGTTAACCTGATTAAAAAGTGTAGAATAGCACGTGATATTTAGAATTGGAACAGGAGATTGATAGAAAATAGACTGACACGACCATCAGTGTAGAAGAAAATGGTTTTATTGTCATCTGTGGGGCCCTATGTGGCTTGTATCCCTATCTACATCTGGCTAAATATTTCTAAAATATGCATAAAATTAATCAAATTCTTTAAATATTCTTACGTTTTAAACTAACTTTCTGCATTTCCATTCGAATACTATCGTATCCATGTCCATCACGAAGCTTCGTCTCACAGAGCAGTACAATCCGGTCACATCAAAATTGAAAAACTGTTAAAAGCATAATGTTAGTGAGTTAAAACGAATCTCTAATAGTGGAGAAGTGTATAATTGTAAGTATTTAAAATATCTAGTTTCGTGGAAAGAGTTTTGAACATTTATGAGTATGACAGATTGTGTTTCAGTAATAAAGGTAGAGTTACGCGATGGGTATGATGAAAGCTAAAATAGCTGGGATCTTGGGATATTAAGTATGAGGTCATAAAAAATAGTGCTCAAAATTTTCGTTATAATAAGAACATTAACACATGGGAGAGCTACCTAATTCACTCAGTGAAATTCGAATTTGAGAGGACTACATGCATCTACCAGTTTAGTATATATTATATTGAGGTGACGTTGGCCATTAGCATGATATGGTGGTGGACCGTTAGCTGAAATTGTTTCTTTAAAGATAGAACGATTGGACGATTTTCGGATATCTTCCGGGAAAGAATCCCAAAAAACAATTTAAAATGGGATAAAGAGCGTCTGACAATATGAAATCTGGTAGAGATTGGTGTGATGCTTGGGGAATTACGTAGACGATAAAGCAATAAATGGGTTGACCTATAATGATGTCGGCAGCTTCCACTTAAATTTATTCACTTGAGAGTTATCTCCCTTAGTAAAGACGATTGTTAATTGTCGAGACTCATTTAAAGTAAATTTTTTTATATATATTTCCTGGACTTTATATGGACTCGATCGCTAGTCTATGTTTGATACAAAGTCAATTTCCGCCATTGCATGCAGCTTGGCTTCACTCGACAACCGCCAGCTTTCTATGAAAGTATGTCGGCGCTCTTGAAGTAGGGAAATAACGTGGCACACATTATTCACCAGTTACAACGAACATACAACTCCAACTCTGGATCGAGCTCATAAAAAACCCGGTTTGTGTTTTGACACTCCGATAAAGGGTTACAAAGCTCTAAGCCTAAGTGACTGTAGTAGGTAGGGCAGGGCCATGATACAAATGACTTATATGGTATGGATTCTTAGCGGAACCTAATATACTTGGGTGATAGCAACCCACCCATCGCCAGTGTGGTAAACATATTCTGCTATGGTTAATGCTAATTTCCGAATCCGTGACATTTGCTCTGAACAAAGTACAGAAGATGCATTCATGCCAAATATACATTACGATAAAGAAAATATGAAGCAAACATTGCACGTTATGACATCCAGCTGTTTTCAGAGTAAAATGTGTGAATTCGATGAGATATAATTTAATCTGTTAATGGATCTAATGATAGAAGTCTTCGAAATTTTCGATCGGTAGTAAAGCTTAACATTTTGCCATCTTCTTATCATTTTCCATGAATTTCGTCAACTAATTAAAAGACCAAGCATTCTCTTACATTACTGCATGTGACCGATTTATGAAGACTTCAAATACGCGTAAATAGAAATAGGTTTATTCCACCCTAAATTACCATAGAAGAAGTACGTTTTTTTTCTACACAAGTCAGATTTTTTATGGACGTATGCTATTATCGATATAACTATTTCATTTTGCAGAAGTGACGAAAGCAGTCTTCTGCTACTTCGTTTTCCTGTTGGTTGTCCACAGCGCATGCTCTGCACTCCTACAGACATCGCACAGGCGAGTTCATCAACTAGAAATAATTTTGCATGCAACATCTTTTGCACAATAATATCTTGATTTTATTGAAAGATTTAGCAATTGCAATTTATGTTCTATATGCCAGCTGTGTCATGCCGCTAAGAAACAGATAGTCATACCATCAGGTATTTGGCTTGGCACTAAGGGCAAAACGATGCAGAAAATAGCACCGTTTTTAATGAAACACACTTGTAATATGTTTGGTAGAGAGATGGTAAGAACTATTAATGCTACGATACAACACAAAACACGCGAACTTCGACCTTTCTCATACATATTGTCCCTTTATCTTTGGCAATGCATATTCAACCAGGTGGTGCTTTAAAAGTCTGAACATTGGACTTATACAAGATTTTTCTTTCTTCAGGATAAATTGTATTGATAAAGTTGGGAAACATATCTTCAAGTGTTTCTAATTAATGTAGTTCTAAATAGTTTAGATTTAGAAGGTTCGATTTTTATTCAAATATTCAAGAGCACCTGCCTGGAGTACTTTTCCAGTCAGATTCATTTATTAACGGTTTCATTTAGTACTTAGAGCATAAAATTAATCCCAGTGTTTCTTCCAATAGGTCAAAACGTCAATCTGCGGACCTCATTATGTCGGATTATTTGGCCAGATATGGTTTAGCACGCGGTGGATCCACTCCATGTCATGGAAAAGTTGCTTGTGGGCTTGTAGATTATATAAGGGCGTATGTTGCTATCTATCTATCTATCTATCTATCTATCTATCTATCTATCTATCTATCTATCTATCTGTCTGTCTGTCTGTCTGTCTGTCTATCCATCCATCCATCTATCCATCTATCTATCTATCTATCTTTCTGTCGGTATGTCTCTATACCCGTCTGTATGTCTATCTATTTACTTATATATCGTTTCAAATGTATCAGCAGCCGTGGCCGCAACTGCAGCAAATGGTGAATGATATACCTTTTTATATTTCGACAATCCATAAGGTAGTTAAATTAAGAACGTTTTCTGTTAGTGTTGGAATTATGTCTTTGTAACAAATCAGCAGCTAAATATGTCCCAATGTATACGCATCCAAATAAGTACATTTTCTTCTGAATATTTTCATATCCCACAAACTTACGATTTATAAAGGTCTATAACATTTTTCACCACATATGGACATTTACTTTTATTATGTAGCCAAAGTAAGTATGTTAGTAAGATGGGAGGATGCAGTACGGTTATGTAGTTATGCCGAGTCCAAGACTGAATCAGTGCAATAGATTTGTGTGGTAATTTTATTTACACGGTTGACTCAGTACCAAAGAAAAAGTTTATGCAGTTATTTACAAAACGGAGTCAATGCAATAAGCTTGAACAGAACATGTTATTTGCCGGACGCTGAATGTAGATATAAAATAATCAATCTTATTAGAACTGAGATTTTCATGAACAGACAGAATCTAGTAAAACAACAATCACGTAATTATACATGTAGTTTAATTGTACCCGAAATATTTGTCGGGTCTTTAATACTTTGCGCCATATTTATTGTTCCATACTACTGACAGATCAAAGTAATTACTCGACAATCTCATTGCAGGCAAACGAGACAATTTCTCCCACCTGCTTCTATGGCTTCCTTGCTTTCCTGAGGCATATAAATTATTAATCTAAACGCATCAATATTTGGTCTCTGATCACAGCTAGCATTAACAAATGTGATCAACTCGGAAATTATCTTTGGTGCGTTTGACTGAAATGTCCAACAGCAGGCGTCACTGTCTGAATACAACCCAAAATGCATGCACAGAAACTCTGTCATATTGACAAGTAATTCACGCATTCTGCCCACCTCGTCTAAATCTGCGAGACAAAAATATGCCGCGGAATATCGGATCATTATTTTTCATAAATACTATATAATTTGTTGGCTGGAAATATCTTCGCAAAGCTCACGACCCCCAAATATGACAACTTCTGCTAGTTTTACATTTGGACTTGACAGAGAAGAAACGAATTAAAACATAGCTCGATGCAGATATAATTTCCCGGTCAGTATGTATAACCTTAATGGACTACCTCAGCTATTTCTACGATTGGAATGGCTGTAGGATTGACAGAGAAGAAAGGAATGGAAAAATAGTTTATGAATTCTCAACTTTTCGGTTAATCCTTGCTTCGTCAATAACCGAGATGGTCCAAATGGCAGCTATTGGCATACAGTCGAGGTATGGTCATTAACATTGAACTCGATTTTGCGAAAGCTAATGGCTGCTATAGACTTATATTAGATATATAGGACTGACATTGATGTTGTGAGTGTGATGGAATAGTGAAACAAATATTTTCATATTCCATAATGGAAAGGTAATTCTTTCGAAACTGAATCTTGTTTTACCGATTTTATATCACGTTCCAACTAGTTGTATTCTATACTATCGATGATGGTGCTACTGTTGACATACGATAGTATGTGCGATGGAACAAAGGGGGTGGGGGGGTGGGGGGAGGCTTCGTGCAGTGTAAAACCATCGACGTAGCATGACAATATAAACCTATGTGCTGAGGAGAGATCAGATTTGGACAAATTTGAGATAACTATGAGAAACCAGTTTTTTTCAGTATATTGTTCTCACCATCGTTACCAAGAAGTAAGAGCTTATGTCTATACAATTTCAACTTTCCGGTAGCCTAATGGTTAGAGCGTCCGCCTCGGATGCGGGAGGTCGCGGGTTCCAACCCCGGCCGAGTCATATCAAAGACTTATAAAAAAACGGCACTAAACAGCTGCCGCTCTATGCGCTCAGCCTTAAGAGGTTAGTGTTAGGACTGGTTGGCCTAATAATGTAACTGGGTAGGGCATAATGATACATGCCTGCAGCATGATGCCCCAGTGCTAGTCATCACTATAAACTGCCACGCTGCAGACATCGTAGCGATATGACTGACATTTATTTTTTTAAAGCTACATTAACAATCTTAAACACACAAACACATAATGACCTTTGGAACGAATGATTGGAAAAACTGGACGTAATTTTATAGTTAGAAAGGATGTTTATCTCGTTCAGAGAATTCTCTAACTTCCGAGTTTTGGAAGTGAGAATACATGAGAGTTCCACCCTTTGCCATTTACCCTATTTAGTGCAAATGTAATTTCACCTGGGCAAAGTCCGAAGCACTAAATGCGGACGGAAGGGATGAAAGAGTCGAGATTAGCAATAAAGCAGTAATTCATACAAAACAAACATCTTAAACACCTTGCATTAATGAAAACCTGTGTCATAATTTATGAAAATTCAGCAATCAATTTATTTCTCTAAGTTACAAAGTGTACATTTAAGAGACATTTAAATGTGCAAAGAATTAATTCTCAAATAACCTTTAACAAACTTATCACAAGTATTAAATGTTTAGAATGAATTCTAATGGTCTTGAATGAACCGACATACCAATTGTCTTGAATGTGCTGATGTATTCGTAGTGTTGAACGTACTGATGTACCACAGTGATGCAATTCAGAAGGTAGTTGAATGACTTCTCAATAATCACAAAGAAGTGTTTTATTCAAATAAGACAATGACCACGTTTTAATCCCAATGAATACTTTCAACAAATACTTCTTCAAGAATTAAATCTGAACACAACTGCGAACACAAAAAAACTGATATGAAATAGGAATTAATAATCGTTTACCAAACCGCTTTGTACAGAAACTCCACTTGACCAATGATGCAACATATATTTCTGTATTTCCCAAATTTTAGATGGAAAATTCCAAACAATTGTCAACAAGTTTTTTTCTAGAACAATCTAAGCTCGTAAAAAAAGTTGAGCCTCGGACTTAAATTAATAAATATCTTGAAAAATATTACAAAACCCTCAAAAACGGACAAAAATTAAGCACACATTAACCCCCGAATGCATTGCAACGGTGGAATAGGATGGTAACACCTGGAAACTGTTTTGTAACGCCAGGTAACCAGTTTTTCAGTGCAGTTCCCCGTGGTAAGATTCTTGATCATTAATACGGACTATACTGAAAGCAATCCGTCACAAACAGACTAGATACTCAATGGTGTACTAAGGGTAATTGGAGCCCGGGGCGACGATAAAGGCCCAAACCTCTGTCCCCTGGGGCAACCGCCCCATCCACTCCCACCCTCCTTAGTACGTTACTGCATATGATTTATTCATACACGTATTCTTTTCACTGCATTTCAACTCAGATGTTAACATTTTACATCGTTATGTAGAAGTCACATTGCATCTTAAGAAAACCGAGCGATGAAAACATGCCGTTCATTCATTGTGCATAACTTTATTAAAAATGGACGTTGCTCTAGAATCCAAATAGTTGTAGGGTTAGAACGTCGAAGCTAATGATCATCGTTACAACCAAATGTCCCATTGCACGACTTGATTGCATAGCATTCGCGATGTGCATCGATTTGCAGATCTTATGAAAAACCAAATTCTTCTGAATATTTCTTCTTCATTTCTTTCCTTGTTTGATTTATTGACACCACATCATGAAAAAATGTAAAGAAAACTATCTTTTCAGACTGTATAAATGCGTAAGATTTTGTTCAAATTTACAGGGACCTCGATACAGGTCTGCTTGAAGCAAGTAGTCATTTCCCTCCGGATTAGGAAATCTAGAAGATGTTTTGCATAAAGAACCGTTCTTATATATTCATATAGAATAAATTTCGCATAAATCTCTTCGTTATTAATTATTCCCATTTCTGAAGTGTCGATATTAATGACAAACGCCAAAATTATACTTTCAACAATTGCATGCTTGAGCTAAAACTGGAAATGCAAGTGCTCGAATCGGAAGGACTCCTTGAGTAATAAAGTGAGCTTTGTATGTAATTTGTTTTACATGTTGACATTGATATGTTACATGCACAATACGAATATCTAATTTTCTTCTTTCTTCTTCTTGTTCATAGCGACAACATAGTCACTCACTTTGTATATTATTTCACTATACTGGAGATTGCACTCTTTAAGCCATCAGTTGCTCTGATTTTCCATGGACGAACCACGTGCCAGCTTCATGCCGGCTTTACACGATGGCTATCTTGAATTATGTTTTTATTTTACTCTTTCTTTATTGCTTAAAATAATACCTGGTATGCTAATTTAATATTTTAATATTGACAGCAAAACGATATTTGATATTCAAGGTAGTTTAAATCCACGTACTATCAATTAATTTATAAAGAGATATAACAACATTCCGCATGTGCCATCAGTTTATTATGTGAGCTTATAATGAAAGAGCTAGACAAAACATTTTGACTTCCATACCAGTTCGCAATCCTTCTTAAAAATATGCATACTTAACAATGATGCACCGGTCTGTGATTGACACCTTATCGAACATAACATGATGTAAGGAAAATCAAACAAAAAACAAAACAATAATTTAGTTCAGCACGGGTATGTCAGTCATTAGCAATTAAGAGATCAACCATATGGATCATATCATGTCATTCTGACCACCTCCACTATTTAGTAGACAAGGATTTACTAAGAAAAATTACTATTGTATCGAACGAATATTTTTTATTCATAACTTGTCGGTTGAGTCATACTATCAGTACGATCACAAAAATAGTTGAGGTGATCCGAAAAAATTAGAGTTTTTTTTGAGAAGTCATTTCCGATGACCAATATGTATGATGTTGGTGACGAAATACATTAAATGCATTATTTTGCTTCGCAGAAATAGTCGAGGATATTCTGACTGGCATGTCATTGTGCCCATTAATTATTTGTGGTTTTCTTTCTTATACGAATTTCGGGTACGTTTTCATCAAAATGGTTGGAAAACCTTCCAAAATTAATATACTCAGCGGCTTGACGTGGTGCGTACATTTTGTTTTATTTAAAGTTTGCAAATAAAGACTTGATGTCGGTATTGTATATTACTTATCTTTATTACGTGGGCGGACATTTAATACAGAAGGGATTATTTCTAGATATTTGTGCTAAATGTTGGCCTCAAATTGTGTCACATGGTTACATTGTTCAAAGCGGTTGACCTAAAGATGGAAAGCTTCAAAGGGCTCTACAGGAATTAACAGTGCGCCGTAGGTTTGCATCAGGTGCCACGTGTGGGCTCTAACAGAATTGAACATGACGTTTCGTTGCTGTATAGGACTCTAGATACCATTTGGGAGCACTACTAGAAGTGAACATGAAGTCTCCTAGTCCGATAAGTCATCACACTCCCCACCCCAAATATGTGTTGACACTAATGGACGATATGTTGATCTTATGTCAAATGTTCATTAAAATGTGCAATTTTGCTGCATGCAAATCTTTCCGGAACAAACCTGCGTACACTTTAGATACATGCCGGTAATTGGTAACAGCCATATCTAGAACGAACTGAAAATGGTCACATGTCAGAGGGTTGCGCTATTCCACGTGGATTTGCAAGTAACCAGAAATAGGATCTGTTCTGGAAAAATAACGTACATGCCACTAAAATAACACTTCAGCCGACGGTAGTTCCAGAGCTGCAAGAAATACCGGCAAGAATTATAAAATGTACACCGTTGTGTACAAACAAAATTTTCTGCAGATTCTTGCATGTTTTAATGAATAGGTGATTTCAGCCACATAACTTCCAATCAATATTGTCACGGGTGAGGGACTGATTCATCGGCCTGGAAGTCTCCTTGTGTGAAAATGTGTAGGAATTAACATTACGGCGTATGTTTACATTGTGGGATCCTTTAGGGCTA
This sequence comes from Sinohyriopsis cumingii, assembly GCA_028554795.2. Lineage (NCBI taxonomy): Eukaryota > Metazoa > Mollusca > Bivalvia > Unionida > Unionidae > Sinohyriopsis > Sinohyriopsis cumingii. Next base: position 138,587,129 of record CM068830.1, on the reverse strand, counting down.
TACGGCACCTACGTGTTGAAAAATGTATAAATTACAATTTTAATGCTACTAATGAACACTTACATTATGAATACTACCCAGTACCCCACTTTGTGAGTACTATCCACAACACACTTTTGATTACTATATAACACCCAAATATACCATGTAACACCCCGCAATATCTGCACATCGTTCAGTTGTCTCCTACTGATCACCAAATAGTATGCTATCAACACGCCCCGTGTAGTGATCAATATGTCATGATTACTATCCAACATGCCGTGTAGCAACCAACATCTAATCATCTACTATGGAATACGACACATACCATCAAATTGCCGTCTGTTTTTTTATGATCCGTACCCCACATATACTATCCAACACGCAGTGTGTAGTGATCAGTACACGACACATATAGGCAAAGCGTCATGTGAAGAGACCAACACCCAGTCATCTATTATCCATCACCCCACATTGTACCATCAGTCCAACGACCTACTGCCTAGTAGTTTTATGGCATGCGTTCGATATTTTGATAATGCACTACTTTTTCCTCAGATTATATTGGAGGTTGTCAGTAAATTTGCAGATGTTTTACTGATGTTATAAATAGCCTTAATCAAGGAAACCAACTTGTAGAAACATTGGCATGTACGTGACTAAAACAATTACTAAAAGTCCGAAACTGTAACCGACTTAAGAGGAGAATAAAAATAGGTTCCGAAAATTAGATTACAAACGGCCGATAATTAAGGTAGCTCTCTACATTTTGTATTTGCATTTAAGAGATGGATCGCTATAAGGTGAAGTTGTTTGCATTTGAAACATGCACAGTGGAGATAATAATGGAATACCTGTTAGCTACATTCATGTTCTGTGACTGAAATATCTTTACATAATTATGGAAAATATGCAAAGCAGACAGTTGAAAAATGGCTGATCACTTGTGCTCAGAAAATGAGCCTTGGCGTATCTGAAGTACACAAACGTAATAGCAGTTATCAAAGTAAGATAAAAATAATTTTGCCAGAATAGACAATGCCAGCTTCTGAAAGTACAGTGGCTATGAAAAGTAACAAAAAAGTTATTTTTTTCTGGATTATTGTTTAACAAATTTGAAGTAGAGGAAGTCAATATGAACAAGTGGTGCTAGCAGTCTTTTCCGAGGTGTACATGTAAATTAAGGCCAAGCTGAATATTCTATAACTCAAACTACACTCATCAATCATACACCAAAATGAAAGGAATTTAAAGTCTTTTTTAACAATACCTAACATACACAAGGTCTGTTTTAAAAAACCAGGATAGCTAATGAATAAAACATGGCAGAAAACCCGATACAAAGTTGTTTAAAAGAACTTATTTTGATTCTAAACCATAAACCAGTTATACAGGCAATTTTGCTAGTTCCCAAAGCGTATAAGTTTGTAAGTCGAGAAAATAATAAAAGACAATGTATACACGAAAAGTATAATAATAAACTACAATTGATGTACGACAAGTATAGTCCACGGAAACTAATTTGAAATTCCTAATTCAGGTAAGTAGTTATATGTAATATGTGAGAATGGTGGACCAGTCGTTAATTTAAAAAATTGATTGATGAGTGTAGTTTGAGTTATAGAATATTCAGCTTGGCCTTAATTTGGCATTAATGCTCATACACATTTGTCCTGGTTAAAATGATTGGGTAATTAGCTCTATCCCAAAGTTATCATTAATGCACATCATGGACAATTTTGTAAACCAAGGTCAACAAGTATTTTGGAGCCATGTCATGGTGCGTTGTACAAAATGTGTATCATTCTGTGTTACTGTGTCTTAGAGAGAGTCCACCCCATTTTGTCTCTGCCAACATTCTAGCATACGACGCAGATTCTTTTGCACCACAATGTATGCTACCTGCTACAGCTTGTATGTGTCTGTTTCGTCCTGGGTTATGATGTCCCCGTATTCCAAAAGAGGTCTTATAAGGGTAAAATAAAACTAATAATTTATGTCAAGTTTGAATTTCAGATTTAGTACCATATATAACTTATCCAAAGATTGTTTGGTTATTTCTTGTATTATTGCATGTTAACATAGGGTTTTATATTGGGATGGGTCCTAGTGTTAATGAGAACTGACTTTCGTAATCACCATATCATTTATGACAAAAATTAAGATACGGCTTCTTTTGGGACTATTGGGATATGGTGTTTAATTTTTGTTTGTTTGAATTTAAATCTGCAAACTAATGAGCAGCCTATATATTGATTTTCTGAGAATAACATAAAAGGAATATGTATATCACTTTTTTTTACAATCATATATTTCTATGCGGGCCATTGGCCATGCTATCATATCGCATAATCTTAAGAAACTACACTGGTTTATCTTAGAGGAACTTTATTACATTAAAAAAGTTATCTTTGATACGTTCAAGAGTAAAGTGTTATGGAGGTATTTTACTACAATTTTAAAAAGTTATCTTAGAAACAGTCAAGAATAAAATTTCCATCAGTTACTAATAATCTTGATCTACTTCCAGTGGTAAGAAGAGATCGGACAGTTCATTTCCCTTCAGGCAGAGGGAAACAAATGATGTGAAGATTGATGCAGGCGGCACCATCTACCCGGAGACACTGGCAAAACAATCCTACTATGAAAGTGGAGAAAACTTTTACTACCGGTAGCGGAACGATAATTGATCTGTGAAAGAATTTCAGACTGAACTTTGTCATTTGTTTTATTTTTCAACTAAACGGTGGTAAAGAAAAATAATAAAACTTTGTACATGTGGTGGCTGTTTGAATTCATTCCTAACTATACGTTGTCACGATATTATTTTTTTTTTACTTTGCTAAGTGGTAACACATTCCTCAACTGAATCGTCCAGCTCACATTGCAACAACCTTTCGTCCTTTTTCATACTTTTTCATGACTTTTCTATTAGCAGAATCTACTTTTATAAGAAGAGAATGCCTCAAAGCAATATAGAAGACCAAGTATATATGAACATTGAATTTCACCGTTATTTTCGCTTCACCACGTACATTTGGATTACTATTCGGAGATAAATCGTTATTAGGTTATTAGGACATTTCTGTAATACTTCCAATATAGCTTAAAAATATCCTCCAAAATATATTGGACAGTTTGATGCGAAACATTCACGGATACTACATAAAATACATCAAAATACACGGTCAACGAAAAACCAGTTGGGCAAAACTAGTCTCGAGTAATCTAGGATTTCGCTATGGCCAATTGGGAATTCTTCTAATACTGGTAAAACAATGGATGGCGAGGATTACGTCGCGTAAGTACATAAACTAACTTATTTTAAATGGTTCCCTGAATGCATTCCATGGCGAACGAATGACCATTTTGCTTTCCACATTCGGTATCAAGTAGATTGCTACTTTCGGTGCTTTCTCGTATGTTTCTGCATCGTGTAGTTTTCGAAGGTCATTTGTTGTCAAATTACCGAATGTAAATTAACGAAGCGATAGCGAGATGGGGTGGTGTTGATTGCTGGAATCTGGTTCGTACATCCTTCTTTCCTGCTCCTCAAGCATAACGATATACTCTGAGGAAGGCTTTGGTAAATTCATGTGCAAAGACAGTATTTTCTAAATGAATTAATTTCACCATGAGACATTGCAATAAAATCTCATCATTAGCTTTCATAACAATTTGATTTCTCATAGGAATTGCAAGAAAAGCTCAGGACATCCACAAGATTCAATTTTAAAATGTATTCCAAAGATATGTTCTGCTATTATATGTAGAGAAAAATTACATTGTTGCTTATGATAAAATATTCTAGAGAAACATATGTACTATCAACTATTTTCTTGTCATGTTTGTGCTCCTTACTCATCTCATTTTGTGTGGTCAAACGACCTTTTCCGATGTTAGAATAAAAACAATAAATTTCACCCTGGGAATCCAGAGCATCTGTAAATCAGGAAACAGAATATACACTAATAACTGCACAACCAAAGAACACGTCCAATGCAGGCAGATCAGATTATATTGTTATACAAATATGTATATTTTACAGGCATTGACAAATTCACCCACAAACAGAATAACCAGGAACTGAATTTACCGTCACTGAAAACGCGTCGGAATTATACTTTAATTTATACATTTGGTTTTTATTTCTACCTGGAATATATTTTAGTAAAACAGTGTCTCTGAATACGTTTTCGGATAGATGTCTTTTCTGCAAGTGTAAATAAGCATAGTAAGTTTACAAAGAAGAATTAATTCAATAAAACACAAATAAGAAAGTATTCCATGATTAGTATTGTTAAGTCTAGCGTAATGTACTATCATTTCAAAATAAATTAGGTTTCTGCGTATATTGCTTATAATTTCAGGACTAATTCAATACCATAAAGTCAGCATACGTACGTCTGATGTCAGTATTGATTCTAATACACAACAACCATGCATATTTTTGTATAAAATAGGCCGAAAGTGTTAAACACTAATTTGGAATATTCGAGAACTAGCCAGAATTGCAAAACTGGATATAGAATTTGATAATTTAAATGAGAATGAATGAAATTGCACTTGTCGTTGCCACACAAGTGTACCACATATACAAGACATTGTTTCGAACAATGCGTTTACAAAGAAGTTTAAAACAGTTGTGGAAATATCAATTATTTTTTCCTTTTGTCGCACATTCTCTTTCTAGATTTTGTTATATCCTCTGCTTGTGTCGTAAAAGCAAATTCAGTCTTGACAAGCTTTATAAACGGGATTTAATTATGATAAACTAAATATGTTTTAAGAAAAAATTAAAACTCTCCTTTCTGTCAGAAACGTTCTATGCATACACAAATTGTACATGACAAAAACGTAGATACCTGAAGCCATATACATAAAATCATTTTTAGCTGAATAATAACGCGACGACATTATGCATAATAAGAGCGTGTCTTGATATGATTGTATGCATGTTTTGTGTATATGTTTATATACCATGGGGTTTCTGAGGAATACATTCCCATCACCTGGCTTCCTCTGCAGATCTATATGTGGTTTGGAAAGAATGTTACGGTTACTAGATTTCTACTCTGATACAACTACTGTATCCTACCAACCTATGACGTCCAGCAGTCTAGAAAGATATCCCTGTATTAATTAATATGTAAAGATGTTTGTATTAACACTGGTGTGTATAAGTATGTATATGTTTCTATATTAGTATGTATGTATGTATGTATGTATGTATGTATGTATGCTGGTAGGAAGGTAGGTAATGTAGGTAGGTGGATAGGTTTCTTTGGATTTCAGTGTGTAAGGGTATGTATGCATGTATACATTATGCTTATATTTTTCCCCAGATTTATGTATAAAGGTATGTTTGTATACACGGCTGGAAGGACTGGAAATCCCTCAAAGCAAGATTATAATAAGACGAAGAAAAAATAAAGTAAATAATTTTTATTTGTATTTGTGATGGATGTGAATAGGATATTTTGATATCCAGTGTTTAATAGTAAAATGCTGATATACAGCTTAGACATTAGATAGACAGATTGATACATAGGACCACATAAATGTATTACAAGTACTGAATGTACTGGTAGCTGATCATATAATTTAGTGATGTAACACACACACACACACACACACACACACACACACACTAACTGTTCTTGTGGAATGTTCATTCATCACTTTTTCCCTTCCAAGCTGTATATTTTGGTATACATTCTATTGTATTGTTACCTTGGTCTCGAGTTCTATGCCAGACTTGTATACAATCTTGTAATAGAAACCTTCATATGTATTTCATTGAGAATAGTTATGTCCTTATTCCGTTTCCGTTTCAATATTGTAATACATTATAAAAAAATTCCATCCTCCTTCATTCCATGTCGACAGCATTCCTTCTACTTTATTGAAATAGGGGCTATCCGTCAAGGCAAAAACCGGGGAATATTCTCTTGTAGTATTCCGTTTTATATTTTTATTTTCCCTTGTATCCGTTGTCTAAATCATAGTCTGTATTCATTCCGGATCATGCAAGTTTTTAATTTATTAATTGGTGTGGTCCGTCTCATAATTCTCATAATTACATCATTTGACGGACCCCCTAGTTCCGAAAGTTACAGGATATTATATCTGTATGTTTTTCACCTAAGTATGTGTGTTTGTTTTGATTTTATTAGAAATTTCGTTTTTAGAAAATTTTGATATAGGGCTTCTACACCGCCCTAAACTAGTGTGCCTCATCTCCTCAGCCGATGCTGGTTTTGGAGTTAATTACACAAGTGATCCAGGCCAGTGGATCATTAGTGTCCGGTGTGTGCGATGTGTTGATTACTATATTGTTTGTATGTATTTATCCCTTTGTGTTTTTGTTCGGACTGGCTCATATGATCAAATGGTCCTAAATATCTGGGGAACAACTAGCTACAACACCTTCCTACCATTAGGCGTAGTATACTCTCTATTCATGAAACTATTACGATGTAGAATTCTAGAGGACCTCGTTTTTATAGTTCTTCCCGGTACGGGATAAAACTTTCTGCGCAGTTGAGCGTAAAGACGCGTCACGTTCTTGCTCGTTCAGAATTTCTTGGCGGAAGATATCAGTAATGGCTTCCGGTACTTTTAATTTACGAAAAGGTTTGTTATCAAAGAGGTTTGTCAGCCTCCTTTACCTGAGCTCTGCTTTGCATTGCTTGGATTATCGGGAATCGGAAGTCGGACATCGTTGGAAGTCTAAATCCCTGTAAATTACTGATTGTAAGTTCATAGATCGGGTTGGCTATGCACAACGCTTCCACAGTTCCGGTCAAGAAAGGTGTTTATATATTTATCCTTGCAGCAGGAACGTGGTAGATTGTTTGGCCCAGTAGCATACAAGGCGATTTGAACCGAATGAATTGGTCATCGCGGACGAGGATCCGTTTCACGACTACACTAGCGCAACGATGTGTCTCGTAAAACGGTCACTTCGTGTCCGTTGACAGTGCCATTTGCCGTCGGTACCCTTGCCTCGGCAAAAATATACGTGCCAATCGATTGGATTACATCTCGACCGATATCTGCATGCATCACTGGCTCGTACACTGCTTCCCGCAAAGAATGCTGGGAAACATCGAGTTTTCCATCTACCGACCGTCTGTCTTCAATGGCCAACGCGGCTCTCTGGACTGGTCCCTTCCGCTCAGGACAATTGGGGAGATATGTCTCCACTCCTTGCACGTGAAACATTGCTTCTCGTTATGCCTTCCCTGAATATCCCTACCAGGTATTTCAGGTTCCCTGGGTTTTTGGTCCTTTATCTGATTCCCAGATTTGCTGTCTCGCGAGATGACATTCCGAGAACCACTCCGAACATCAGCGAATAAATCCGTCTGTGTGGCCATATTATACATATATTTGTGAAGAACTTTACCCTCGAGAACAAATATAACTCCTTGTTCCAAGTTATCAATAGTTTGTCCCGAGGCAAAAAATCGATAAGACCATAACTTATCCTCATGACTTTATCATATTTCACCCATCGCTTCAAGTAATTGCACGTGCTACTGACGAACTGGATAAATGTCTCGCCTCTCTCTGGTTTGCTATACTTAAACTTCTTGCGAAACCCTTGCTCGGTTAGCTCGTATTTCTTAGAAGTGCGTCTTTCAACGCTAGGTGATTTAGCGTATCGGCTGAGGATAAACGCGAACACACGTCTAATGCTTTACCATTCAACAACGCTCTAAGATGAAGTGAACAATCGTCTTTTTTCCATTTTTGTACAGTTGCGTACATTTTGAACCTGTCAAGATAACTATCCATGTTATCTTTGTCATCCTCAAATAGGGGTAATATTGGACCTATCAGTTTAAGATCACGTTCCCCCTCCTTTTTAGTTTGCAATAGCTCACAATTTCTTTGATACTCCCTCTGCCTATTTCTATGTTCTATCTCCAAGGCTTCTAACCTCACTTGTTTTTCCGTTTCTAACTTCATATCCTCTACTTCTTCAAGAAGTTATATCTTCCCCTCCTCTAATTATATATTCTTCCTCTCTGCTTCACTTTCCCATTCTACCCTCTCCTTTTCGGCCAGTTTTGCTAATTCTATCCTTTCATTTTCCGCCTGCTTTTGTTAATTCTATCTTCTCCCTCTCTGCTTGTTTTTCTAACTCTATCTTTTCGGCCTGCTTTTCTAATTATATCAACCCCCTATTGGCTTCCCTTTCCATCTCTATTTTCTCTCTTTCTTTTTCCCTCTCCTTTAAACTCTGATCCCTTTCCCTAGCTTGCTGTTCACGAACAAAACTTCTAAGGGACTCCCCCTAATAGCCAAACTGTTTCCCCAGTTTTACAAGTTCTTTCGCTGATGGCATTTAAAAAATCTGATATAATCAAATTAAAGTGCAGTATTATACAGACTATGCGTAATTACTATAATTTCAACGAACCGTATTTTCCTTCTCGAAAGGCAACAAAAACATGAATTGTGTACCAAAAAATAAAATAATGTTATATGACTATTTAACCTCATTGTCCTGGGAAGGGCGTCTGAAACACAAATCATCATACAAGAATAATGAAACAATATAAGTGCTCCGTTAAATCCGAGATGATCATGCTTATGACACCATTTGTAACAAGATAACCGGGTGGCATTTCGGATTTATAGCAGAACACTTTTGATGGTGATAAAAATACAATGTTTAATGGTAAATGACTTTAATGAGAAAATAAGTTTGATTAATGCGTGCGAATACAATATCTAAATATTGGATCAATTAGCATAATCAACACGAGCTAAATAATGAAAATACAAATAAATGACATTAAACTGTACAAGGACAAAGGGTGATTGACTCACGGTGATTTCACAACGAAATAATTACGTGTTTTACTCAAATAGAAAAAACTGGTGTTTTGCTCATGTAGTAAATATGTATGCACTCAAATAGTGAAAATGATGAAAACAAAGGGACTGATGTACAAAATATCTTTACAGTCCCCAAAAGACACTGGGTATTACAAACCCCAAAGATTAGCCCACGGCTAAAAGATCACATGTATGGAGTTATACACTCCGTCACCGAGTATCACATGTGGAGCCTCTCTTTCAAAGTGATTGTTTCTGAAATATTAGAGAAAAACGTTACTTGCAACAGACAGTGGGTTAAACTCATGTAGTATATGTTAGTTCAAGTGTTACAAGTTTTCTTAAAGTGACGCATTCGTAGTAGAGATTAATGGGGTTCTGGCTCGCCGATCCCTTTGCGTGGTTACAGGAAACCCTCACAGAACTCTACTATTGTGTTATGGGGCTTCTGGCTCACTGTGCTAATTAGAGGGGGTCCTGGTCCACGTTTCATCACTGCGTGTGGAGCCAGAAACTGTTTTGTGCGTTCTGGCTAACCTGTACTTGAAGTGGGTTTCTGGATCACTATATTAGAAGCGTACTTGTAGTATTGTAAAGATGTCTCTTTGAAGTTATCCCTGGAGTGTAGACAAGTTGGGTCTAAGTGAGAAGGGCTTTGATCTAGAGTGGAAATTAAGCAAGGGAGAGTCTCTGGAATGTTAAGAGCGTGCGTGCGAAGGATTTGATAGAATACTCGAATAAGGATCTGAGTTATGTGCCTGAGACGATCAGTTATAAAGAGAGTGAGGAGGACGATGAGGAGTGGGTAAAGCGCTGTCACAGTCATCAGCGTCCACTGCAGTGCTATAATAAGAAATATTACATCAGGAATAAATTGAAGCGTTTTTATTTGTCGGAGCCCCAGCAAGATGAGATTTTATTACTGACTGATTAAGGTGACCCGGGTGTAATTGGTGGATCGTGTGAAATACATAACATTTGAGTATGTTCCTAAGCGTATCTTTGAGAAGATGCGTCTTCACTTGTATGCCTCGAAATGCAAGGCCGTCTCTGGGAAGAACGTGATGAAGGAGTACGATAAGATCATTTCGGAGGCGCTGTCGAAGTCAAGAAATCTACGAGTAAAATTGTTCAGGATAGGGGTCGTCCATTAATTATGTCAACGAAATGGGGGGAGGGGGTTTGAAGAAGTTTGACAATTGTTGACATGGGGGAAAGGGAGTTCAAGATAAATTGAAGTCAACAATGTTATTTTTACAATAAATATAACAAATTAAAAAATAGGAAATTAGTCGGTGCGTTGGTATGGCACACACTCGCTCGCCCGGTTGAGCTCTTGCCAAGGAAGTCATAGTCTTGCATCATCATATTTTATTTTTATTCAATGTAGATTGTAGACTGTAGACAGATTTTTAAGGGAAGCTGTTACTAAATTCAAGGACTGCACTGAGCCATAGACATATAAATAGTATTGCTATCCATGGACTTCTATTAAATAGCATACATATTATATGTATAGATACTATATATATATATATATATATATATATATATATATATATATATATATATATATATATATATATATATATATATATATATACTGAAGTCCATGAGCTATCCCTCCAAGGATGGATAACTGAGCCTAGGAAACTTGAGAGCTTGACTATTATACAGTCATCTTTAACATAATACATAAAATAAATTATGTAGCCTACACAAGCATACAACTTCTTCAACCAGATGCAGTAACCTTAATGCCTTACAAATATTGTACAATTTGATAACAGACTCTTGTTCATTTCAGGCAAAGGCCCCACCCACACACACACACACGTTTGCATGTGCTGTAAAATTACTGTAGCCTATATACGAAAATTAACATTGACCCCCCCCCCCAGAAAAAAACAGTTGAAATGACGTCCCTGCCGTGTACTCACCCGCGAATCTCATCACATACAATGACTCCACAATACAAGTAATTCCATCGGAAAAATGCACACACATTTAAAATATTCAATAATTTTGACACAGGTCATATAGGTCTGAATTCAGTGGATAAACATAGCACAATCACTTAGCGAATGATGAAGCACATTTACTTTTCTGTACGTCCAAAGTCGGTAAAAGTTGGTTGCGTTCTTAAGCGTTTTAAGCCGCCGTAGCGTTCGTAAGCACACACGTTTTCCCTGTTGACTTGTCGGGTGTATCGGTTCCACAAGAAATTAATGAATCAGCCACTATGCCCATTATAACAATTGAGGAACATTTGGCTTCCACATGGGAAGATGATAGAAGCTAGAATATAAACTCTCGATTTTTTCATGAATTCAAAATGTTATAGTCAATTTGAAATCTGTTAAACAAATAAAAAAAAAATGTATTAAAATTTATTTGTAGACCTTTTAATTTCCATAATTCGATTTTTAGCATAAAAGCCAGCAGTATAAATTATTGTTAGTTTGGGGGGGGGGGTAAAATTTTATTAGGGGGGTCACTGAAAGTTTGACAGTTGTTGACAAGGGGGGGGGGGAGGGGTGTAAAAAATTACCTAAAAATTGTTGACATCATTAATGGACGTCCCCATAGCCAAACCATTTGACGAGAAATTTTGTACCTTTGGTAGATATGATTTTTTCGACTGTAAAGACAACGTGGCTTGTTTTGTGCAATTCCTGTTCGTAAAAATATATCTGGATGTGTTTTCCTAAGGAAGCTTTGAGCGTGTAGGTAATGGGGATGATTTTCTGAAGACATCTTCGGTCCAGATGGGAGTGTATCCTTTTTCAAAGGTGGATTTTTGTCTGTTGATTCTAACACGATTCCCTACTTTGAATTTGGATCTAAACAAAGAAGGTCTAAGCGACCTGTTGCTTTTTATGTTTCGAGGAAGCTTCTGCTGGTGTCATCAGAATACTTCGATGCCAAGTATGATTGATGGGGTTGATGATGTCTGAAAAGAAATCTATGTATCAGTTGGTGTTATTACCGGTGAATATTTTAGACGTGTGATGTTCGAGAGTTCTGTAATATTGGTGTCCTGATACACCACGTACTCGTACTCGGTGGTGGAACCATCAACGGGAGTTATCGTCGTTGAGACAGAGATAATCGGGAGTGAATGTCGAAAACATGATGCTATGCTGCATTACTGTTATACAAAATTACAAATATCTAATTAAGCCAAACCCGGACATGATGGCACTCAAGAACGGTACACTCGGTACAGGCATGCTGACCTTATTACCCAGATCCTATAAAATTCTTACAGTTCGCTCGCCGTTGTTTGAACAGCCTGTTTGGCCTCCCTGGATACGGGCAAATCCACCACTAGAGATATCACTGGCATGATTTTATTCAGAAGCATGATCATGCGGAGATTATTTTTGCTTTGGCCGGTGTGTCATCATGTAGCTGCAGTCCGGCATCAAAACATGAGGAGGATGCTCTGGACTGTGTTCCTTCCTATCGAAGTTAATGAAGTTCATGGTTTATATACAAATGTTGTACACCTCATTTGGAACCTAGAGCTGCTCTGGACGTTGTAGCTCTTCGAATGGAAACAAAATCAGTCGCTCCGGAGATACCATGGCGGGTAATCTCAGTATGAGCAGTTACAGTCTGACCAGCCTAGAAATCGCGAGTGATCCACCTAAAGGCCCCAATGCTGCACGATAATAATCTGCAGTTTTGAAGTGAAGTATATCTGCATACATACAATGCATTCAACAGTAAAAAAGATCACTTTTTGTATAAACGGTGTAGTCATTGATTAAATATTTTTTTGGACACACCATACATGACTGAATGGATATTATCTCCTCTAACCTTTCATATAAAACTGCTCACTAAATGAGACTACTGTTAGAGAAATATCAGTTCTAATCAGTGATTTTTTTAAAAATATGTTATATAATTGTATCTGATAGTACTGGATCACATGAGTGCAGGTCAGGGTGCACACTTGGGGATTATCCCAAAACATTGTATTTTAGCTTAAAGTGAGTAAAAGGGTTGAGTTTTACAGCACACCTGTGCAAAATTTACTGTATGGTGTAACATAGCATTGAAAATGTTGGTTTAAGTCACATCTCAATTTCAACAAAAGTCGAAAGTGAAGCAAACCAATTTTTTTTTAATAATACAGCCTTATGTTATATTACAGAACTCTTCAAAGCTAGTAAATTGCTCTATTTATTATACTATAGTTATCATTTTTTCACCTTCTTCAATAGAAAAGCAACTCTGACAAAAGGAACTCTGACATTTCCACTCATTCACCAGGTGCTGTAAAAATGCCAATCCATTGTTATATTGAAATGAGTGCATTCCTACCATGTTTCTGTACTGTAGTGCAGTTATTTTTATATAAACATTGTACTTCATTCCCCCAAAATATGGTTTCTAAATAATACCCGATTCGTTTTACCTGGGCAATTGTTTACATTTTTCAGCAGTTCATGAAAGTATCTTCAGATCAAAACTAGAATCCTGATTAATTCCGAAGAACGCAGTTTTGTTTTATAGACCTAAAATGTATGTTAATGTAGTCATGAGGGCACCTCTACTTAAATTAAACAGTTTTAAATTTTAATACTAATGTATTTTCACCGAAGTCAATTCAATCATGACTGCTGAATGGTCTGTACCTTAAATGTCATCAAAAAACTTGTGTATGAAAATTACTGATTTCTGTGGACTTTTACAATGGTGGCCAGTTACTAAACAAAGTCAAGAAAAGATGTCAATCAGGTGTATAATAACAAGAAACAGGGTAGTACACATTTTTTCAACACAGAGCTTTCAATTTGATATCACAGAGCATGACATTCAATCAGGTTTGTACTGGATCACACCTTCGTTAATTTTGATTTTTGCCTCATGTATTTCTTGGGATATGCAAATAATGGCCTTTCAATGTAATATAGACATGGATCTAAATAAAGTGAATATGTGCCATTTGAAGGTATATGTAATCAAATTCTAAAACTTGACACCCATTATTGAAACAGTCAGCAATGAATGCCAGCATAACCAATATGAGTTGTATTATATATTAGACTATTAGTGTCATCACCAGTCACGTGTTTGTTATGCTTATTATGCTTATTATTGTGCTGATTATGGTAAATGACTGCAACAATAATTATTCTAGCTATTTATTGATTTATTAAGAAAAGCAGCAACAAAAGTGAGAACGGTTCCTTATGGTCAATGATCCTTACTGTCGCATGCACTGAATGATGGGCAATTCACACAGTAGCTGATTCTGTCCAATCTTCGGGCTGATTCAGACAAAAATTAGGAGCTGATTCGTATCATATGAACTATTTTTTTAAAGCCATGGAAAACATATACCTGAATTAGATTAGTAGTTATTAGTGTGTTCAAAGTAAGGAAATATAAAAGGTTGATTTTCAGCTCCTACATTTATAAAAAAATAACTTTTAACAAATTTATATCTGAATCAAAACAAAATAGATAAAAGTTAAAACATTTAGAGTCTTTAAAACAAAATAACTCTTAACTTTTTACAATAAATAAAATATAAAGTCATTATCTGAATTAATATAGCTGAAAAGCATTTTGAAACATTTCGCAAATCAGGCCAGTATTGCTGAGTTTCAACACATTCGAACTGCTGATGTAATGCACCCATGGCATTTATTGATTTTTCATGCAGATCATGCTTTCTTCATGATGTATTTACCCCAAAATTTATTTCTGAAAGAGTTACTGATAAGTAACACAAATGCATTAACGAATATGTTATCAATGAATTTGTACCATTTAAATAATATCTCTTTATCTGAGGTCACCCCCAGCCCCATTCTACAACAAAGAACTGGTTAGAACAATAAGGATGCCCCTTTATTAATCAAATTATAATGGTTTTTATGTGTTATTATCCCTGTCCCTGTCCTCTCTTTTTTCTTTTATGATATTAATACATATTTGATAACACTTCCACATAACCAAAGATCACAGAGTTATTTCAAGTCAGCATTATATTTTGTGTTCTAGAATGCTATTACATTCAGTAAATTGGTAAATAAAATTACAGTGCTTGAATTATAGGAGGACTGATCAAACTAATTTTGCCAGTTCATAATCAGATGACCCCACTGTCAGCGTCTGCAATGAAATTAATGAGGGATGCATTGATCAAAGTATTAAACAAACAGTGATAATACTATGTAGTGATAACAACCTAAGTAGAGGGCGCTTTTCTCAAGCCGAGTGCCACCATCTTACTGTTTTTGTACAGAGATGGTACCCCTCCTTACGGGGCTCCAATTCTTTTAACTTTGATTGGATAATTTCGTGAAAAGGTGGAACATTTGACTTGATAACATGCGCAAAGGAAGCCATTATTTGATACGGCTCAGAGAATATTTTCATGAAAAATCCACAAAACGTGAGGATCATGGATGATTTCACACAGGAGAGGTTTTATTTATGTTGCCAGACTATTGTGATACTTATCTTCCTTTTGTGAGAACAGGGTTGTATTATAACATACCGTCCGTCTCATCTTTACCGGAAATGTATGTCAGTTCTCTCCCTTGAGCACCTGGTAGCGGTACCAACCACCGAGTCTGATGTTTTATCAATAAAGTACAATGAAATCTGTGACAACACGAAACCACCTTATCAGTATAATAAATATACATATATTTAATGTACATTAAGGTGTTAGGTAATTTACTGACACAACGTCAGACTCCTGTGGTAGCAACGATATACTCAAAGAATATCGTTGCTACCTCTACCTGTAACCAGCAGTTTCTTTTTATTATTATTGCTACAAAATAGTATAAAACCTCTTTGATACCTTTGGATATGAAATTAATGTAGTAGTAAAAAGATTAATACAAATTTATACTAGTATCTTCACAGATGAGATGTGATTGTTTTCTGTTTGAAGTTAATACCCCCACCCTGTAATAATTTAACAGAAATTTTTGAAGTTTTTAAAGTTACTCACAACTCAGGCTGTTGTAGCGTCCAAACCCCCTGCATAAACATCTTCGTTTGTCTGATGTTATTGTTATTTTACACTGTTTAAAAAAATAAGTTAATACTGTTTATGACAAAAAATGACAGCACAATCCAACTATGCAATAAAGAAACTGCAAATTAAATAAATAAATAAAAAAGGCTCATCAGTATTGTATTTAACTTTTCACATGAAATATTGGAGAAAAATAAATATTTTATGTAAACGTTCAGTCATATACACAATATTTTTAGATGAATTAGTCTAAAGAAATTCTAATAAAGGTAGGCATTTGAAAGAAATAAATACCTGGATTGCTTGTTACATTGTCCTTACAGATTTCTTTTGAAAAGTAAGATGGTAGATGTTACCAATCCTTTTGTTTTTCACTTTCACATGAATACAACATGAATATGGCTTTTGGATTGGACATACACTCATAATTGTAAATTCTGAGTAATTAAAGCTGCAAATTCTGGATTGGCCGAGGCACATTTCCCCAAAATTTCCTTTGATATACCACATACATTTGTAAATTATACATCAAGAACAGTCTGGTTATATTCTCTAGTGACTGCTTCATTGATTAACAAAAAAAAAAACTTTTCCATTACTGAATTTTTGTCAACATATACACTGTAAAAAAAATTTTACTTTTTGGAGAATTCTCCTTTTTTTGCAGGTAATAAAATATGTTGTTTGCGATTGCTTTGCGCAGAAATCACGAAAAGGAGTATACTTTATTTCCTAATTTGTTATTTCTGATGCTTTGACCTTTTCAAAAATACCATATTTATTAACCTAATATGAAATTTTAAATTTGGCCTGTTATCCCTATACTATGTTTAATTACATCAGCATTGGTCACATAATCTTTGTAGGAGCGGCTTTGAAAATATTTTACTATTTAATTGGAAATGCAAGATAAACTGTCTTGCATTATTTCATTTTATTATACATGTAACAACGAAAAATCAGTTCTTTAAATGAAGATTTGAGTTGCTCAGCGTATCTGGGAAATAATTATGAAAAGTCACATTTAAATCCAAAACGAAATGTTATATTTTATATGGTCTGAATCAGCCTGAAAGTTGGTCCAAAACAGCCCGTAATCTGGGTCGCATCAGCCATACACTGTATGTATACTAGCCCCTAAACTTAAGATCGATTTCGTTTTATTTATTTTTTTATTATTATTTTTTTTGTGCATTTATAACGAAATTGTTACGCGGTCCAACATTAATATTGCCTTTAATTTTATGCTTTTCTTTTGTTTGAATTACTGTCAGCTGGGTTTCGACGGTTATCGAAAACAGGAAATATTACATCCGGCGGTGGTATGCATGATAATTTGACTAGTGTCTATTTTTGTTTAGCCATTTCAGTTAGTACAATACCTAATCTGTGTATTTTTATAGCCCTCACTGTTCAGTTTTTAAATGCCATTGCAATCTGTGATTTTCTTTTTATTTCACTTAAATAACTATACACTTCCCAAGTCTGGTTCCCTGTGTTGCTCTAGTATATACTAGTATAGCGGAGTGCAACGAGGCAACGTTAGAAGAGTGTACGACCTAATACATATTCCGCAGCAGATATAAAGTGCTTAAAGGACTCCTTCTCGCGAAAAGGACCGGTTCATTTCGCGACAAGGACTTACCTTCTGTAAAAAGGATCGAGGATGACATTGCTAACAGTTTCAATTAATATTTATATTTCACAAATGAAATCATTTTGTGTAGTAACTGACTTTACAAGCATTTAATATATCTGTTTTTAATATAAAGTTTTAAAAAATAGGTCATTTCGCGAAAAGGACCAACAGTCTGCGAAAAGGACTCATTGTGTTTTAACTAACATTTTTTATATATATTTCTGTTTTACGAATTAAAATAATTTGCATATTAACAAATCAGTATTGTATAATTAATTTTGTAAACTTCAATATTACAGTAACCTAAAATATTGTCGATCACGAGACCAACGTGAGTTCTGTACTTTGCAGATTTTCCTGGTAACATTATAAATTATTTACATAGATCTAAAAAAGAAGATTCATCAGTCATACCAAATAATCTGGGTGGTTGGTAGATATACATGTGTCGCAAAATAAATAAACATTAAAGTATACTTATAAAAACTGAATTTTTTTCCAGATTTAAGGTTCTTCTTTTGTTCTTCAGTTTATTGTAACCTGTATTAAAATACTCTTATTTGTCATGCTAAAAAAAAACTATGCATTTCAATGTAAAGACATTTTCTTAATATTTTTTAAAAAAAATCCTCGTACATGGAATGTTTTGATAATTACTCAAATACAGCCACCACAACATCCAACTATGCGGACAGGAATGGAAGATTAATAACCGGTTAAACGGCAATGATAATTTTAAGAAACACAGGTGGACACTATAAGTAAATTCATTGCAGTAATATTATTACAATCCACCGTCCCTACCAAACGCTCAGTGCTTCAACCACCGGTGAGGAACAGTTTCAGAGGAGAGTATTTCGGTTAGAAATGTGCCCGACAATTATGGCGAACCTCCCGAGCAATGTTGCCATTGTTGAATATTTCCTCAGAGAGAGAGAGAGTATCATGGGCATGTCATTCATACAGACAGAAACATCAAATACATAAGAACAAAGCAATAAGTGAAAAATGACTTGAAAGAAAAACTGTAGCGCGATTAAGTGACAGAAGTAGAAATGACGATGAATAAGCATTTATAGACATTCTGAATATTGACCTTTACTCTTTTTTCTCATGTATACATACCATTTACAAAAGTATTATGCCCAGTGTAATTGGGTGGGAATGGACAAGTTAAAAAGTAAATGTCGAGAGAAAGAGAGACGTACAGTGAAACCCTGCATAGCATGCTTTGTTACAACACGAATTCAGATGGTAACACATACGTCACAAGGCTCCAAAGGTTTTACAATAATTTCATTTTTTTCTTAAAGTATTGCAATATGTTAGTGCCAGAACAAATATAATTTAACAACTATCTGGTTCTGTATGCTTGAAGAAAGAAAACAATTTGTGTTAGTAGTCAGTCATTGATCTCTAAAAAGCAGATAATTAATTGTAATTCTAACTATAACTGAACAATAATGCCATTAAGTCTCCTGTTTGTTTGTTTGCAATATATCCTGTATAAAATGATTACTCAGTCCGGGTAAACAAGATCCACCTTCTCACTGGAGATTAGTAGTGAATAGCCAGTCTGTATGTTATATTTAATTTCAAATTCAAGTTTTCTGCATTGATTTTTTTTCTTTCTTTTGTCCTTGCTATCTGGTGTATACTCAGAACTTTACTACGCTTTTTCTTATTTTATCAATGAAATGTACACATACTTTTTTCTTCCCTGAGATGTTTTTACCTTTTCGCTTTATATTAAAAATTAATATTAAATGCTATAATACACAAATTAATTTCATTCGTGAAATATAAATAGTAATTGCAAACGTTGGTGAAAACATACTGTGTCCTTTTCGCAGACTGATATCCCTTTCTTGAAATGGGTCCTTTTCGTGAAAAAAAAAACAACATTTGTAACACTTTCTATTAAACAAAATATATTAAATACTATGTAAAATGAGTTACTACACAATATAATATAATTTATGAAAAAAATATTGATTGAAACTGTTAGTAAAAGCATCCTCGGTCTTTTTCGCATTGAGGCTATTGGCAAACTCTGTAAGCACGGTATTTGCCGCGAAAAACGAACTTTTGTACTCTGTCCAATATATAATTGTAAGATTGTAACGTTTGAAATATTTATTTGGTCATCGTTGGACTTAACGGCTTGGGCTTAATGTGGATTGCTTGTGGACATTCGACTTGGCAGTTTCCAAACCATTTACATCGTCATTAGAGTGTGATTTAGTTATTTATTTATTTATTTATTTATTTTCGTCATCAATTATTTATGCTGACACTAAATGCATCCGTATAGTGCTTTTCTATACTGTATAAGACCTATTTTTGTTGTAGTTCCATAGAGGATCGTTTTCTTTACAATGCAGACAAATCAGTTTTAGAATAATTATAAATGCAGTGCTTGTTATGACTGACACTTTACATTGTACTCCAGTTTAACCCATGATGTCCAAAAAAACAAACAAAAAAAAAACAAGCAAAAACACAATGCCAATCCTTTCGTGAGAAGATGGAATGTCCAAATCCATTGTGAGCGTTATCCATCGACTTGACTTGATATATTCAATTAAATTCAATAGTTTCTTAACCCAATACTTCATGAATATAAATCAAGAATTTGATACGAAAGCTAGAAGTCCAAGCTACATGATATGCAAAACAAATTTAATTCAATAATTGCTTAATGAAACACATAATTAACATAATTCATGAATTTCATTCGAAGCTAGAATGTCCAAGCCAATGAGTGTTACCATTGCCGACTTGACACACTAAATTCAATTGTCCAAGTCATTGAGTGTTACCATCGCCAACTTGATACAAAAAATTCAATCGTCCAAGTCAGTGAGTGTTACCATCGCCGACTTGACACACTAAATTCAATTGTCCAAGTCAATGAGTGTTACCATCGCCAACTTGACACACTAAATTAAATTGTCCAATTATTGAGTGTTACCATCGCCAACTTGACACACTGAATTCAATTGTCCAAGTCACTGAGTGTTACCATCTCCGACTTGACACACTAAATTCAGTTGTCCAAGTCATTGAGTGTTACCATCGCCGACTTGACACACTAAATTCAATTGTCCAAGTCAATGAGTGTTACCATCGCCAACTTGACACACTAAATTAAATTGTCCAATTATTGAGTGTTACCATCGCCAACTTGACACACTGAATTCAATTGTCCAAGTCAATGAGTGTTACCATCTCCGACTTGACACACTAAATTCAATTCCTCTTTATATCAATTCATTTCAACAAAACAATGCTGTAGTTGAACTGTAAATTCAAGCAAGTGTTATATTTGTAATTTTGTTCTTCCGTGGTAAACTGTATTGTAGTTGAATACAAACAACTAAATCTTATACAGTTTTCATTCTTCGAAAGTGGTCTTATCATAATGAATTAACAATATCGTCTCAGTCTTTGCTATGACCATGTGCGAAACTATCACATTCAGGCATGTACATCAATGCACTGATAATATTCTGGCCATTAAGTAAACACAAGAGGAAGTTTAATGCTATGATTGGAGTCATTAGATAAGAAACAAAGTACTCTGATATAGTAAAATCAGGACCAAATTCAACCTTAAGATTGTCAAACCTAACCTTCCAGTTCTGTGCTAAACTTAAGACTGGGTAATACAATGTTACATATATCCCAGGAAAATACCGGACACGCTTGTTAAGTAAGCGCAAGGAATGGCAATCTAGTGATACAATTTTGCAATAGCTTAAACAGTGGCGTCACTAGAGGGGTGCGGGGGGGGGGAGGGGTGCGGACCGCACCGGGTGACAACATCTCAGAGGGGTGACACCAAAATGCGTCTATAAAATTTTTGAATTTTAGTGCAGGAAGTGGGTCCATGGGGGTGACACCATGAGTTACCGCACTGGGTGACACCAACCCTAGAGCAGCAGAGAGGGTGAACAGACCAATAGTCGAAAATGGTCGAAAAACTAAAAATAACCCTTTCTACGAACAAAGGAATAAAGCGTCGACACAAATTTAACCAAAAGCGTCGACACAAATTGAAGCAAAAATAAACCTTCCAAAAGATTTCTCAAATTCGTGTTACTTTACCGTCGTTGTCTTTTTATGGTTCATAGAATAGTTTATTTTACCACATGAACGCTTTATTGAGGTCGCACCCTCTCTGCTGCTATTAATTTATCCAAATATTTTATCAAGACCCACACGATATCTTGTTCTTGGATCATGTAAATTTATTGTTATAAATCCGTGTGCAACTTGAGCTCGTGAAAAGAAATTTCTGAATTTATTATAATCCATGTCACCACTACACCAAGTTTGATGAATATTTCGCAGCGTATGTGTATCAACTCCATTAAACACAACTAAAATATTACAATTATCTCTGATCACTTTCGGAATTTGTGTATATCGCTGAGTAACATAGATCACATCTGTATTTTTATGTCTGCCACGAGAAAATATTCTGGCTGGATTTGATTGTTTATCTAGCATCACATCATCATATACAACTAAATTATTAATAAACCCATCAAGATCATCTACGGATGGTGCTTCATCAATATCTGTTATAAAATTAATAACGTCATCATCCAACAATCTTGCATTTTCGTTAAAGTCTTTTAATACTTCATAACATCTCTGATTATCAACGGATGGTGCTACCCAATATAATTTATCCCATTTCACCCATCTCATTATCAAATTAAGTAATAAATGCGTCTTACCCGATCCAGATGGTCCTATGATAATCATTCTGATGGAATTTGGTAATGCAGGGTGGTGTTTAACTGGCTCTCGTCGCCGAGTTGCTGAGAAATCAATTATATCCATATATTTTATAACATGAATCTATATTGTTTACGCTGTAGAGTTAAAACTCCAACTACTGATTTAGCTACGGTTATCACGAAAAATAAAAAAATAGCGTATGGTGGAAAATGTTCTGTATGCGGTAGAAAGAAATTTTCATTTTTACCTAATAAGCGCGGTGGTGATATTGCTAAATTGATGTCAAAGTTTCCAGGTACTCCATGGGCTAAATACCCAGGAGAAAAACATCTACCAGGATATAATTATTGTGGTCCCAGAACTCGACTTGATATCAGACTCGATAATCAGGATCAACCAAAACCAGGTGAGTATCCAATAAACGATATTGATCGAGCTTGTCATGTTCATGATGTAGCGTATAAAAGTGAAAATCTACAAAACAGACATCTCGCAGATGTGAAATTAATTCATGCGTTAAATTCTATAAAAAAGTAAATCTCTTAAGGAAAAATTAGCTAATTGGTTAGTAAGATCTGCGATGAAAGGTAAATTAACGCTAGGTGCTGGTAATATATAAATGGAATCAATTTATTATAGTCCAAGAGGATACTGGAGAGGTAAAGCAGCAATCAGTAAACTCGCAGACGCAGCAGCGGTTAAACATTCTACTGCTGAAGCGTGGTTATCCAGGCAAGCGATATGGCAAATTTACCTACCACCACCGAAACGAATTCATTACGCGTATTTTGATGTTAGTGTTCCTAATGAAGTTCATCAGGCTGATATTTTATTTTTACCACATGATACTGTACGTAGAAAAACATACAAGTACGCGCTAACTGTCGTTGATGTTGCAAGTAGGTATAAGGATGCAGAGCCGCTATCAACTAAAACATCTTCTGAAGTAGCTGATGCATTTAAACGAATTTATCAACGAGGTGTCTACGGTGGCCACAGCTGCTACAAGTTGATCCTGGCAAAGAATTTCTTGGTCCGGTATCATCGTTGATGTAGCGACATAATGTCAAAATACGACGAGGACATACTGCAATTCATCGTGATCAAGCAATTGTTGAGCCATTTAATCGAACACTTGCTGAGCGGTTATTTGAATATCAGTACGCGAAGGAATTCATTCAAGACAAGAGATCTCGCGAATAGGTTACAAGATTACCAAGTGTGATAGCTGCGTTAAATAATGAGATTACACGAACAACCAACATAAAACCCATTAATGCAATTACAAAAACATATACCAATACAACGAAAGGATAAACAAAAAATACTGGGCGATGTTATAGTTAGATATTTATATGAGCCCGGTGAACTTGAAGGTGGTAAAGCGAGAGCAACTGATCCTATTTGGAGTGTTACGACACATAAGATATCTAACATAACAAGATCCTCAGGTAGACCTGCAATCTACAGATTAGATTCAACTGCTCCTCAACATGGATTTACACGTGAACAACTACAGCTGATTCCCGAGGATACACAACTACCACCGCGATCACTTAACTAGCGCCTCAACGTCGATTACAGTCGAGACAGGTCAACATAACATTTTCTCGTGTATGACCAAGACTACTATCTTTTCTGTCTACGGTAAATTGTCTTGAATCATTATTCAAATACCGCCATAACATCACACAATTACAACCTGCGCAATGATTATTCTGCTGCTGCTTCATTGTCAAGATCAAAATCGCGTTTATTTTTTTTAATCAGATTGTTTATAACCAGTTAATTTTTTTCTTATTGTGCTATCGTCGGTTACATCATCAATAATTTCTGTAGCGTCCAAGACAATTCTCCGTAACTGAGATATTTTTCTAACCCTTGATACCGCTTAATAAACTAAATTTGACCATTCGATGCGATCGTCTACAATCCAGACTCGTGTATCAGAAATAGTTAATCCCTGAGACGAGTGGATAGTCATAGGGTATCCCAACACCCATGGAGATTTGTCAGCGTGTAATGCATCTTCGACAACACTGATATCAACAGCGACAATATCATTTAATACGAGATTTTGTTTCTCAGTCTGCCCTGGAATATCAACATCAATATTCTGTTTTCGTGTATCTGATGGTCTATAACATAACGGTACAGGTAATTCTGAATATTTTTCTTTATGTAGCTGAAATAACTGCCGTTGTAGAGTGTCTCTGATTATTTTTCTGCTTATTTCACACTGAATTTTGTTTGATTGTAGTCTGATTAATTTTTTTTTAACTCTTTTAAATTTGCATCAAGAGATCTATGATGATCATCTCTTTCTTCGTAATAATCAACGAAATTCTTTAACCAATCATGTGGAGATGGTCCAACAAAAGGTGGCGGTTGATCATGATCACCACACATTATTATAACGGTATTTTTCGTCAACAACCAATCAAAAAACGTTTTTAATATATCCAAAGACACCGTACATATCTCGTCCCAAATTATTTTATTAGGTATATATTTTTCTCCCATTCGTTCAGGAGTCCATGTATCCCCAAAATCGAAAGAAACTATGATACGTGCACGATTGTACTTACCGTTGTTTCATCTCCCGTGCAAGCCTATGTGTAGGTGTTAGCACGATCATATCTGAATTCTGAAATAGTTCGATTGCTCGAGTCGTCTTGCCGCATCATCCAGGTCCATTTAGATAGACAGTCTTGTATCTAGTTATTGGATTATATACCAGCGGCGCTTTCGACATTTCTGATATTTTATTATTTTTACGATAAAAATCTCTCATCGGAACATCTGCTGATTCTGTGTAACCGTGTAATATTTCCTTTTTTATTCTCCACGAACTCCAATTTTCATCGCCGCTGATAAAACGAGTCACCGATTCTAAATATTTACTCGAAATATAAAATGAATCCGTTGCGACTCTGACTGCGGTCTCAGAAAATCTATTAATCATCGATAATAAAGTTATAGAAACATAAGCCAACATAGAAGATCTTAAATGAGTATATTGCGGAGAAACATCATTTGTGTAGCTAACGATCGTGCCCAATTTTGTTCCGTCGGATAAATAAACACTTTCTCGATTTACAAAAATATCTCTTTTTGTTATATCACGATTATAAAATCGTATTCGGCATCATCTAGAATTAATCGTGCGTCATGTCTTTTATGATCATATGCACCACCCTGAGTAAATTTACCTATGATTCTTCTACCCAGATCTTTTGCGGTTTTTTCGTTATTTTTAAGTTTAATCTCGAGAATTTTAGAAGCTTCTTTAATAATATCATCTTCTGAAACACCAGGACATTTTTCTTTAAATTCTTTAATAACTTCATCAAGACTGATAGAATCTGGCATGGGCAACCAAACTTCGGTCTGCGCGTGATACGATATAATTGCCTCACTGACAATCAACGATGTCAGTACCGCACAATCTAGCATATATCGTAATAAAACTATAGGCGCCCAACGTTTTTCACAAAGATGTCTGCCAAACCAAACATAACAAATTTCATGGAGATTTTCGTTAAACTCAAATGATTCAACGCAAGCGAATCCAGTCAGATCAAAATCAGATAATGGTCCATTAATTGCTACTCGCGTCATCTCGTTTGTAGGGCGACCAAATCTAGCAAAATATCCAGAACAATCTCCGTATCTTAGAAAACTTCTAGGATAACATGCAACCATATCAACCGAAATAACATCTCCGTGGTCATACTTTGTATTCCATAATCCACCGTGTCCCTATTCGACGCAGCAACTTGCGCGTGCGTCCTCGAGTAAATCATATCGTGTTGGTTTCCATGAATTTTTTTCTCTAGCAAAATGAGCCGCAACAGACGGAACAGTAAAACAATTAGTTAGTAATTCGTCAGTATTTTCCGCGTGCTTGTACTTGGAAAACTTCTCTGCGAGATTTTTCATCTCGTCGTGGAGAGATTCTGTTGGATATATTTCGCCGTTTGGTCTAACAAACTAATCGAATTCACCTGTCTCATCACTCTTAAATAACCATACCGATACAGGATCGTTTTTACTTATTTCGTTAATAAAATCAAACATGTCTCTGTGGTAAAATCTAACAGTTCGATCAGGTGGAAATATTATTACTGCGTTAGTCCATGCGTGCGCATTATGATCAATAATATTTATTGGAGCTCCTTTTGATTTATATTTTGATTTGTACAGTACTTCTTCTGTTATCGTTGCTACGGTTACTGGAAATTTTAATATTTTTCCTAATTCAGCAACATCTTTTATTGTAGCACCGGTATCCTTAACTAAATCAGCCCACGAGTTTATTTTTTCACGTCTTAAATCAGTTAATCCGTTTCCACGCATCGCGTTTGTAAAGTGTTATATTACTCGTTCGGCCACACAATTCAGTCTTGAAAATGTCATGGGCGCTAGTTTATTAATGCTGGGTTTTTTATTTATCTCATAGATTCCATAAATAACTGCTGTTACAGAATAAGCTCGCTCATAATACCGTTTATCGATGCCAGTCAATAGACCTGATTTGGAATTTCTACTCAGTATGACAATTTTATTATTACTAAGGACAGGATCATATTTGTCACGGATAATCCAACTATCTGTTTCTGTTAACACAATAAATTTTACTCTGAAGAAATATTTTTGATCGCGTTCATACTCAGCGAGGTAGTTAATGATAATTGCCGCTCGTTTTTCATTCACTGTAGCATCAACAACTTTGTCCTTGACAGAGTCAAGGAGTATAATCTTGAAAGTTGACCATACAAGAGATGCGCCATCCGTGTGAAATTCTTTCTTGGCGTCATGAATTTTCGAGGTCAAACTTTTATTTTTCGGATCAACCAGATCTCGTACTGGTAAGTCAGGAGATAATCTGTCGAGATTAAATTTTTATTTAGAAGGCATCGTTTGGGTTAATCTCTCGATTTCGTTCATAAAATTAAAACAAGTATTTAAACAATATATATATATATATATATATATATATATATATATATATATATATATATATATATATATATATATATATATTGAATCAGTGCAGATGGCTCATGATCGGCTCAATAAATCCTTGTAATAAATCCTGCAAAAGAGAATTTTGTTGGATGCACTTTCAAAGTATATGGCGGGGGAATCTAGGACCAATGCCATGTATGCGATGTGGTATTGAAGTACGAGGAAAATCAGGATTATGTGGAAAGTGCGGTGGTAAAAAATATCGCGAACTTTAAAGATATTATGACCAAAAAAAATGACAACGTCAATGAAAATGCTATAAAATCCGTTGAGGATTATATATCAAGATTTCAGACAAACAATGATTTAAACAAATAATTATTATATAATGGAGCAAAATGAGTTTGTGAGACATCCTATCATGACAAACTATGAGGCAAATCGTGATGGCGTCATTAGACATTGTAGGTTAAAAAGACCAGTTAGTAACGTTGATAATACTGGCTATCTTAGATTTTCTGTTGGGAAGAAAAGATATCTCTGTCATCGTTTCATTTACGAGTGTCACAAGGGCTTGATCAAAGATGGTCTTGTTATCGATCATATTGATGCTAACCCTCAAAACAATAATTTATCAAATTTGCAAGCTATCTCACCGAGTGAGAATAATATACGTGGTAATATTGGTAAAGGTAAGACCGTTTCTAGAAGGGCGATCAAGGCTACAAATGCAGAGACCAGAGAAGAAATAACATTTCAGTCGATGAAAAGTGCTGCGAAATATTTTGATATTTGCATGTGTTCAGTACAAAGCGTTGCGGAAAATATAACCAAATCCGCTCTGTCAAAAAACTATAAACAGAAAATCACCTTCCGATATCAATAATTATCATCACTAGCAAGTATTATATTTATTAACTATTTATTTAATTTTTATCTTTTTTGTCAGAAATATTCTCATTATTATACTACTTATTTTTCGTCTTGAACGAAGGGAGGTAATTTTATGATAATATTGCTTTTCTCGGTATATGGGCTTAATTAGTTCGTTAATCATCTACATAGTAACTGTACCCGTAGAAATATATTTTATGGTTTCTAACTTATAAAATATACGGTTATATGTAATGCAGTATTTTAGATCTGCTACGGTATATCCGTGTATTGAACTTATATATTTCTGCCCTATCTGTGAAATATATTAAATTTTTTTAGAACAGCGCACATTTGTATATAAATACTGAATACAGAGCATAAAATTGCATGTATATTTCAACTAAAGTACAGAAAACCGAGCGCAGTATGACATGTATATTTCAGCTTACCTTGCAGAAACCAGCGTGTAACTACATGTATTCACTGTCTAGTCTGTATCGATCGTGGCACTTTAATTTTAGATCCACAGTGCAGCAATCCTGCATATAATTTTTTATTGACCCGATTACAGAAATACGTGCCTAACAGTGTTTGGAATTAAAAATCAGTTGCATTTTCCTTGTTCAGTGCAGAAATATATATAATATGTGTTTGTGTACGTATGTGTTGTTATTTCTTTTTCTTTTTTATCGAGTAATATTCACAACTAAATACTCCCTTTGACTGTATTTGTCGTGTGTTTTTCACGGATACAGATTTGTGTGTGTATTTACGAGTGGGAAATCTCGTAATTTCCTCTAATGTATATTTCTGATACTTTCTCCATCCATGATATCAGTCTCAGACTGTTCTATCATGGATGGCGAATCTCGTAATTTGCGAGTTTCGCTATTGTTCTGAATCATAAGCGGCATAGTAAATAGGGAATTCCCTAATTATTTTTTATTAATCCAGAAAAATATTAGCATAATAAATCGAACTTATTTGGTGAAAACATATTGTATAAACGTATTTCTTGAGTTCAGAATTGTATTTTGAGCAAAAATACTTGAAATCAGTTCCTTTTCAATGATTATTAGCTATGCATTAATTTCTAAAACATATGTTTGTAAGAAGGTTCGATAGCTCCGTTAGTAACGTATTGGACTGTGACGCTCGCGGCCCAGTATCGAACCGCACGACTGACAAATATTTCGGTGGATTACGCATAATTGCGGTTTTATATATAAAATTGGGGCCCAGCCAGGCCTCGAAACTTAACATAACACCCCCTACCATGTCAAACGTGGTAGATACATGTTTTTGTATTTCCCACGGTTTGATTTATTGTGGGTGAGCGTAGAGAATGGCCCCGTATATGTTTGTATCGTCCTTATATGTTTGTGCCGTCCTTAATTAAGTTATATGTTTGTGCCGTCCTTAATTAAGATCGTCATTCATTGTATATATTTCATGTACCCCCTGAACTTGCTAAAACATATGGGGATTGTCATTCATATCATCTGAGCTCGCTAAAACACTCGATTGGGGGCTCGTCATTCATTCATAATATATGTTGTGCTGTCCTTGAAACATCATCTGAGCTCGCTAAAATGCTCGATTAGGGGCTCGTCATTCATAATACATGTTGTGCTGTCCTTAATTAAGATTATCATTCATTATGCATATCATCTGAGCTCGCCAAAACACTAGTCATTCATTCATACTATATGTTGTGCTGTCCTTGAAACATCCTCCGAACTTGCTAAAGCCCTCGATTAGGGGTTCCATGGGGATATATTTTTTTATTTTAAAGATTTATATATTATATAATGAACCATGAAAATATCAAAGACATTATTTCTGCTATCAAAAAACTAGAAGAAAACGGAATTAATATATCTGATGAACTAAATCCTGAAAAAATAATATGTGATTTTGAAACGTTAGAAGAACTTAAAAATGAAAATAAATATGTTCTATCATCTCAACATAAGTTTATAAAACGAATTCAGGCAGCGATGTTTCAGTCACTAGCTATGGTGAACGATGATCAAGTAAACGAATTTGTTCTTCTTTATGTTGCAGTAGAAAGTCAGATCGGGATTATCCAACGAGTACGAAACGAACAAAACAATCAGTACCCGCATAAGATACTTAAGAAAAATTATGTCAGCAGGAAACGAAGTTACAAGCTACCAAAGCAACCCTGAGTAACAATATTCTGAAATATTATTTATTATTCTGAAATATTATTTTTGTTATTTCTGAAATATTATTTTTGTCATAAAATCTTATTGATTGGCATAATTTTGAGTACCAAACTACAAATCAGAGACACAATCTGATTGATTTGTATAAGTCTGAGTACCAATCACCCTATAAATAATAATAAAAATAAAATATTTCTGAATAAATAGAATATTTTAGAATAAATAAAATATTTCAGAATAAATAAAATATTTCAGAATAAATAAAATATTTTTGTAGTATTTTTTGGAAAATTGATTGATTTGTATAATTTTGAATACCAACCACCCCATCAAAATTACAAAACTGACTGATTTACACGAATTTGAGTACCAATCACCCCATCAAAATTACGAAACTGCTCGATTTGCATAAAAAATGAAATATTTCTGAATAAAAACATCTTTCAGAATAAAAATAAGATATTTCTGAATAAAAAAAAATTTCAGAATAATAATAAGATATTTGTTTTGTAGTATTTTTTGCAAAGCTGATCAATTTGAGTACCAAACTACCCATCAATGACAAACTGATCAATTTGAGTACCAAACTACCCATCAGAGACACAAACTGATCGAATTCATAAAAAATAAAATATTTCAGAATAATAATAAAATATTTTAAAATAAATAAAAATATTTCTTTTCTGAATAAATTGTTTCAGATTATAATAATTATTTGCAAAACATTAAATAGTTCTTCTGGAGGGTGTGCAAACGCTGTTTTGATGGCGTTTTCAAGTACTTCTTTGTCATGTATAAAAACCCTCACGTGCTGGTACATTATATGATATTTACTTGATTAATTCATGGATCTTTAAGATCTTCATCTTAAGATCAAAGATCTACGATAAACGTCCTTAGAACAGAAATCCTTAAGATTTCACATACAGATTTATTACAAGTTCTTCTCCACGCAGGTCAATTCGGTAATTAAGGTGGTCTGTGAGCTTAAAATTTATTCGTGTTAACATATTATTGTGGCACTGTAGATATACAGGATTAGTTGGTTCTTGCACGATTAAACTTCCAGGGGAAACTTGTGGTGTAAATGTATATAAAATATATCCCTGTTGAGCCTGATTTGATTTTCCAAGATTTATTTGATAGCTGCCATCGATTACGTCACAAACGAGATTGACCGCGATCGTGCTGGTAATATTAACGATTCCAGGTGAGACATGTCTGCCTGTCCCGTCTGGGGCATTGCCGTATTTGAGAACAGTTGGAGGTGGTACTAGTTTTTTCCAAGCATCAAGTATTTTAGGAAAAAATTCATCGATGATATCATCGACAGATTTCCTCCGAGCGTCCGGGTTATAATTGGGAAATTTGAACGTCGGTATATCAGATTCTTTGATTTTATATTTATCAGTTAGAAAGTTTTTTGAAGCAGGAGATGATTTTAAAATTAGATCTATAATTTTGTTGTGAGTGCGTTCCATAGCTTCTGCGATATAATTCAGAATTTCTATTTGTTTGATAATTTCCCTTCGTGTCTCGTGGGATCTTATATCAAGAAGATACTCAGTGAGGCGTTCACGTAGTTTATTTAGTTGATCTTTATGATCAAGATTGGAAGCGTCGATAGTTTTTTAATTACGTCTTCATTAATATGGTCACGGAGTTTACCTTCTGGTAAAGCTGAAAATATGTCACCACTATAACCAATTAAATCATCCAAACTAATATCCCAAGTTTGAGATCCACGCAACCACCACCAAATATCTGTCATTGGAACTTCGTGATGAGAGCTATTTGTTGACGTAAAATCAGCCCGCGTTGGTGGTTCTATCTCAGGCCAACCAAACACGGTTCTGATAGAACTTTGAAAATATCAACGGCATAATCAGGAGAGTGTATTTCAATCGCCGAGGACAGCGTTGGCTCAAGAGCATTAATCGATATTTTTGATTCTTTTCCTGTTATTGATTTTATTCTACGTGCTAATTCTTCATTGATCTATTCAATCTCATAACTACCAGTGGGTATTCCAACATCAATCCAGTCAGGAGTACCATCTGGTTTGTTCTTGTTAGCAAATACGAATGTATTATTTGCTGGTGTACCATTAAATGATTTTGATCTGATATTTGGCCAGCTGTAATATACACGTAATTGAGCCAGTGCGATTTCCTTTACTGGAATTGCAGTTGGAAAGTTAATACTAAATTCAGGATTAGTTGAACTTACCGAGATCATCATTGTCTTTGGCGGAGTTGTGTTTAGCACGATCTGCTGGAGTAGCTCCATTGACGTCATTATTAGTATCATGGTTTTTTAAATCAGAAATGCCGTCGTGATATATTTTAGTCATCGTTGAAAACTCGAAATCAGATATAATTCCATCACTGAGACTCGCTGATAACACCTGTTCCAGCAACAACAGCGGATATTGAATAAACAATCACGTCGAAGATAAATAATCGTCGTCGATATTTTTTTATTTTTACCGTATATTGTTCGACTCGATCTTTTAAGTTTGTTTGCCATTCACGTGCTTGATTGTACCTGTATTGTGCACCGTCATATGTACTCATTATATTTTATGCAGTAAATAATTGAGGTGTTTCAGCTACAAATTCCAAACACCACAAGTAAGATGCTGAGTTTAATGTCTTATCGGCTACTTCCATCATAAATTCTTCTTCGGTTCCGCTATTTAATACAACAGACACGACGCCGGAAAACTTATCAGTGGAATGTCGCCATAGATACTTTGTAAATATCTCAAATCGCGCAGCACTAAACACAGATAGCCTGTATACGCCAGTTATTGTTGTGGTATATTTAATAGTTTTATTTTTCTGTGATCATGTTGCGAATCCAGATGATACTGTATACACGCTGTTGGTAATATGTCCTGGAGTTACTCCGGCTGAAATTTTAACCAAACTGGTTTTATTAACGATCTCAGGAATCTCCGCTACGACGTCTTCGAGTGTTTTTTTTTTTTGATCGTGTCTAATGTTTTTTCGGTATCAGAAAATTTCACGTTGATCGTATTAAAGTTCGTCCTAATATCAGAGAGTTTTGCGTCAACGGTCAACGGATCACCAAAGAATTCACTTGCGATTTCATTAGGTTTTTGAAAGTTTCTACGGAGTCTTGCAAACGCATTTGCATGAACATCACACTTGGCCCATAATGTAGATAATTTACCATCAACGACGTCAACGTATTTTTTCGTTGCGGCATCTTCGTCGGATGTTGGATCTCTAAGTACTACTATTTTGTTCCCATTCATGCTAAGTTCGCCCGTCATTGAGTCTCCGGTGTTTCTCAAACGTCCAGCGACGCTTCTTGCAATTTCATTTCTGATGGTTGCAAACGATATACTTGAGTCTCTGATTATACCGCTGTCAGTAAATACTGGAATGTTGTCCGCGACCGCACCAAGTACTCGTCTAATTATGTCATTCCATCTGATGTTGCTCGTTTTTAGTTTTCCGTATCGATCCTGAAAAATAACAACCTCATCTTGGTCAACTCCAACTAGATTCATGATATCAGCGAGGTCATCCTTAGTCGCGTACTTTGACAGATCAATGTCGCCGGGTTTTTTCTTAGTAATCGTAGAAGATCTTCCGTAAATATCAACCATTATATTTTTCCTTTGGATCTAAATCGCTTTACGTAACGAAGCGGTTACTTGTATAATCAAGCACGACTTTATGTGGCGCCACGGATGATTTTGATATAGCATTAAGTACATTAATTGCTTCACGGCCGCATATTGGCGGATCTGTCATTGTTTGTGTGGGTAGCGTTGAATACCAAATTCTGGAACCAGAGGATCTTGCGTGAAGTGGCACGACATACTTGATAAATTCAATGGGTGGAGCTAACCCGTACGAATCAAAATAAACCATTCCTCGTGGATCAACCGCGTATGATACCCAATGAGTGCCTGGTCCTGAATTTGAATCAAAATTGATAATACCCGTTTCTACGTTGCTTGGTTATTTTGGTAATTGATCTCCCATAAAAACACCTCTAAAAGCTTTTATTTTTAATTTTTTAGCAGCTTTTATTAAATCAAACTTTGATGCTGGAGAGTCTAACGAAGTGATCCTGGCAGCCTCAGACCTCTTCCCCAACGAGATCATGGCAATCTTAGGCCGCGTCCCTTTTTTATATCCTTGCCCTGTTGCTTTCTTTAATGCCATTCCAGCAGCGGTTACAACAGCTCCTAACGCAGCTGCCTTTTGCTACGGCTTTAGCAGCAGCAGCTATTAACGCTGTTATAGCCGCAAGAAGTGGGAAAATACCACCTGTTTTAACCATGTCCTTGATGGCGCTCGGAGAAAGATGAAACTGAACTCCGGTTTTTTATTCTAGGGCTTTAATGAGATGTTTAATCTGATTATTTGTCAGCGATAATTTGTTTGGACCACCACCAATCTGATCTCATTTTAGTGATATTTTAGTTCCGCATTTGTTGGCGTTTTCTGACTGAAGCTTCTTGACCTGACCTGGGGTCAGAGTGACATTAACATGACTATACGACATTTGTATATAAATATATTTTTCTAAATAACACGATTAAAGATTTTCCACTGGTGCATCAACGACTCTCATTCGGCCACTACTACCTTCAAGCAACATCGCTTTGTCACTAAGTATGACCGCGATTGTTCTGTATTCAACACCACCTGTATTCACGTTAGCTCTAAGATGTATATCAACGACAGATTGTTTTGATAGATCAAGATGGTCCAACGACAAATAATAGATAGGATACAAACTTCTAAAATCATGTTGTGATATTTGTAAACCGGTATCCACATTTTGATCGCTTCCCATGAATGACATCAAACGATGATATACACGTCCCATATGATTTTGTTCATAATTAAGTTGTATACTTTATGTTGGTTTTTGTTGTCCTTTTATTCGCAAGGAAATATATGTGATACCTAGTTTGTCAAATATCATATGAGCACGTTCTTGATTATTTAAACGATCAAAATTTTGAAACGCAATGAAAATATGTCGCGGCGCAGAAACAACTTGTTGTGATGCTATATGCCGTGTAAACTGACCGTTAATATTACTTTGCATGCTATCCGTGCTTGTTGTCAATCATGACAACAAGGATTTACCACCTGTGTCCATGAAAGAAAGTAATCGCTGTTCTTCTGCGATCGTTGGGTTTAATACCGGCATCCACAAGGAAAGTTTTGTTAATACTACTTTACCAGCATCACCAGCAGGTCTCCAGAGAGCGTCGTTATCATCACCTTTTCTCACAAGAGCAACCGTGTGTCTAGCTCCAAAGATAACCTTTCTGACATTCCTGCAAAATCCAAAAATATGCGATAGTGGAATTGTACATGAAAAACTTCCATTGGTTCCTATCAACATATTTTTACGCGTTGCAAATCCCAAGTTGAAAGTTGCATTAGCACCATGAACTACTGGAGTTACATCAGCCTCATTGGCAGGGTTAGTATGGAATTTCGGTCGTCTTATATCATACGGATTATCCTCGAGGTGACCAGAATTATCTTTTGCAAACATCATTGTGGGACCTGCTGATCTTGTATAATCATCAGAATATCTTGCTAGTCCTATTATTGTTGTAGCAACGTCGACATCATTCTGAATTGTCTCGATATTTTTTCCATCAATGAGATAAGCAGCGCTACTAAACAGTGCCGTGATGCCGTTGTTGACAAAACCAACTTTTACTGCATCTGCGTAATTAGCATCTGTTGTTCTCACAATCTTGCCTTCTCTATTAATAGAAGCTTCAGCAGGTAGAAAATATCTGCTTGTATCATGAACTTGTAGTTCAATTCGCTTATGTTCATCCGGCAGTCGTGCGTCATAAGAATAAAACTGATAATCACGCACAGACTCATCTTTAAGGACGGGTGCTTCCATGTCAAATGCTGTATCAGATATACGCTTGAACATTTATTATAATTATTTTCGTCTAACACGAGGATTACCGCGTTTGGAAACTCCGCTTCCTGATATCATGCTTGAAATATTATTTCCCGATTCACCGAGTCCTTGATCTGCTAACGCCGCTAGTTTTTTATTTGCAGCCTGATTTATTATTCTACTGACATCTGCGGGCATCACTTCAGTACTTGGTAATTTTACTGGTGGCTGTGATTTTCGTCGCAATAATCGTGCTAGTCTTTCTTTGATTGCCGAGAAAGCCCTACCAGCAACATTGATAATTGCACCTGGAGCTTTTTCACGAACAACATCAATAGCCTTCATCGATAATTGTTTTGCAACAGGCGCTACTTTTGGGGCTAACCGTCTAAACAACCCCTGAACAACATCACCAAACCCATCTCCGTATATTCTTCTATAGGTTGGTAATCGCGAGTTTACTGCTCGACCGGTATGGATTTACGATGATTATTATGTATGATCATCTTATTTAATTTGTTATTTATCTAGTCGCAGTGATTAATCATCAACAAGTTCATCGATAAGTTCTCGATAAACGCCGATATCCATAACACCACCTTGGAATAATCGTTGGCAGATATCAGCTGCTTCATTGGTTATTTCTGGTGAGTTAATTCCGGCACGTTTTCCTCCTATAAGAACTTCTAACCGTGATACATCATTGATAATATTATCAGGACAAACAAGACCATTTCCCAAACCACTTCCGGTTGCTCCTTCACCAACGGGACCAGATGGTGAATCCTCAGGAGATCCACCTATTCCTGCCAAATCGTGTGTTTTTTCCCCTAGATTTTTTAATTAACTTCCTCAACTCGGAACGTCGTTCTTCTTCCTTTTGTCTCAGATATAAAGAAAGCAGCAGAGTGGGTGAACAGACCACATAATCCGAGCAAAAGGGTATTTAGACAAAAAAAATCCGTGCTCATATATATAGGAGAAGGGGAACAGACCACATAATCCGAGCAAAAGGGTATTTAAACAAAAAAAAATCCGTGCTGCTATATATAGGTCAATACCATGTCTACGTTTTGTTTGTCCCAAAAAAATTGTAGACAAACCCTCTCTGCTGCTATAATAATTAAAAAAATTTTATATCAAAATAATGGTACATCCGGAATCTCATAATGCAAGAATAGCACGAGAGAGACTAGAAGCAATCAAGAACTTTCTTCCTGTCAGAGACTCATTTACAGAAAATTTGCAAGAGCAGCAACAATCACAAGTTGAGTACGAAGAGGACACTAAAAAACTGTTTAAACCCGTCACTGTAGCTACTGAGAAAGTCGCAGCGTCTGTTGAAAAAACTATATGGGGAGATATTGTGGAGGAAGATGAGAAGAGGAAAAAGGGTATTTTTCCGGTATTAGAACAAACTGCGGCACAAACTAAAAATATAGCAAAAAGAACTAAACAGACAAAGAAGATTTTACGAGATCTTCCAACTGATATAGCTGCGGCTCAACCTCCACCTGTTGGTGAAGAAATACTTGATGGTATTGGAAAACTTCGTACTGAAGTCGCTGACGTGAGAAAAGAACATACACCTGAACCCAAACCAGTAAAAGAAGATATAAAATTGATTGAAAATTCAGAGAAGAGGTTGTTGAAGAAATTAGAAATACTGAAAGAAAAAAATTACCCGAAAAAATAATATCTTTTATTTTATGCTAAGCAGTGAATTACTCGATTTTCTAATTAAAATAATATTTATTTCACTGCAGTGAAAAAATAACAATATTTTTTCACTACCGGAACTACTTTATTGGGTCGGAACATACTTACCTCCCTTTGATTTTCTGTCAGTGAACTACTTTTAACTTATGTACATGTCATTGTCATTATTAATAATCCCTGTCTGTTATCCTTGAAACTTGTAGTTTGTTAGTCTGGAAATATCAGTTAATTTTTATCACTCTGATGTGGAACTAATTTTGTGCGCAGGTAAACATAGGACAGCAGAACATGTACGGTAAACAGCTGACATTACCGTAAGAAATCTGCTAATTTGCTCTGTCACAAACTTCAGGTAGCCAACTTATGTGAACATAAAATAAAAAGAATATTTGCTTGAAACGAGTGAATAACGGATACATTTCATCTCGTGGGTGGAAAACTCTAGTATTTTCATCCACTTGATGAAATATATCCGTTATTCACTCGTTTCAAGCAAATATCCTCTATATATATCTGACAAATCTAGTATTGTAAACCCCCGTCATGAAAAAGTAAAAAATGATGATCTTATTAAATGGATATATCACGTATATAGAAACAAAAAACAGGTTAAAGGTGATGATTTGGAATATAAAGCTCTTTATGAAGAAGTAGAAATACTTCACAGAGAGAAAATAAGACAACAAGAACAAGAAGAACTCTTCCAGTATCAACTTCCTCCAGCTCTGCAACAAATAGAACAAAAACAATCTTCTTCGCCGCAGCAAAGATTGAAGTCGGAACTTAAAAGGTCTGAAGAGCTACTTAAAAAATCAGCAGAAGAAAGATCACCCTTAAGACTATTTAAGAAAACAGCAGAAGAAGGAGCAACGGGGAGTGGTCTGGGAAATAATTTTATTTGTCCTGATAATATCATTAATGATGTGTCACGGTTAGAAGTTCTCGTAGGAGGAAAACGAGCTGGAAATAATTCACCAGAAATAATTAATGAAGCAGCTGATATTTGTCGGCGATTATTTCAAGGTGGTATCATGGATATCGGCGTTTACCGAGAACATATCGATGAACTTGTTGATGACTAGTTGTTAGATAAATAGTAAATAAAATAAGATGATAGTACACAATAATCATCGTAAATCCGTATCGGTCAGAGTGATAAACTCGTGATTACCAACCTATAGAGCAATTTACGGAGATGGACTTGGTGATGTTGTTCAGGGGTTGTTTAGACGGTTAGCCCCAAAAGTAGCACCTGTTGCAAAACAATTATCGATGAAGGCTATTGATGTTGTTCGTGAAAAAGCTCCAGGTTCAATTGTTAATGTTGCTGCTAGGGCTTTCTCGGCAATCAAAGAAAGACTAACACGATTATTGCGACGAAGATCACAACCGGTAAAATTACCAAGTACTGAAATTATGCCCGCAGATGTCAGTAGAATAATAAATCAGGCTGCAAATCAAAAACTAGCGGCGTTAGCAGATCAAGGACTCGGTGAATCAGGGAATAATATTTCAAGCATGATATCAGGAAGTGGAGTTTCCAAACCCGGTAATCTTCGTGTTAGACGAAAATAATTATAATAAATGTTCAAGCGTATATCAAACACAGCATTTGACATGGAAGCACCTGTGCTTAAAGATGAATCTGTGTGTGATTATCAGTTTTATTCTTATGAAGCAAGAACACCAGATCAACGTGGAGGAAGAATTGGACTACAAGTTCATGACACAATAGATACTTTTTACCCGCTGAGGCTTATCTTGAGGTAGAAGGTACAATTGTAAAACGGATAATACTAATTACGGAGATGCAGTAAAAGTTGGTTTTGTCAACAACGGGATCATGGCATTATTTAATAGCGCAACATATATGATCGATGGAAAAAATATTGAATCAATTCAGAATAATGTCGACGTTGCTACAACAATAATTGGTCTAGCAAGATATTCTGATGATTATACAAGATCAGCAGGTCCCACAATGATGTTTGCAAAAGATAACTCTGATCACCCTGAAAGCAATCCGTATGATGAGGTGGTTAATGGTTCTAATGAAAATTTCAACTTGGGATTTGCAGCGCGTTGAAATATGTTGCTAGCAGCCAATAGAAGATTTTCATGTATAATTCCACTATCGCGTATTTTTGGATTCTGTAGAAATGTTAGAAAGGTTATTTTTGGAACTAGACACACGGTTTTTCTTGAAAGAAAGAGTGATGATAACGATGCTCTGTGGAGACCTCTTGATGCTGGTAAAGTAGTATTATCGAAACTTTCACTATGGATGCCGGTAATGACTCCAACGATCGCAGAAGAACAAAAGTTGCTTTCTTTCATGGACACTGGTGGTAAATCCTTGTTGTCATGTTAACAACAAGCACGGATAGTATACAAACTGACGTTAACGGTCAGTTTACATGGCATATAGCATCACAACAGGGTGTTTCTGCACCACGGCATATTTTTATTGCTTTTCAGAACCACAATCGATTAGGTAATCAAACTCACTCTCACATGATATTTGATAAACTAGGTATTACAGATATTTCCTTACGGATAAACGGACAACAAGAACCAACAGAGAATATACAACTAAATTATGAACAAAATAGTATAGGACGTGTATATCATCGTTTAATGTCATTCATGGGACGTGATCAAAATGTGGATACTGGGTTGCAGATATCACAACATGATTTCAGAACTTTGTATCCGATTTATTATTTTTGATTGGAGCATCTTGATCTATCAAAACAATCTGTCGTTGATATATATCTTAAAGCAGCGTTAAATACAGGAGGTGGTGTTGATTATAGGGCAATCGCGGTCATACTCAACGATAAAGCCATATTACTTGAAGGTGGTAGTGGTCGAATGAAAGTCGTTGATGCACCAGTGGAAAATCTTTAATCATGTTATTTAGAAAAATATGTTTATATAAAAATGTCGTATAGTCATGTTAATGTCACTCTGACTCCCGGTCAGGTCAAAAAGCTTCAGTCAAAAAACGTCAACAAATGCGGAACTAAAATATCACTAAAACGAGATCAGATTGGTGGTGGTCCAAACAAATTATCGTTGACAAATAATCAGATTAAACATTTCAATAAAGCCCTAGAATCAAAAACAGGAGTTCAATTCCATCTTTCTCCGAGCGCCATCAAGGACATGGTTAAAGCCGGTGGTATATTTCCACTTCTTGCGGCTATTCCAGCGTTAATAGCTGCTGCTGTTCCACCCGTAGCAAAAGCAGCCGCATTAGGTGCTGTTGGAACAGCTGTTGGAATGGCTCTAAAGAAAGCAACAGGAAAGGGATACAAGAAAGGGACGCGGGATCTCGCTGGGGAAGAGGTCTGAGGCTTCCACGTCAGATATTTCAGCATCAAATTTTGATTTACTTCATGTTGCTAAAAAATTAAAAATAAAAGCCTTTAGAGGTGTTTTTATGCGAGATCAATTGCCGGACCGACCAAACAGACTCGAAACAGGTATTATTAATCTCGACTCGAATTTAGGACCCGGTACTCATTGGGTATCATACGCGGTTGATCCACGTGGAATCGTTTACTTTGATTCGTACGGGTTAGCTCCACCTGTTGAATTTATCAAGTATGTCGCAGCACTTCACGCGCAAGTTTGGTAATCAACTCTACCCACACAAACAATGACAGATCCGCCAATATGTGGTCGTGAAGTAATTAATGTACTTAACGCTATATCAAAATCATCCATACCGCCACATAAAGTCGTTTATGATTATACAAGCAACCGATTCGTTTTAATCAGATCTTAAAATATAATGGTTGATATTTACGGAAGATCTTCTTCTACCAGTAAGAAAAAAAAAATCCGACGTTCATCTGTCAAAGTACGCAACTAAAGATGAACTCGAAGATATCATGAACCTGGCTGGAGTTGACCCAGACGAGGTTGTTATATTTCAGGATCGATATGGTAAACTAAAAACGTGCAACATCAGATGGAATGATATAATTCGACGAGTACTCGGTGCAGTTACGGATAATATCCCTGTGTTTACTGACAGCGGCAAAGTCAGGGATTCAAGTATATCGTTTACAACCATCAGAGATGAAATTACAAAAAATATTGCTAATCGCGTGAAAAACACCGGCGACACAATGACGGGTGAACCCAGCATGAAGGGAAATAAGATAGTAGTTTTAAGAGATCCAACATCCGACGAAGACGCAGCAACAAAAAGTTAAATTGACGTCAACTACAACACCGTAGATGGTAAACTATCCACGTTGCGGGCCGAGTATGACGTTCAAGTAGGCGCTTTTGCAAGATTTCGAAGAAACCATCAAAAAACCATTGAATCCATAGATAAGTTCTTTGGAACTCCTCCCGTCATCGACATGAA
The DNA here is from genome assembly GCA_028554795.2 of Sinohyriopsis cumingii. Lineage (NCBI taxonomy): Eukaryota > Metazoa > Mollusca > Bivalvia > Unionida > Unionidae > Sinohyriopsis > Sinohyriopsis cumingii. Next base: position 138,544,818 of record CM068830.1, on the reverse strand, counting down.
ACTTTCTGATATCAAGACCAACATTGACACGATCAAACAAACACAGCAGGATATCGTAGCGGGGATTCCTGATATCGTTAACAAAACCCGTTTGATTAAAATTCCAGCCGGAATAACTCCCGGGCATATTACAAATATCGTATACACAGTATCATCTGGATTCGCAACATGGTCGCAGCAAAATAAAACTATCAGATATGCCGCAACAGTCACTGGCGTGTACAGGTTGTCAGTGTTTAGTGATGCAAAATTTAAAATATTTACAACGTATCCATGGCGTCATTCAACTGATAAGTTTTCCGGGGTTGTATCTGTTATATTAAATGGCGGAAGCGAAGAAATTTTTATTCTGGAAGCAGCTGATAAGAAATTAACTGCAACATCTTATTGGTGGTGTTTGGAATTTGAAGCTGAAACACCTCAATTATTTACTGCATAACAATATATGGATGGTGCACAATACAGGTACAATCAAGCGCGTGAATGGCAGGCAGCATTAAAAGATCGAGTCGAACAGTATACAGTAAAAGAAAAGAAATAACGACGACGATTAGTTATCGTGGACGTGATCGTTTATTCAGTATCCGCTGTTGTTGCTGGAACAGGTGTTATATTATCAGCGGTGACAATGATGGCACCAGTAGCTGTAACTATTTGTATTTCAGCAGCAACAACGATTGCAGGTGTGCTCAATATCATCGAAGAAAAAAAATATGTACCTGCACGAATGAAAAATTATCCGATTACATAATAAAATTACACACAACGACTGTAGCATACTCGAAGTTATCTTCGTTGTTATCAGCGAGTCTCAGTGATGGAATTATATCTGATTTTGAGTTTTCAATGATGACTAAAATATATCACGAAGGTATCGGTATTGAAGATACAAGTACTAATAATGACAGAATTACTCCAGCAGATCGTGACTAATACAACTCCACCAAAGATAACGATGATCTCGGTAAGTTCAACTAATCCTGAATTTAGTATTAACTTTCCAACTGCAATTCCAGTAAAGGAAATAGCACTGGATCAATTACGGGTATATTACAGCTGGCCAAATATCAGATCAAAATCATTTAATGGTACACCAGCAAATAATTCGCTTGTATTTGCTAACAAGAACAAACCAGATGGTACTCCTGACTGGATAGATGTTGGAATACCCACTGGTAGTTATGAGACTGAAGATATGAATGAGGAATTTCAACGTAGAATAAAATCAATAACAGGAAAAGAAGCAAAAATATCGATTAACGTTCATGAACCGACGCTGTCCTCGACGGTTGAGATACATTCTCCTGATTATGCCGTTGATATCTATCAGTCCACGATAAGATCCGTACTAGGTTGGCCGGATGTTCCCCCAGTGTATGAAGGACCACCTGAACCAAAATTAATTGAATTTCTCACGGATGAAGCCAAGTTTATAACAACTCCAAAATACCGAAATTTGTATCCATGGGTTAGTAGGTAGGGTGATATTCGTTTTATTCATGATGGTAAAATATATCCTATGGTACCGTTTTCTATCACTGATTTTGATGTGAAAACATCAACTAATATTGTTTATGAAAGAGATTTTAGATCATCAGCTAATAGAATTAAAACTGAACACACGACTACATTAACAACATTAGCACGTTTATTTAAAAACTATATCCTGGAGTATCCCAATATCGATCTAAAACATCAGATCATTGCAACGATACAACATTTAAATCAAATTGTATTAGATCTTAAATATTTTAATCAGACTATTATTGAAGTAATGAATGCTAATAATTATATAGTTACAAGAGAAAAAAACAGTACCAAACAAGCGTATATTGATCATCATAAAATAGCTGAAGCAGATTTATTAAATTTTACACTACCAGGATTTGAAACTGGCGAATTAAAAAAAATGCTCAAGGATCTTATCACGGAAAAATTTCCTAAAATATTAGCTGTGTGGAGAAAAATAACCCCACCTCCGCTTGTTCTCGGACATAATAATGATCCACGCGGCGGCGGTTGACACGTATCTCCAGGAATCGTTAATATAACATCGACAATCGCGGTTAATCTAGTTTGTGATGTAATTGATGGTAGCTATCAAACAGATCTCGGAAAATCAAAGCAAGCTCAACAGGGATATATTTTATATACATTTACACCACAAGTTCCCCCTGGGGATTTGATCGTGCAATTACCAACTAATCCTGTGTATCTGCGGTGTCACAATAATATGTTAACACGAATAAATTTTAAGCTCACAGACCACCTTAATCGCTTAATTGACGTCCGTGGAGAAGAGCTTGTAATAAATCTGTATGTCAAATCTTAATTAATCAAGTAAATATTATATAATGTACCAGCACGTGAGGGTTTTTATAATGACAAAGAAGTACTTGAAAACGCCATCAGAACAGTGTTTTCACAACCTCCAAACACAGAGCAATTTAACGTTAATTTAGTTATTGATGAATACGGAAACGAGGATTTCTTATTAACACAAGAACAGTTAGATGAGCTCCGTCGAGAACTTATTGTCGCGATCATTTGTAACAGAGATCAGATTCTAAATTATGCACACTCCTGCATTAAACTCGATCAACTTAAGAAAATATTTCTAAATAAATAAATGCAAGGGTTAATTAATCACTGATGGGGTAAATTATGCAAATTAATCAGTTTTGTATAATCTGAAACAATTTATTATTATTCTCAAATATTTTATTTTTATGAATCAATCTGATGAGGTGGTTGGTACTCAAAATTATGCAAATCAATCAATTTGTTAATTCTGATGGGGTAATGGTACTGAAAATTATACAAATCAATCAATTTGTTAATCCTGATGGGGGTAATTGGTACTGAAAATTATACAAATCAATCAGTTTGCTAATTGTGATAGGGTAATTGGTACTTAAAATTATGTAAATCAATCAGTTTTCCAAAAAATACTACAAAAAAATATTTTATCATTATTCTGAAATATTTTTATTATTTAGGTAAATCAATCTGATGAGGGTTGTTGGTACTTAAAATTATACAAATCAATTAGATTTGTAATTCTAATGGGGTGATTGATACTCAAAAGTATTCAAATAAAATTAATTTATTAATTCTGATGGGGTGATTGCTACTCAAAAGTATACAAATCAATCAGTTTTCCAAATAATACTACAAAAAATATTTTCTTATTATTCTGCAATTTTTTATTATTATTCTGAAATATTTTTATTATTTAGGTAAATCAGTCTGATGGGGTTATTGGTACTTAAAATTATACAAATCAATTAATTTATTAATTCTGATGGGGTTATTGGTACTTAAAATTATACAAATCAATTAATTTATTAATTCTGATGGGGTAATTGCTACTCAAAAGTATACAAATCAATTAGTTTATTAATTCTGATGGGGTAATTGGTACTGAAAATTATGCAAATTAATCAGTTTTCCAAAAAATACTACAAAAAAAATATTTTATTATTATTCTGAAATATTGTATTATTTATGTAAATTAATTAATTTATTAATTCTGATGGGGTGATTAGTATTTAAAGTTATACAAATCAATCAGTTTGCTAATTCTGATGGGGTGATTGGTACTTAAAATTATACAAATCAATCAGTTTGCTAATTTTGATGGGGTGATTGGTACTTAAATTTGTATAAATCAATTAATTTATTAATTCTGATGGGGTGGTTGGTACTTAAAATTATGTAAATTAATCAGTTTTCCAAAAAATACTACAAAAAATATTTTATTATTATTCTGAAATATTTTATTATTTGTATAAATCAATCAATTTATTAATTTTGATGTGATATTAAATATAACACCCATGACAATGGGTGATGGGTGAAGTGTCATTTTCTTAATAATATTATATATTTATGACACTTCACCCATATGTGGTCGAAATTATGCCAATCAATCAGATTTTATATTTCAGAAATAAAATATTTCAGACAGGGTTGCTTTGTTCGTTACCTGCTGACATAATTTTTCTTCAGTATCTTATGCGGGTACTGATTATTTTTTCGTTTCGTACTCGTTGGATAATCCCGATCTGACCTTTTCTACTGCAATAGAAAGAGGAATAAATTCATTTACTTGATCATCGTTCACCATAGCCAGTGACTGAAACATAGCTGCCTGAATCCGCTTTATGAACTTATACTGAGATGATAGAACATACTTATTTTCATTTTTAAGTTCTTCTAATGTTTCAAAATCAGATATTATTTTTTCAGGATTTAGTTCATCATATATATTAATTCCGTTTTCTTCTAGTTTTTTAATAGCAGAAATAATGTCTTTGATATTTTCATGGTTCATTATATAATATATAAATATTTAAAATAATTATTTTTTATCCCTATAGAACCCCTCTCGAGTGTTTAGCGAGTTTGTCGGGATGTTTCAAGGACGGCACAACATATACAATGAATATATACAATGAAATGAATATATGCAATGAAATGAATATATACAATGAATGACGAGCCCCTAATCGAGCGTTTTAGCGAGCTCAGATTATGCATGTACTGACGAGCCCCTAGTCGAGTGTTTTAGCGAGCTCAGGATAGTACAAACATATAACTTAATTAAGGACAGTACAAACATATAACTTTATTAAGGAAATGGGTATATACAATGAAACGAATATATACAATGGAATGGGAATATACAATGAATGAAGGACGGCACAATCATACAGTGAATGAAAGACAGTACAAACATACACGCTCAGCAGAACACCCCCCAATAGTCAGCCCATGGGAGATACAAAACATGTATCAACCACCAGTTAATATGTGATTGGGGGGGGTGGCGGTGCCCCCCAATTATTATAAAAATCGCAATTATGCGTAACCACCGACCAGTTGTCAGCCATGGGGATTCGATCCTGGGCTGCGAGCGTCACAATCCAATACCATACCGATTAAGCTATCTAATCAGTTAACAGTATATGTTTTAGAAATTAATATATAGCTAATAATCATTGAAAAGGAACTAATTTCAAGTATTTTTGCTCAAAATACAATTCTGAATTCAATTTTCAATATCCTATTTACTATACCGCTTATGATCCACACCATCTATGGTAGAACAATCCGGTCCAGATCTTACAATGATTCATCTAACTGCTAGATTTTTCCATCCTCTCTATAACATTACTGCTAGATTTTTCCATCCTCTCTATAACTGTTCAATGGAGAAATATATATTACGAGATTTTCCACTCGTAAATCTGTATCCGTGAAAAAAAAATAGTCAAGGGAGTATTTAGTTGTAAATATTACTCGATAAAAAAAGAAAAACAAATAATCACACATACGTACACAAATACATATTATATATATTTCTGCACTGAACAAGAAAAATGCAACTAATTTTTAATTCCAAACATTATTATACACGTATTTCTGTAATCGAGTAAATATATGCAGGATCTCTGTACTGTACTGTAGATCTAAAATTAACCCGATGCGATCGATACAGACTAGACGCTGGATGATTGATTGATTGATTGATTTTTAACGGCGCATCAGCACTTTTAGGCTATTTAGCGCCAAACAAAGTGTTATTTGTATAATCTTTTAAAACTTATAAAAAGGTCCTATATCGACCAGCGATATAAAAGAACAAATGGTTGAAATTAAAAACGGTAACATGGTAACGGTGAAAAATAAAGCTTCCCGATCAACGGGAGAAGTAAATGTTCTATGTTAATGAAAAAAGATGAAAAGGTATTAAAATGGGACGGTATATATATTGCATAAAACTGCACAAGGTGATAGCATAAAAGTCAGAGTTTAGAGTAAATATTTACTGCTTTCAGGAACTGTATAATACGAGTGATGTTTATAGTATCAAAAAGTTCTTTCATATCATGCACAATGTAATAACGATCGCGCGTAGGTTGCAGGTCAAAGCACTCTATCATAAAGTGCTTGACAGTGAATGGTTCATTGCAAGAAACGCACTCTGGTGGGTCTTCACCTTTTAGTATGTGGATGTGGGTGATATAAGTATGACCAATTCGGATTCTTGCAATGACTACCTCCTCCCTACGCCTCCCAGGGTTGGCTTGATTGCATGAAGTTTGTTATTTACAGCATCATTCCATGATGCCTGCCACTTCTGACGAAAGAACTTTCTGATACAAGGTTTAAAATCAGTATATGGTATTTTAAAATCAGATGGTTCTAGAGTAAGGGCCATTTTAGCAGCGCGATCTGCTTTTTCGTTACCTTTAATACCAATATGGCTAGGTAACCAACAGTATATTATATTGTGGATGACACTCATCTCGGTATTTTTTACGAGTATGTTTTTCAATAATGGATTCTCCAGTTTTCTATTGTGTAGTGACTGAAGTACTGATAGAGAGTCGGAGAAGATGATACTGTTCAAAATACTTTTGCTTGCTATATGTTGCAGAGCAAAGTCTATTGCTCTGATTTCGGCTGAAAAAATTGATGTCCCACTTGGCAAGCATACTTGCGTTGTGTGATTTCCACAAACAAAGGCTGCAGCAGCCTTTTCCTCATCCTTTGAACCGTCGGTATAAATTCTTGAATTGTTTTTATATTCGGTGAGAAGTTCTTGATAACAGTTGTGGAAGACGGAAGGGTTTGTCTCCGATTTTTTTCCACCGTGTAGCGTAAAAAGTACTTTTGGCTGTTTAAGTAGCCAGGGTGGTGTTTCGGAGATGGACGTTTTATGAATTGTAGAAAGATCAATTTTTGTGCTGTCAAGGCTGGATGATATTCTAATGCCAAAGGAAGGTATGGCGTTTGGTTTATTTTCATATAAGGTTTTGTATTTGGGTTGAAAAACAGCCGAAAAAGCAGGGTTGAGAGGGTTTGATTTTAATTTCAGAGCATACTGTGCGGAAAGCATTTCTCTACGATGCGATAACGGTGGTTCGTTCGCTTCAACTAGCAGGCTTTCACATGGGGATGTATTAAATGCTCCCAGAGCCAGTCTTATTCCCTGATGATGAATTCGATCAAGCATTTTAAGACACGATTTTCTGGCTGAACCATACACAACGCAGCCATAGTCCAGTTTGGAGCGAATAAACGTTCTCTATAAATTTAGGATGACTTTTCTATCAGCACCCCAGTCAGTGTGCGCTACTACTTTAAGTAGGTTAAGTGCTTTTAAGCATTTAGCTTTTAAGTTCTTTAGGTGTGGAATAAAGGTCAGTTTTCTGTCAAAGATTATACCTAAAAAATTTTGTTTCCTCAACAACTGGAATAGGTGTTCCATCCAGCGTGAGGTTCGGTTCATCGTGATGTTTTCGTAACTGACAGAAATGCATGCATACCGTTTTTGATTTCGAGAATTTGAAACCGTTTGCATCGGCCCAATTTTGAATTTTGTTTATATTTTGCTGCAGTTGTCTTTCAATTGTATGCATGTGCTTTGATCGATAACATATTAGAAAATCATCAACGTATAACGAACAATCCACACCAGGAGTCAAACACTTGGTGATGCTATTAATTTTGATGTTAAAGAGCGTCACAGATAAAATACTGCCCTGGGGCACACCCATCTCTTGGTCGTGCAGATCTGAGAGGGTAGAGCCCACTCGTACTTTGAATTCTCTGTCGGAGAGAAAGTTGGATATGAAAGAGGGCTGACGGCCTTTTAGACCTAGATCGTTCAGGTCATTTAGTATCCCGTACTTCCATGTCGTGTCATAGGCCTTTTCTAAATCAAAGAAAACCACTACTAAATGTTCTTTCTTAATAAATGTATCGCGAATAAATGTTTCCAGTCTAACCAGATGATCATTGGTGCTCCGGCCATATCGAAAACCACTTTCGAAAGGAGATATTAAATTGTTAGTTTCCAAATACCAGACAAGCCGAGAATTGATCATTCGTTCCACTGTTTTGCACACACAGCTTGTGAGTGCAAAAGGTCGATAGCTGTTGGGGTCTTCACTATCTTTACCGGGTTTGGGAACTGGTATTACAGTTGCTTCTTTCCAGATTTTTGGTACATTACCAGTAATCCATAAATCATTGAAGAGTTTCAAAAGATATGTTAATGATGATTCTAGAAGGTGTTTCAAAAACTGGTAATGTATTTCGTCAGGCCCAGCGGATGTATCATGGGCCTTATCTTAAGTCTCCCTAAGCTCCGATAGTGAGAACAATTGATTATAACTTTCCTAGTTGTTGGATGTGAATTTTAAACGTGACTTTTCTTTTTGAGTTTTAAGTTTTCGGAAGGCTTCTGAATAATTAGATGATGAGGACTAGACGCTGGATTCTGCACTCAGCAAGCTGAAATATACATGTCATACTGCCCTCGGTTTTCTGTATTTTAGATGAAATATACATGCATTTTATGTGCTGTCTATATATAGTACGCTGTTCTAAATGTTTCATGAATAGAGCAGAAAAATACACGGATCTAAACATATAACCGTATATTTTCTAACTTAGAAACCATAAACAGGTATGTAGATGATCATGACCATATACCGAAAATCATAAAATTACCTCCCTTCGCTCAAGTCAAAAAATAAATAGCTAATAAATATAATACTTGCTAGTGATGATAATTATTGATATCGGAAGGTGATTCTCTGTTTATATTTTTTTTGAGAAAGCAGTTTTATATACATTTTCTGCAACGAGTTGTATCGAATACGAGTGAATATCAAAGTATTTCGCAGCCGCGTTCATTGATTGAAATATAATTTCATCGCCAGTTTCTGTGTTTGTAGCCTTGATCACACTTCTAGAAATTGTCTTACATCTTCCAGTATTACCACGTGCAGAGGTTTCGCTCTGTGTGACAACTCGAAGGTTGGATAAATAATTATTTTTAGGATTCCCGTCATCTTTGATCATCCCATTATGACATTCATACACAAATCTATGACAGAGATAACTTTTCTTATTCCCTTCGTATGTGAATGCTAGATAACCAGTATTAATGACATGACCAACCGGTCTTTTTAACCTACAATTTCTGATCACACCATTACGATTTGATTCGTATATTTGATTCATAGTTTGTTATGATAGGATGTCTCACAAATTCTTGCTCCATTATACAATAATATTATTTGTTTAAATCATTGTTTGTCTGAAATCTTGATATATAATCCTCCACGGATTTTATAGCGTTTTCACTGTTATTTTTGTTGTTGTCATAATATCTCTCGAGTTCTCTGAACCATTTTTAACCGCACTTTCCACATAATTCTATTTTTCCTCGCCCTCCAACACCACATCGCAGACACGGTATTGGTCCTAGACTTCCTCGCCGTATACCTTGTAAGTGCATCCAATAAAATTCCTTTCTGCAGGATTTGTTGCATCGATTTACTGAACCGATCATGAGCCAAGTACAATGATTCATCATGTATATATAATATTCTTTATTTAAATATTTGTTTTAATTATATGAACGAATTTGAGAAATTATCCCAAACTAGGCCTTCTAAATATAAATTTAATCTCGACAGATTATCTCCTGACTTACCAGTACGAGATTTGATAGATCCGAAAAATAAAAGTTTGATCTCGAAAATTCATGACGCCAAGAAAGAATTTTACAGGGATGGTGCATCTCATGTATGGTCAACATTCAAGATTATTCGCAATACTGTCAAGGACGCTACATTGAATGACGAATGAACGGCAACTATCATTAACTACATCACTGAGTACGAGGGTAATCAAAAATATTTCTTCAGAGTAAAATTTATTGTATTAACAGAAACAGATAGTTGGATTATCCGTGACAAATATGATCCTGTCCTTGGTAATAATAAAATTGCCATATTAAGTAAAAATTCCAGACCGGGTCTATTGACTGGTATTGAGATACCGTATTATGAGCGAGCGTACCCTGTAACAGCAGTTATTTATGGAATCTATGAGATAAATAAAAAAACCCAGCGTTGATAAACTGACACCCATGAAATTTTCAAGGTTAAATTGTGTAGCCGAACGAGTAATAGAACATTGTACAAACACGATGCGTGGAAACGGATTAACTAATTTAAGACGTGAAAAAATAAACTCGTGGGCTGATTCAGTTAAGGATACCGGTGCTACAATAAAAGATGTTGCTGAATTAGGAAAAATATTAAAATTTGCAATCAAAGTATTAACGATAACGGGAGAAATATTATACGAATCAAAATATAAATCGAAAGGAGCTCCAATAAATATTATTAATCATAATGCGCACGCATGGACCAGCGCAGTAACAATATTAACACGTGATCGAACTGTTAGATTTTACCCCCCAGATAATTCTGGGGGAAGCATGTTTGATTTAATCAACGAACTAAGTAAAAACGATCCTGTATCGGTATGGTTATTTAAAAGTGATGAGGAAGGTGGATTTGATCAATTTGTTAGACCAAACGGTGAAATATATCGAACAGAATCTCTCCACGACGAGATGAAAAATCTCGCAGAGAAGTTTCCACGGAAAATACTGACAAATTACTAATTGTTTTACCGTTCCATCTGTTGCGGCTCATTTCGCTAGAGAAAAAAGTTCATGGAAACCAACACGATTTGATTTACTCGAGGAGGTACGCGCAAGTTACGTCGAATACGGACACGGCGGATTGTGGAATACCAAGTATAATTACAATGATGTTATTTCGGTTGATATGGTTGCATGTTATCCGGGACGTTTTCTAGGATACGGAGATTGTTCTGTGTACTTTAAAAGATCTGGTCACCAACAAACTAGATGACGCGAGTGGCAATTAATGGACCATTACCTGATTTTGATCGGACTGGATTCGCTTGTGTTGAATCATTCGAGTTTAACGAAAATCTCCACCAAATTTGTTATGTTTGGTTCGGTAGACATTTTTGTGAAAAACGTTGGGCGCCTATAGTTTTATTACGATATATGCTAGATTGTTCGGTACTGACATCGTTGGTGGTTAGTGAGGCAATTATATCATATCACACGCAGGCCGAAGTTTGGATGCCCATGCCAGATTATATCAGTCTCGATGAAGTTATTAAGGAATTTAAGGAAAAATGTCCTGGTGTTTCCGAAGATGATATTATCAAAGAAGTTCCTAAAATACTCGAGATTAAACTTAAAAATAACGAAAAAACAGCAAAAGATCTGGGTAGAAGAATCATAGGTAAATTTACTCAGGGTGGTGCATATGATCATAAAAGACATTACGCACGATTAATTCTAAATGATGCCGAATACGATTTTATAATCGCTGATACAACAGCGAGAGATATATTTGTAAATCGAGAAAGTGTTTATTTATCCGACGGAACAAAATTGGGTACTATCGTTAGTTACATAAATAATGTCTCCCCACAGTATACTCATCTAAGATCTTCTATGTTGGCTTATGTTTCTATAAATTTATTATCGATGATTAATAGATTTCCTGAGACCGCAGTCAGAGTCGCAACAGATTCATTTTATATTTCGAATAAATATTTAGAATCTGTTATGGAATTTATAAGCAGTGATGAACGATGGAGTTCGTGGAGAATAGAAAAAGAAATATTACACAATTATACAGAATCAGCAGATGTTCCAATAAGAGATTTTTATCGTAAGAACTCCGAAACGTGCGATTTTCGCGAAGTTTTCCTTTGTGGACACTTCCGTGCTCATCTGAAAACCGGTGACAAGAGCGATATGGACAATATTTTCAACTATATAGTGCATCCCTTCTTGAATTACAGAACAGCGGTAGGTGCAAAAGTAAGTTTTTTACTTACCATTAACTCGATTCAACTTTAGGAATCCCATTCCATGCAAGTATTATACATTGTCTTCTTCTCTGCACAACACATCGTATACATGCATCTCTATTTTCAAATTAGGCGGTGTACTGTTAAATTTTGACCCTCGTTGAATTCTGACCCTCCGGGTCTGCTTTTAACGTTGAAAGTTGACCCAGGGTCAGTTCTTAACGTTGAATTTTGATTTTCACAGTCGGTGAAAACTGATCGGAGCGTTGAATTTTGATCAGATTTCCGGGTCATTTTTTAACGGATATTGTTTTAAGTTATGCATACATGGGTTTATGAATCGTCAATAAGGAAATGCTTAGTATGTATAAAATCAACAAAAGCAATGTAATGCAGTACATGTAGTAATGAAATTATGAATATAGTTATCTTCCATATTTGAAATGGATATAATGTAATTTTGTTTGTACTTCGCCTGCTGCGTTCCATCAAACAATCAGTGACCCTCTTTGAGCCTTAACCAAACAAAATCAACCATGGAAATGGAGTGAAAAACGATAAAGCGTTTGAAAAACTCAAAGAGAATTTAATAAAATAACGCAATAATAGCGTAATTCGATCCTAATAAGGAAACGCAATTACTTGTACATGCAATTCCTGTCGGTCTAGGCACATTATTAACTAATAATGGAAAGATTATTGCCTACGCCTGTAGAGCACTTTCAGATGTAGACCAACATTTAAAGAAAGACATGAGAGTAGTATAGTGGGACGATAGGGCGATAATGGGAATTAGCATTACAAATCAACCTGGGACGATATGGAGACAAGAGTTATAGCGACAATGGGAATTACCATTACAAGGTCCCGTGGGACGATATAGCGACAAGTACTTTGAAGTACAACCTGGGCCTGTATAGCGTCAAGGGAAAATTAACATAGGAATATATCATGGGCCTGCCTAGCATCAAAGGGAAATAAACATGGGAATATAACGTGCATTATAAACACTGATACCACATTTAAAAAGTAATTTTTTTTAGGGTTAGGCATGACAGTCATTTGGTTCTTCTGCTTTTTCTTCTTCTACTTTCTCCATTTCTTTATCCATCTCCTAAATTTTCCCAAAATTCCTTTCTTTTTGTGTTCCGACTCAGGAATCCAGTCTGGATGACCTATCGCTCTACATTTCTCCTGGACATTCAACCAGTTTTTGTTCATTCTCTCAAATGCTTCTTTTTTCTTTCTGTTCTCTTATTCTTTCCTATATTTTGCCCATGTGTCTTTAACGTTCTTGACTTCTTCTTCCAAGACCCTTTTCATAATTTCTTCTGCTTTATGGACTTGGTCCCGTCCGCTTTTGACAAAAGCCCACTCTGTCAAATTGAAGATATCATCCAAAAAAACACCTGACTTTGATAAAAATTTCAAGAGACTGCTTCAATGTTCCGACTCTTACATATTCAGATGAGATGAAACCTCTCAACTTCTTTACCTCTTCTTCTATCACCCCTTCAATGTTCTCCCTGGCTATTTTCAGATTGTTTGCAAAGTCCAAGCTGCCTGGGAACTTCCATTCTCTTTCAAGTCTTTCCACTACATGCTCCGGAGATATCATCCAATACCAACTCTCCTTCAACTGGTTAAACAAGTCAGATACTGCTACCATCTTCTTTTCGCTTATTCCGTAGAATGGCGCGAATGACGGGCCCTTTTTACATTTATATCTAAAGCACGACGTGAAGGAAAACATCCCCTAATTTTGTTTTCTCATATTATCTACTATTCACACAAAGATAATGAGACAAAAACTAACCACATTATATACTATCCACACACGCAGAGATGCCAAATCAAACCCCAAAATCTACCATCCACACACGCCAAGAAGCAGAAACAAACCCACCATTTACTATCCACACACGCAGAGATGCCAAATCAAACCCCAAAATTTACCATCCACACACGGGAGAAGCTAACAACATAACCACAATCTACTATCCACACACGCTGAGAAGCAGAAACATAACCATAATATACTGTCCACACACGCTGAGAAGCCAAATCAAACCCAAAATTTACCATTCACACACGTCAAAAAGCAGAAACAAACAAACCATTTACTATCCACACACACAGAGATGCCAAATTAAACACAAAATCTACTATCCACACACGCGGAGAAGTCAAATCAAACTCATACTATACTATACACACACGGGGAGAAGCCAGATTAAACCCTAACTATACTATTCACATACACCGGGAAGCAAAACCAAAACTTAATTATACTATTAACACAAAAGGAAAGTTAAACAACCACACACTCTACTATCCACACAAACCTACGTGAGCGTTTACAAACCCCTATAATCTACTATCCACACACGGAGAAGCAGACACATAACCTTAATATACTATCCACACACGAGAAGAAGGCAAATCAAACCCAAAATTTACCATTGACACACGTCAAGAAGCAGAAACAAACCCGTCATTTACTATCCACACACGCAGAGATGCCAAATCAAGCCATACAATCTACCATCCACACACGCCAAGAAGCAGAAACAAACCCACCATTTACAACCCACACACGCAGTTATGCCAAATCAAACACCAAAATCTACCATCCACACACGGGAGAAGCTAAAAACATACCCACAATCTAATATCTACACACGGAGAAGCAGAAACATAACCATAATATATTATCCATACACGCTGAGAAGCCAAAACATAACCACAATATACTATCTACACACGAGAAGAAGCCAAATCAAACCCAAAATTTACCATTCATACACGTCAAGAAGCAGAAACAAACCCACCATTTACTATCCACACACGCAGAGATGCGAAATCAAACCCCAAAATCTACCATCCACACACGGGAAAAGCTAAAAACATAACCACAATCCACTATCCACACACGGAAAAGCAGAAACATAACCATAATATACTATCCATAAACGTGAAGGTTTAAAAAACTATACTCTCTAGTATCTACACAAACGTACTTCAGCGCTTACAAAACCCAATAATCTATCATCCCCACAAACGTACGTGAGCGCTTACACACACACACACACACACACACACACACACACACAGGAAAGGAGGGAGTGTTTATATAAACACTACTCCATATTCTCACATTGGCAAATTGAATAGTGTTTCTTTTCTAGAGTTTTTGGTTAGCCCTCAAAAGGGCTGTGTTTTGGAACTCCACATACACCTGTTAGTGATGGTCCAGTAGACTATATATTT
This sequence comes from Sinohyriopsis cumingii, assembly GCA_028554795.2. Lineage (NCBI taxonomy): Eukaryota > Metazoa > Mollusca > Bivalvia > Unionida > Unionidae > Sinohyriopsis > Sinohyriopsis cumingii. The sequence continues at coordinate 138,529,815 of CM068830.1, read as the reverse complement.
TGTTTCCGCTCCATATCACCCTTAGATGTTGAGGGATTTTGAACAAATAACACATAATACTAGTTTGAATGTTGCAAAAACTTAAGAGATTTTGCTTGCTTTTTGGAAACTTGATTGCTCCCAACTATTCAATTGTATTCGTCAGAACTTAAAAGATTAATGGAATGTTCGCTACCCAAGCACAATATAATTTAATTCCAAGTGAAGGAAGCCATTTTTGGAAATCTTTTAATACAGGTAAATCGTGCTAAATTAGCGATATTTTACGGCCGCGGGTTTTAAATTTTTTCTTGTAATAAAATTAAGAAATGTATTTTTAAAATTTAAATATATATATTGTTTACATTTGGTCTAAACGTAAACATTGTCAATTGATCTCTGCTTCTCTGTATTGTCGGCCGATAGTTACATGATAACCGTTATAAACATTGGTGTATTTATAGGGAGATAAGTTATACCCATGTAGATTGATCACAGTTGAAATGATTCGCATTAAAATGCATGCCATTGTAAGCTTTTTAAAATCTTGTCTATCAAGAAAGGGTCATTGGTTCTATTCCCAATCGATATGATTTTTAAAAAAATATATATAATGCATAATACATGTCGATGCATATCTGAGATTTTTATTTGATGTAATATCATGACAAAACAGTTAGCATTATCGATTTCAAGAGTACCGGTGTGCAATTTTATGATCGTATCAAAATGTCTTAAATGCACGTATATATAAACCGCAAGCGAAGGCGCGGTCACTTCAGAAACATACACGGCATATTAGGTCTAACAAGAGTTACATCGCCACGCCTTTTTTGTCGTATCGCTTGAATATTATTTTGTAATTTAAAATGCAGAATGTTTATGAAAATAAAATAATATGCATTTCCCAAAAATAATTTCAAAAATACTTTATAAACTAGAAAACGTTAGAACAAATTGCATATCAATACTTGAAAATTCGATTTGAAATAAATTAATAAAAGAGTGCCCTCACAGGGATTCGAACGCTTATACACATACTAAACACATGTATGTATATGTATATATATATATATATATATATATATATATATATATATATATATATATATATATATATATATATATATATATATATATATATATATATATGGTTTTCTTAAATAATACTCTGAACCGCCTAGGCAATTGATCCATCACAAACTTTAAACTGAACGTTAATTGTTATATATATATATATATATATATATATATATATATATATATATATATATATATATATATATATATATATATATATATATAACCTGCATTTTCATTTAATAAAATCCTAATTTTACCCGATTTACCTACAGTAACAAAGAGACAAAGTCGATCATTAGTATGCATCTTTAAACCGACTGTAGATGGTTTATTCATTATTCACGGGTTCTTATTTACTGTTATAATTATCCTCAGTGACGTAGCTAGTATATGATTGATGATTAGGCATGTTGAACGGCGAAGCCTCGAACTGCTAGAGGAGTGGGGGGGGTGTGGGTACAGGGAAACATTGTTACAATCTAGAGACTCTGAGATAACATTTCATGCATCTTGTTGAGACTTTCTGAACCTTGGTACTGTTTTAATACTGTAAAAATAAAAAGAAAACATCAAATTCTTATGAACAGACTCAATAAAATCGAGTTTGCTACTATCTTGTTCGTGTTTTTGCTTCTAATGAATCCTCTTTTCCGTATGTATTGTATTATATAAATATAGATTTCATATCGGTTTCGTGAGTGAAACTTAAACCATTGAAAAAAATCGTCAAAATTCTGTGTAGGCAGCTGCCTTGTAGGCAGCTACGCTTCTGATCATCGCTAACATACTGTTCAGTTGTTTACCTGCCCTGTTGGACCTTGCGACTTTACTGAAGTGAAACATAGTCATTCATTTATCAGTTTGTCCAATTTGTCCAAAGGAAAGTTCAGCTATTTTGAAAATGTTCCGCATTTTGGGACATTTAAAAAAAAAAAGTATAACGGAGAGAATTACGATAGTGACAGATTAACAACATTCTATTGCACACAATTGTTTCCTTAAAAGAAAAAAAGAAAATTAAGAAAGACACAGCTCAGTGAGGTTCAAAAATCAACGTTGAGTTTTGATAACAGAACATTTTACCCTAAGGTCATAATTTCACCTGAACGGGTCGTTATTTAACAGGACATTAAAAAAGGGTCAGTTTTTAAAGGCACAATAGTGCAGCTGAGGGTGAATTTTCTTGCAAAAATGTTGGGACATTTATGTATATCAACTGATTAAATACTATTTAAAAGGCAATTTTGGGGTAATGTAAAGTACGTAGGGGTTCTCGTTATGAAATACAAGCTCTCTGAAATCTTCGTACGTAGAGTAACGAATATATCGTCTCCATGTTGAAATCCCGCTCGGCAGTGATCGGCAGATCCCGAATGAATAACACATAATTCAGCAGCAGGAAGGGCGAATCCGACATTTTGTCCAATCGTCATTTGGCTTAATTAATACTTTCTGCACTCAGCGGATCCGGTGTCGTCAGCGCCTGGTAAAAAAAAACGACGTCGTCGTCGGGGGATCGTCCAATCGTCATTTGGTTTAATTAATATCTTCTGCGCGCCGATCCCAGCGTCGTCAGCGTCCGGTAAAAAAGCGCGACGACCGCGTCGATGTCATCGCCCTTCCTGCTGCTAAGTGGCTACTTACAATGATTTTACAAACAGAGTGATCACTAACTCCTCCTCTTGTAGATCAATTAGGTTATTTGACTGATCGGTAAGTTTAAAATTAATTCTCGTTAAAAACCGATTATGGCATCGCATATAGACCGGATTAATCGGACTCTCAACGATTAAAAATCCCGGAGGGGCTGTTGGTGAAAATGAATAAAGGATATACCCCTGTTGAGCCTGATTTGATTGCTTGGTATTCACCTGGTAACTCCCTTCGATAACATCACACACTAGATTGATTGCTATCACAGACGTAATATTTACGTTGTATGGAGCAATATGCCTACCATCCTCTCCGTTATCGTGTCTGAGGATAGTTGATGGGGCGAGAAAATCATTAAGAGATTTTCTTAGTTCTGGTGCGTTGTATCCTGGAAACTTGAAATCGGGTAAATTGGCTTATGTGATATTATACTCGGTTAGGAATTTTTGTTTATCATCATCGCTGTTAGCGGATATTGTCTTAACGATTCGTTCATTAATATATTCCATGTCTGATATAAGTTGATTTAACACCTCAATGTGTTTTCGTGCTTTTCTTTTCCGTAGCTGTTCTAGTTGTGATTGGTAATTACGATTAATCTCGGCAAACACACCAGTGATATCATTTAAACTAACTGTGACCACGGCGGACGATTCAGGAGTTTCCTTATACGGAAAATACCATTGCATGGTATTCCTGTTTTGAAATATAAACCTACTGGGTAATAACGCGCTTTTTATAATGGACAAATCATCTCGATAACTGGGATTAATTCCATGATACGATTGCGCATTCGTGTGCAAGTCCGCGGGGATTTCATGAGGTGGATTCTTAGGCCATCCTAGTATGGTTCTTATTGAACTGTTATAAATATCAACCATATACCCCGGTGTGCTTATTTCAATCGTCGACGATAACGTTGGTTCATGAACCGTAATAGCTATTTTTGATTCCTTTGTGGTAATCGATTTTATCCTGCGTTGAAATTCTTTATTGATTTGTTCTATTTGGTATGACCCAGTTGGTATTGTAACCTCCTTCCAGTCTGGGGTCCCATCGGGCTTATTTGTCCATGCAAAAACCAGCGAGTTATTAGGTTGTTGTCCGTTAAATGCGTCCGCTCGGATATTAGGCCAACTGTGATATACTCGCAATTTTGCCAGTGCTATTTCCTTTACTGGAACCGGTGATGGGAAGTTTACACTGAATTCGGGTTTCGTTGACGTTATCGATATCATACTTGTTTGTACCGGAGTGGTGTTCTCCGCGATCCGTTGAAGTAATTGAAACCCTTCGGGGTTCAGCGACATTATTATTATTCGTTGTTTTTAGTGTTTAATTTTGACACCGAATATTAACAACCTGCTTGTTTTCAGGAGAATGTTTTAAGCCCATTGAAGTGGTTTCCGGTTTCCAGTTGAAAATTTTCGATTTTTGACATCACGGAGCCATACAACTGGACCATCGTGGAGAATTCAACATCGGATATGAACGAATTATCAATCGACAACGAGATCAACCCGGATAATTTCGAGTACGCGTCGGATACTATTTGATGTTTTACTGTATACTCGTTGAGTTTTTTCTGAGAACACGATGATATATTTCTAGTGATTGCGTTGGCGACTCCAGCAATTGTTGTCGCCGCGGAGATAGCGATTGGAACAGCGATCGGGGCTATCATGGTCACCGTGGATAAAATGACACCGGTACCGGCTACTATACCGGACACCGAGTACACGGCCACGTCGATGGCGGTTATTTTACGACGGTATTTTTTTATTTTTGCGCGGTATTGTTCGGAAAGCGTTTTTAAGCTCGCGGAGAATTCTTTTGCGGTATCGAATCGATATTGATGTGACGTCGGTGATACCTCTGATTCAATTACCCTGGTGGTCATTTTATTTTAAAAGAGCTAGTGTTTTCAATTACTCACTTAGATCCACTACAAATTCCACATACCATGTGATGTTTGTCCTAAATAGATTGCTATCAACGGCTCTAATTATAAACCGTTCGGTTGCATTCTTGTCAACGATTGTTGATATTGTATTGTTAAACCCGGATGAACTCGGCGATGATATATTAAACTGTATCGTCGAAATCAATGTCAATCGATAAATGCCCTTAACAATTGCGGTGATATTTATTACATTATGCGTAGGAGTCCAATCGAATGATCCGTGTTGAACCGTGTATACGCTATTGCCGATGCTCCCATGAGGTGTTTTCATTTTTTCGAGTTGCTCTGTCATTCTAGGTAGTCTGTCCTTAATCTCTGTAATATCAGTTTTGACCGCTTTTATCCCCCGTTCATGCACGTCTATATTAGTTCTGATCGCTGCAATATTATTGTCGACTGCTTTTAATTCCCCTGTATGCGCGTCTATACTTTTTTTGTTCGCTGCAACATCAGTTTTGATTGTTTTTATTTCCCCTGTATGCGCGTCTATATTTCCTTTGTTCGCTGCAACATCAGTTTTGATTGTTTTTATTTCCCCTGTATGCGCGTCTATATTTCCTTTGTTCGCTGCAACATCAGTTTTGATTGTTTTTATTTCCCCTGTATGCGCGTCTATATTTCCTTTGTTCGCTGCAACATCAGTTTTGATTGTTTTTAATTCCCCTGTATGCGCGTCTATATTTCCTTTGTTCGCTGCAACATCAGTTTTGATTGTTTTTATTTCCCCTGTATGCGCGTCTATATTTCCTTTGTTCGCTTCAACATCAGTTTTGACTGTTCCTATTTCCCCTGTATGCGCGTTTATACTAGTTCTGATCGCTGCAACATCAGTTCTGATTGCTCCTATTCTCCATTCATGCGCGACTATATTATTCTTGTTCGCTGCAACATCAGTTTTGATTGTTCCTATTCTCCGTTCATGCACGTCTATACTTTTTTTGTTCGCTGCAACATCAGTTTTGAGCGTTACTATTTCCCCTGTATTCGCGTCCATACTTTTTTTGTTCGCTGCAACATCAGTTTTGAGCGTTACTATTTCCCCTGTATTCGCGTCCATACTTTTTTTGTTCGCTGCAACATCAGTTTTGAGCGTTACTATTTCCCCTCCATACGCGTCCATACTTTTTTGTTCGCTGCAACATCAGTTTTGAGCGTTACTATTTCCCCTCCATACGCGTCCATACTTTTTTTGTTCGCTGCAACATCAGTTTTGATTGTTCTTATTTCCCCCCCATACGCGTCTACATTTTTTTTGTTCGCTGCAACATCAGTTTTGAGCGTTACTATTTCCTGTGTATGTCCGTCTACATTTTTTTTGTTCGCTTCAACATCAGTTTTGATTGTTTTTATTTCCTGTCCATTCGCGTCTACATTATTCTTGTTCGCTGCAACATCAGCTTTGATTGTTTTTATTTCCTGTCCATACGCAGTGATATCATTTATAGTTATTGTAATCTCATCCAGCTTGGTATTTTTTTTACCAAAGAATTTATCAAAGTTGTCATCGATCCTGTTAACATTTTTTCGTAACGCGTAAAATTGGCCCGACAGCGTTGTAAACTCCGAAATAGTATTTTTTATTGTTGTAATATTCGGTTCGGTTACCGTCGGGGTCCCAAAAAAACTAGCGGTAGTGAGTTGTATATCGGTGACAGATTTTTTCACCTCGGTGACAGATTTTTTCACCTGCGTATCAAGTTCGGTCACCGATCTATCCAACCTTATAAAACCGTCTTGGATTAATGTTACCCTATTCGTTATCGTCGATAGATGTTCACCCGGTTTGAGTCGTCCGTCGCCGGTATACAGCGCGATAGCGTTCTCGGCGGCGTCACGCTGTCGTGTTAAAACGTCATCCAGCGACACATTACTGGATTTCAATTTACCCTGGCGGTCTTGAAATACAACTATTTCACCTGGGTCAACACTGGTAGGTTTAACGTATCGGCGATTTCATCCTCGATTAGTTTTTTTATGTCATCGGTGGCGGGCGTTTCCGTGGATTTTTTCAGCGCCGAAATAGGTCGCCCCCAAATATCAATCATCGTTATTGTAAAAAAAAAAGGTGTTTTTAATTAACCCGCCGGGCCTCTACGACCCCACTAGTGTATTCGTTTACAACCACATGAGGTGGTTTCCGCGATGATGAAATCGCCGCGAGTACGTTCAATACCTCACGGCCACATATCGGTGGGTCAATTAATTGCTGTGTTGGCAGCGTGGAATAAAAAACCGGGGCTGAACACGCCCGGATATACCACATGAACTCGTTCGGCGGGGCTAACCCGTATGAATCAAAATAGACGATCGCGCGCGGATCAATCGCGTACGCAACCCAATGAGTTCCCGCTCCGGAGGATTTATCGACGTTAATTATGCCGGTTTCAATATTCCTTGGTGCCGCCGGTAATTGATCCCTCATAAAAACACCTCTGAAGTTTTTTATCGCTAACACGTCGGCGGCATCTATTAAATCAAAATTAGACATAGGAGTCATTGACTCTTGCGTTAATAAACGGTTCCCGGTAGTCTTAGACCCTTTCCCGAGTACCATGAATACGGTGTTCCCGGTAGTCTTAGACCCTTTCCGGCCACGGATCGTTTTTTTTTATAGCCTTTCCCGGTTGCCTTCTTCAATGCCATCACCGCCGCGGTACCAACGGCCCCCAACGCCGCCGCCTTAGCCACTGCTGGTGCGACCGCGGCAATCAACGCTGGAATCGCAGCTAACAGCGGAAATATCCCACCGGTCTTTTCCATGTTTTTAATCGCTGCGGCCGAGAAATCTATTTGAATACCCTTTTTATTCTTCATCGCATCATTGAAATGTTTTATTTGACGCGCCGTCAACGATATCTTATGATTACCACCTACCATCTGCGACGGCTTTAGCGTTATTGTGGTCCCGCATTGTTTAGCCGACTTTGATCGTAATTTCTTGACTTGACCATCAGTTAGTGTAACGCCGACAACACTATACGACATTTTATTGTAAACGCGTTTGTGTTTTCAATTACATGTTTTCCACTGGCGCATTAACGATTCTCATTCGTCCACCAACACCTTCTAGCAGCATTGATTTATCGCTGAGAATGACAGCAACCGCTCTATAATCAGCACCACCCGGGGCTATACGAGCTCGGAAGTGTATATCAACGACGGATTGTCTCGTTAAATCAAGATGTTCCAACGAAAAATAATAAATCGGATACAGTTTTTTAAAATCAAGTTGTGATATTTGCAAACCAGTGTCGACGTTTTGATCACGACCCATGTATGACAGCAATCGATGATACACACGTGCGATATGGTTGTCGCCGTAATTAAGCTGTATATCCTCGGATGGTTCCTGTTGTCCGTTTATTCTCAGCGAAACATCCCTGACTCCTAATTGATCAAATATCATATGGCTGCGTTCTTGATTACCCAATCGTTCCCTATTCTGTAGCGCTATGAATATATGACGCGGGGCTGAAACACCCTGTTTTGATGCCAAGTGCCATGTAAATGTATCAGCGACATTATCCTCTTTAGCATCAGTTGTTACCGCTAGCCAACTCAACAACGATTTCCCTCCCTGTTCCATAAATGATAACAATCATGCTTCCGTGGTAACTGATGGAGTCAACACCGGCATCCACAATGCTATTTTAGTTAAAACGACTTTACCGTTATCGACGCCAGCAGCACGCCATATTGCATCGTTATCATCGCCCTTTCGCGCTAGCACAATTGTATGCTTAGCCCCATAGATAACTTTTCTGACATTTCTGCAAAATCCGAATATGTGATGGAGTGGAATCGCGCATGAAAACTGTCGGCGTTGTCCTTGCAACATCCCTACTCGTGTTGCGAATCCCATATTGTAATTATCGTTAATACTTTTTATAACAGTGAAATCAGCACCTGGTCTTGTCCTGCGATCTGGATTGGCTGCTTCAGCCTGTGGGTCAACTGCGTTATCTCTTGCCGTCAGCACGTTAATGTACTGAAGATGATCAGCGTTATTAGTGGTGTCCTTTGCGAACATCATAGATGGGCCCGCCGATCTTGTATAATCATCTGAGTATCTCGCTAACCCAATTATCGTTGTTGCAACATCAACCTCGCGTTCTATTGATTCAATTTCTCGCCCATCAATAAGATATCTGGCACTCTCAAATAACGCCATGATACCGTTGTTGACGAAGCCAACTCGAACACGAGGGTCATTTGCGTATGGTGTATTAGCGGCAACATTTGTCACGAGTTCTCCCTCAATTTCGATAAACGCTTCACACGGCAAAAAGTATTTACTGGTATCTTGGACTTGAAGTTCAATTCGCGATCGTAGGTCGGCTTGTGGTGGTTGATAGGAATAAAATTGATAATCACGGACAGAATCATCCCTGCGCACTGGGGCGTCCATATCAAACGCGGGATCAGCGGTTCGCGCAAACATTTTTATTATTATTCATGTTGGTGTTTTCAATTGAAATCCATCAACGTCGCTTTCGTCGTAAATTCTTTGAATTCTGTTTAAGGCCACTTCCCGCTATCGCGTTCATGAGCGCGTTGGTTGTTGCATCGGTGGATGACTGAGCCGCCAATGACTCTAGTTTTTCTTCCACGGCGTTATTTATTACTTTACTGACATTTGCAGGCATCACTGTCGTTGATGGCATCACCGGTGGTTTCTGTTTTCTTTTTCTCACCAACGACATTAGTTTATCTCGTGCGGCAGAAAACGCCTTTCCGGCAACATCTCCAATAGCACTAATACCCCTATCACGAATAACATCAATAGCCTTCATTCCTAATTGTTTGGCTAACGGCGCTACTTTTGGAACCATTCTTGTAAATAACCCCGCAATGGTATTACCGAGACCATCTCCATAGTACGCGCGGTAAACAGGCAATCGCGAGTTTACCACGTAGACGAGTACTGGTTTATCATGGTTGTAGTGTATGATCATCTTTATTATAAAAACACCAGTTTTCCAATTAATCATCCACGAGCTCGTCTATGAGCGTTCGATATGCATTAATGTCCATGATACCGCCTGCAAATAACCGCTTGCAAATATCAGCGGCCTCATTGATTATTTCCGGAGAGTTATTTCCGGCTCGTTTTCCTCCGATTAGTACTTCCAGCCGTGATATATCACTGAGAATATTACCAGGACAAGTAACACTAGCGTTTTCAACTAGATCACTACCACTTGGATACCCCTCTCCGCTTGTTTTTTTAGAACCAGCTTTTTTTTGGACTTTTCCTTTTCGCTGTTCTTGCTGTTGTTGTATATCATAATCATCAATTCCTTTTTTAAATTCTTTATATCCCAATTCTTTTGTATCCAAGCGATCAATCTCTTTATTCGTTTTATACAACCAATTAACCCAGTCATCTCGTTTTATATTACTGTTTTTATACGCGTCTTTTAAAAGGTTTTTTCTTGAATGATAGCTTTGAGCGGCAAAATTACCAAAAGTCCTATAATCGTTGGATTTCAGTAATTGAAATTGTTTTATTTGTGTTATAGCCATTTCAGTGAGTTTATCTATAAAGGAAACCCCTCTTTGAGTGGAAATTTTTTGAGGTTCACCAACATCACCCTGTTCAACAACGGGTTCAGAATCATCAATATCAGCTAATCGTTCATACTCTCGTTGGGTTTTTATATCACTGGAAAGTTGTTTTATCCGTTGCTGTGTTTGTTCTGTCTCTGCTGCTATCTTTTCAAGTACAGGAAGAAGAGGCGCCTCTTTCCGTTCGCCTTCCTTAGGAATATCTCCGTATATTGCCCGTTCTGTTGCCGCTGTAACATCCCTAGTCGCTTTAGTTACCGGGGCAAACAGTTGTTCGCTTCCAACAGTAAAATCAGTTTGTAGTTGCTGCCGCGTTTGAAGTTGTTCTCGGACCCTGTCTCGTAACGGTATGAACTTTTTAAGCGCTGCTAGCCGCTCTCTGGCTAGCCGAGTAGTAAGTGATTCGCCTACCATTATTGCAAATTGCTCCGCAATTTCTAATTTCCCGCCGAGTGTGGCGGGGGAATATGTATACATTTAATGTGCCATCGGGGGCTCCACGGAGTTTTCGTCTATAATCCTTCTAATGTTTTTGATCTTACTAGAAATCTCCCGGCGTCGTTCATAAACACGTCCGAGTTTTTTTCGTATTATTTCAACGGCAGTAAATAGTCCAATGAATGCATTTACGTCATTGTGGTACAGGTTCTCATTAATCGTATGTTGTAATCGTTTTATAAAAAAGTACTCGCGGGCCAGGGTAAAACGTCCCCGTTTCGATTGTTCGTTAATAATCTCATAATCGGATAATATTTTTTCGCTGTTGAGACCATCAGATAATTCAATTCCTTGATTTTTTAATTTTGAAATCTCGGCTAATATATTATTGATGACTTCGATATTCATATTCTTATAAAACATCTTATTTTTAAATAAAACAAAAATTATTTTACAAAATGAACCCCGCGCAGTGTGTTATTTAGTATGAAGTATTACAGACAATTCGTCATGGTGACCTTGTCAATCGCTGATATTTGTGTACGAAAATCGAATTCTGTGTCCGGTCCTTTTTGAGATCGCTGTTTGATATATTTGTTCTGCAACAAATCGTACTGAGGCGATACAAATGTCGAAATATTTTCCTGCCTCATTCATCGACTGAAATATTTTTTCCTCGTGCGTTGATGTATTAAACGATTTGACACCCTTTGCTTGCTTTGAGCACTTACCAGTTTGGCCTTTTTTAATATTTTCGCTTTGAGAGATAGCTTGCAAATTACACAGTCTGTTATCTCGATAATTAGAATTAATGTGATCAATAACGAGACCATCCTTGATCAATCCGTGGAAGCATTCATAGATAATTCTGTGACAGAGATGGTTTTTCCCTCCAGCATTAAATATCAAATACCCCTGATTATTTTTCCATCCAACTGGTTTTTTTAGTCTACAATTTCTAACAACACGGTCGCGAGATGCCTCGTAATTAACGAGCACAGGATGCGGCTGAAATTCTTGGTCCATTTGTATAATAATACTACTTGTCTAATTCATTATTTGGTTTAATTATAAATCTTTCAATGTAGTCTTGAGGAGTTTTGATGATTTTGTCTTTGACGGAGTCAGCGGTGGGGTCAATGACGGCGTTTTTTATTCGTTTGTCATAATAGCGTTTTAACTCCCTGTATCGCTTTCCGCCACAATTGATACATAATTGTGATTTTCCTCTTACACCAACGTGGCAAACCAAGCACGGGAGGGGGCCAAGAGAACCATTACGAACGCTTTGTAAATGATACCCGCAGAATTCACCTCTACATGATTTATTGCACGGGGTTGTCGACCCAATCATCAACCATTTGCAGTGATTCATTATACTATATTCTTTCATTTAAATACTTGTTTTAATTATATGGAGGAGTTCGAGAGATTAGCAGCAATTAAGCCCTGGAAAAATATTAGGTTTAATCTCGACAGAGTCCTCAAGGACGCACCAAAAGCGTTAATAAACGATAGAACTCTGTTGAATAAAATACGCGATTGTATCAATGAATTCAAGCGTGATGGTGCATCTCATAGTTGGTCAACATTTCGAATTGATGGCGTTGTTGATGCTACCATGAACGACAACCGCGCAGCAACGATAATATCACAACTTGACGGTAAAAAGTATTTCTTCAGAGTAAAATTCATTGTCCGGGTGGAATCAGGTAATTGGGTCACACGTGATAAATTTGAACCAGTTCTCAGCGACAAGAAAACAGTCATTGTTAGCCGCGACTCCAAGCCGGGGCTGTTAACCGGAATTGACAGACCATACTATGAACGAGCGTATCCTGAAACAGCAGTTGTTTATGGAATATACCCGTTAAATAAGAAACCTGATATCGGAAAACTAGCGCCGATGAAACAGTCAACGGGGATAAATTGTGTAGCAGAACGAGTAATAGAGCATTTTACAAATGCACGTCGAGGGAACAAATTGACTGATTTACGACGTAGCAAAATCAACCGGTGGGAGGAGACAGTACGCGAGCGTGGAGCAACCATCAGCGACATAGGTGGCGCTATACAGTTTCGCATTTTGCATAGGGTTAGGATTTTAAAGAAAAAGAATGTCCCCGGCTTTCCTCACTGGTTATACTGGCTATTTAAAAAAGACCTTGTATATCTTAGGTATAATGCAAAGAACCTTTAATTGCCTTTATTTTGGTGTATGATTGATGGGTGTACTATGGGTTATAGAGTATACAGCTTGGCCTTACTTCAAATGTGCACCTTTCAAAAAAGTGCTAGCTCTACTTGGTCATTTTCACTTCCTGAACTTCAGAGGTCAATTGTATAAAAAAGAGCCGATAGCTTTTTTTACATTTTATATATTTGGTAATTCATTCATTGCACTTTCAGAAGCTGGCATTGTCTAGTCTGGCAAAATTCATTTTCCCTATTTTAATAGCTGCTATGTATAGTGTACTTTAGACTAATTCAGACTGATTTTTTAACACAAGGGAGCAGTCATTTTAGTTAGCAGTGTGCTTAAATCATGTAAAATTTCCAAAAGTACAATATCCAAAAGAAATATCATCCACATTACATTAATGTAGCATAGAGGTATGCAAACATTCTCTCCACTGTGCATGTTTTAAATGCGAACTACTTCACCTTACAGACGTCACTCTCTCAAAAGTACATATTATCTGGTGAGCGCCACCATAAAGAAGATGTAGGTATTATTTTTTTATGATTTAATTATGTTTATATGGCTGAAACATTTAAGTCGCAAGCATCAAAACAATCCTTATGAATAATTCTCCTGCCTTTTTCCCCACAGAACAGTATTTATGAGTGTCAGAGTCTCTAACAAGTCCAGCCTACCCCCCCCCCCATGATAAAAGTGAGCTATTTTAAGAATGCACATTACATTTTGTAAACATAGCAACCAGTGTAATGCTGAATGACAGGAACATGAAACTAGCCAGAATTATTTCTGAGATACCAACAATGAATTTTGCAATTAGAAAAGGGAGGTAACTCATCAGCTTCATAAAGGTCAAAGGTCAAAGTGTAAAATATTTGCCTATTGTTTAATATGGAAGAAGCGAATTCACTTTCTCTTCATTTATTTTTTTATTTCATTGCAAATAAATGAAAAGAAACATTTTCACCATATATTTCTGTCACTTATTGCAATAGTTTTAAATTTAAGTTGACTCTATTCCTATATTCTAAGTCTTCTAATTTCCACATAATTAAGGTCACTACTCACACAAACATACCTCATGGCAAATTATGTAAGCAAGAGAAAAATGATCATAATTTGCTTATTTTCATGCTTAAATGCAATATGAATGTACCATTTTATTCAGAACATCATACATAATTATACGAAAATAAAAAAAAATAATTGCAAACATTTTTTTATTTTCTTTAAGGTGGCGCTATACAGTTTCGCATTTTGCATAGGGTTAGGATTTTAAAGAAAAAGAATGTCCCCGGCTTTCCTCACTGGTTATACTGGCTATTTAAAAAAGACCTTGTATATCTTAGGTATAATGCAAAGAACCTTTAATTGCCTTTATTTTGGTGTATGATTGATGGGTGTACTATGGGTTATAGAGTATACAGCTTGGCCTTACTTCAAATGTGCACCTTTCAAAAAAGTGCTAGCTCTACTTGGTCATTTTCACTTCCTGAACTTCAGAGGTCAATTGTATAAAAAAGAGCCGATAACTTTTTTTACATTTTATATATTTGGTAATTCATTCATTGCACTTTCAGAAGCTGGTATTGTCTAGTCTGGCAAAATTCATTTTCCCTATTTTAATTGCTGCTATGTATAGTGTACTTTAGACTAATTCAGACTGATTTTTTAACACAAGGGAGCAGTCATTTTAGTTAGCAGTGTGCTTAAATCATGTAAAATTTCCAAAAGTACAATATCCAAAAGAAATATCATCCACATTACATTAATGTAGCATAGAGGTATGCAAACATTCTCTCCACTGTGCATGTTTTAAATGCGAACTACTTCACCTTACATACGTCACTCTCTCAAAAGTACATATTATCTGGTGAGCGCCACCATAGCGAGATTAGAAACGTCGTTGAGATTTCCAATAACCGTTACAACGATAACCGGTGAAGTATTATACGAATCGAAGTATAAATCAAATGGAGCCCCAATCAAAATTATTGATCATAACGAACACGCGTGGACGCCCGCGATCACAGTGTTTCCACGGGATAGAACAGTAAAGTATATACCTGAAGAATTCCTGGGAGAACAATTCTCCAAGGATGGTTTTCTCGCGGAGAGGAAACTATTTGATGCTATTGCTTGTTTGTGTAAAAACGACCCTGTATCAGTGTGGTTACTTCGCAGCGCTGAAAACGATGCGGATACCTTTGATCAGTTTGTAAGACCAAACGGTGAATTATATCGCACTGAAGCGTTTCACAACAAGATGAAAAAAACCGCCATGGAATTTGAAGAGCATGATGAACAACTGCTAACAAATTGTTTTACGATTCCATCGGTTGCGGCTCATGTTTCAGCAAGGAAAAATGCGTGGAGTCCAACACGCAAGGAATTTCTACCGGATGTACAATCCAGTTGTTTGGAATACTATCACGGTGGACTATGGAACACTGAATACAACCGCGACGCTATGATTTCCGTTGATATGGTTGCCTGTTATCCAGCGAGTTTTCTCGGGTATGGATCCGGCGCTGGGTACTTTAAACGATTTGGACACCCCAGACATGAAATGACTCGTGTTGCTATTAATGGACCGCTGCCTGATTTTGATTTAACCGGATTCGCTCGCATAGTATCATTTGAATTCGCGGCAGGACTTCATCGCTGTTGTTATATTTGGATCGGTAGACACATGTCTGAAAAGAAGTGGTTGCCAATAGCGCTGCTACGGTATATGATTGATTGTAAAATGCTAATTTCGTTGATTGTCAGTGACGCGATTATATCATATCGGGCGCAGACTGAAGTCTGGTTACCAGAACCGGAGCGTCTAGATAGCATAATTGACGAGTCCAGAAAACACATTGATGCCGACGAGGAATATATCATCGAATGGTCCAAAAAGATATTCAACCAACGAAACCGCGAGGCAAAAGATCTCGGTAGAAGAATAATTGGTAAGTTCACACAAGGTGGAAAAAACTGCGACTACAAACGATATTGCTCACGGCTGATTATAGATGACGCAGAATATGATTTCGTAATCAAGGACGCAGTGGCGAAAAATAAATACGTGAACTGTAAAACAGCTTTCTTGTCCAATGGAACAAGGTTGGGTACAGTTGTTACTTACGGCGATGGAGACAGCCCGGCATATCCACATTTGAGGGCGTCTATGCTGGGTTACGCCGCTATCAATTTATTCTCGATGATAAATAGATTTCCCGACACCGCGGTTAGAGTTGCGATTGATTCATTTTACATAGACGTAAAGTATAAGGGAAACATAGCCGAGTTTACTAGTCCGGACGAGAGTTGGGGTACATGGAGAATTAAAAAAGAAATACGACGCGATTATTCCCCGTCAGCAGATGTCACCGTTGAGAACAATTACTTACGCGGTGATAATCTATCAGAATGGTCTAATGCACCACCGTGTTCCGATCCAATTTGTAGATACAAAACAGTTTATTTAAGCGGCTGTGGCGGGTCGGGAAAAACGACTCGGGCAATTGAATTATTTCGAACGCGGGCAAGTATGATCGTGCTTACACCGACCCATAGACTAGCGCGAGAGATAAAACAACGAAATGTTGACGCCGTTACTTATAACAGCTTTTTTCGATACAGCGGCGGTGAGTGGACTCCTGATCGAATGGGTGAAAAATTTATTCCTGAGGTTATCATCTGGGATGAGATATGTACTGTTTCGTTAGATGTTTTACAAATGTTTCTTGATTGGTTGCTGCTCGCGAATACAGCGGTGATAATGTGCGGAGATCATGGCCAACCACCACCATTCGTCGGCGAGGGTCCACATGATTGGTTAAAGGGTTTTGTGGACTATTATGAAGAAACCGATACTGATTACCGAGCACTTGATGAACAACTGCGCGAGGTTAAAAAATTAATCAGATTACAGCCGGATAGAATTCAATGTGAAATAATCCGCGAGGTGATTCCCGAAACTCCAATGAATGAATTTTGGGAAACATGGAAACCAAACGATTTGATTGTAGCGAGTAGAAAGATAGTCAGAGACACACTTCAGCGGAAGTTGTTTACGTTGCATAAGGAAAAGTTTCCAATGCGCCCAGTGCCGTTATGTTATAGACCCGCGGATACACGGCGGCAGAACATTGAAGTTGAAATTCCAGGCCCGACAGCGTCGGGGACAAAAAAACAAATTCTCGTGCTGAATGATATCGTGCTGGTTGATATCAGCGTCGTTGAGGACGCGCTACGTGCTGATAAATCCCCGTGGACGCTAGGATACGCAACGACAATACATTCCTCGCAGGGACTGACTATCACGGACACAATTGTTTGGATGGTTGATAATCGCATCGAATGGTCAAATCTAGTCTATCTTGCAGTGTCCAGAGTACGGAGGATAAATCAGCTTCGAAGAATTGTTATTGACGAAGCCGGTGACGGAGTCACTGACGGAGTCATCAACGACATCATCGATGCAAGCGTCATTGATAGAAAACTCTCGGGTTACCGCCAACAGGATAAAAAAAAACAGCGGCGTTTTGATATTGATGCCGAATTAATAATTGCGTTACGACAACAACAGAATAATCACTGCGCGAGTTGTAATTGTGTAATGCGTTGGCGTTATTCGGATAAAGACGCTCGCCAATTTACCGTGGACAGGATCGATAACAGTCTCGGTCATGTCAAAACCAATGTGAGGTTGACCTGTCTTGAGTGCAATAGACGCAACGGCGCTAGTTAAGACCACGCGGGGGCAATTGAGTATCGTCAGGTATCACTTGTAGTTGCTCGCGTGTAAACCCCCGCTGCGGGGCAGTTGAATCCAGTCTATAGATCGGTGGTCTATCAGTTGATCGTGTTATCGTTGATATGTTATGTGTGGTAACACTCCAGATAGGATCAGTAGCTCTTTTTTTATCGCCTTCAAGCTCTCCTGGTTCATATAGATATCTAACAGTGACATCGCCGAGAATCGGCTTGGAAACGCTATCTATTTTTGATCTTCCGGGTATATACTTTTTTTTAATCGCGTCGCTGGGCATCATGTTGATTGCTCGGGTAATCTCGTTATTTAACGCGGCAATTACGCCTGGCAACTTTTTGACCCATTCACGAGATCGTTTTTCTTGGATGAATTCCTTCGCGTATTGATATCCAAATAACCGTTCAGCAAGAGTCCGATTGAATCGTTCAACAATTGCCTGATCACGATGTAGCGCAGTATGACCTCGTCGTACCGCGACGCTATGATGTTTCAGCGTTGATAAAACAGCGCCGCGAAATTCACTACCAGGATCAACTTGTAATAGATTTGGCCAGTGCAGAGGGCCTCTTCGATAAATCCGCTCAAACGCATCGGCTACTTCAGTTGCTGACTTTGTTTTCAACGGCTCCGCTTGTTTATATCGACTCGCAACATCAACTACGGTTAGCGCGTATTTGTAACCGTTGTCATGTGGCAGAAATAGTATATCAGCCTGATGAACTTCATTAGGTACGCTGACATCAAAGCGCGAGAAGTTGATTTGTTTAGGCGGTGGTAGATAAATTTGCCATATAGCCTGTTTGGATAACCAATTAGCCGCAACGGCCCTCGTTACTTTTTCAGCGCTTGCAAGCTTACCAATTGCGGCCTTCCCCTTCCAGTATCCTCTCGGAGAATAATAGATGGATTCCATGTTGTTATTATAAACGCTATCGTTTTCAATTACCAGCGCGAGAAGCTCCGCTTCCAATCATTAATTTACCTTTCATAGCCGATTTTACCAACCATGAGGCCAATTTTTCCTTGAAGGATTTATCAGGAATAGCATTTAACGCGTGAATTAATTTTACATCCGCGATATGACGCTGTTGCAGATCGCTACTTTTGTAGTAAGCAACATCATGAGCATGACACGCCTTATCGATAGCGTTTATTGGATACTCACCGAGTTTGGGCTGATTTTGATCATCGAGTCTGATATCTAATCGTGTTCCGGGGCCACAGTAGCTATATCCTGGGAGATGTTTTTCTCCTGGATACTTCGCCCACGGGGTTCCGGGGAGTTTTGATAACTTGGCTGCGATGTCACCTCCTCGCTTTTTTTTAAAACATCTCCGGATCTAATAGAAATAAATCTAAATTTCTTTATACCGCATTGTACACACTTACCAGTAAGGGCCGATCTGTTATTTCTTGTTGTAGCGGTTGTCATATCATTTGTGCCAGTACGTACTCTACACTTCACACAATATAGATCCATAATTTATGTATAGAGATATGAATATAATTGACTTTTCAGCGACCAAAACAAGAGAACCAGTTAAGCATGTTGCAGCATTACCAAACTCGATCCGGATGATTATCATCGGACCATCTGGATCCGGCAAGACGCAATTGTTACTCAATTTAATAATGAGATGGATGAAGTGGGATAAGTTGTATTTAATCGCCCCTAGCGTGGATGATCAACGATGCTACGAGGTGTTGAAAGATTTCAACGAGAATGCATCAGCGATCGCTGAAAAAAATGTTATTGAGTTTATTACAGATATCAATGATGCACCAGGTATCGATGATATTGATGGCGACGTTAACAATCTAGTCGTGTACGATGATGTTATGTTAGACAATCAAAAAAACCCAGCTAGGATATTTTCCAGAGGCAGGCATAAAAACACTGACGTGATATATGTCACTCAACGATACACTCAGATTCCAAAAGTAATCAGAGATAACTGTAATATTCTTGCTGTATTCAACGGCGTTGATACACACACGCTACGAAATATTTGGCAAACATGGTGCGGCGGTGACATGGACTTTAATGTTTTTCGAAACTTTTTTAGTCATGCTCAGTCGACCCCACATGGATTTGTAACGATAAATTTACATGATCCTCGGACACGATATCGTATCGGACTTGACCAAATATTCGGTTAAATTGTAAATAACCACTTAGCAGCAGGAAGGGCGATGACATCGACGCGGTCGTCGCGCTTTTTTACCGGAAGCTGACGACGCTGGGATCGGCGCGCAGAAGGTATTAATTAAACCAAATGACGATTGGACGATCCCCCGACGACGACGTCGTTTTTTTTTACCAGGCGCTGACGACACCGGATCCGCTGAGTGCAGAAAGTATTAATTAAGCCAAATGACGATTGGACAAAATGTCGGATTCGCCCTTCCTGCTGCTAATTCCGGTGACCGAAATTTGCATAATTATAGGCCACATTGTAAACACTGAAGATGATGACGTAAAACACAACCACGCTTCGAGACCGCCCATAATGTCAACAACGGTGAGTACGATCTCCTTCTGATCTCGTTCTTTTCTTCTTATCCTTGTTCTTTCTAATTATAATTTTGAGAGGAAACAATGAAATATATGTAGAACTACTTTTATAATTATATTTCAAAGTTTTTGTGGTACGAGAATAATTTAAATCGACATGCTCTGTACAGTATTGCAAAAACCCACAGGTACTCACTCTTATTTCTTGCCCAGTAGAATTCGTACTCCCTCACGTCCCACCACTCAATTTTATAAATGAAAAGCATCAGGATATTTAAAAATGCTCAAAAACTGAGTAATTTCATTCATCAATTTATAAATTCTAACCAGATTGTCACCAGTGGACCCCTAACATCCATTTTTCTGATGTTTCAAACAAAGCGGAAAAGAATTTGTGTGCTTCTGCAAGTTACTACTTTACATACACAAGGTTTTAAATAAGCTTTTTTTAAAAAAATCTGCGACTAGAATATGGAATCCTGGTTCAAAATTCGGGGCCAGATCATAAAAAAGTACACACACACACAAACGTACAGTCACTTGTCAGTTGAAGTTTGACCACAGCTTTATTCTTGCACATGTTTATTGGGTATTATGCACACTGAGTAGACACACAGACTTTGCTTTGGTGCCCATTCGAGGAAAGTAGGGGCCCTTTTTAAATTTTGGATCCCCACCCCACACAACACTTGACCTGATCCAGCCCAAAAAAACTTCCATCAAATCACAACCTCTCATGTATTAAATTTTGATCCAAAGTTAGCACTATATTCCTATAAGTTTGATAAGTAATCATGAATATAATAGTTGTCAAATTATGAAATACTTTTACATATTAAAATTCATTAGATAGACTTAAATCAGCTCACTTTCAAGCTCAATTCTAGAGCGACCTTTAAGAGGAAGAGGGAGAGGACGGATGAGATATGGAGCAAGAAGTTGAAAAACCAGATGGGGGAAGGAAGACATGCTGTGCAGCCTAAAAACTGAGCTGACCAAGCTCTACACATAGTTCAGACAAGGCAGACAAGAATGAGGGTAATTGTTTATTTATATCTTGCAAAAAAAGTATTGATAGATATTGAAAAATGTTTGGTACTAAGTAACTTGGCAAAGACTCTAATATCTGTCAGTAGTGTTTTGCACAACTTAGAAAATGCATACTTGTATTAAAGGATTAGTTATTTTACCAAACAATGTATGTTTAAACTGCTTTACATTTTGTTGCTACTCAACACCCCACCTCAATATGATTTGATAAAGGAAGACTATGCACAGATACCACAGAAAATACAGAGGCCACCTCATTTATATGGCCAGCTAATATAATACCAAAATTTTAAAAGTAGTATGGAGACAATCTCATTGAGTACCCCATTGCATGATGACATACATGTAATTGATATGAAACTAAATACAAAAGGTTTTAACATGGGTCACTTAAAATTTAAATGTACAAGGTATAGTGGAAAAAATAGAACAGATTAAGTTAATGTTGTCTTCCAAGGAAAATAATATGCATGTTTTAGGACTCAGTGAAACCAAATTAAATGCTAATCACAATGATAATCTATTTCACTGTCAAGGCTACAATAAACCATTATGCAGGGACAGAGAGACGGGGGGGGTGGGGGGGGGTGGTCTTGTATACATTACAAGATGTAAATGCAGAAAGGCGACCTGACTTGGGGTCACATGAAATTGAGAGTATTTGGGTAGAAATTTCACAAAATAATGCAGAATCATTCCTAGTTGGTTTCATTTATAGGCCACCTTCCACCAGAGCAATTTGGAATGATAACTTTTTGAAACAAATAGAAAATGTTCTTGCACAGGAGAAAGAAACATATATACTTGGCAAGAATAAATAAGGACCTACTCAGTACTCAAATAAGGAGTAACTGGATGGAATTTATTGAATCATTAGGCCTAGTCCAGCTGGTAAATGAACCCACAAGGCTAACAGAAATATCAAGCACTCTTATTGATCACATTTATACCAACCTACCAAACAATGTGACTTATGTTAATGTACCAAATGTTGGTCTTAGTAACCTCTATCCTACTTTTTTGACAACAAAGGTTAAATGCAACAGAAATAGGAAAAATACACACAAAACTATCACTTACAGATCTTTCCAAAATTGAAGTAAATAACAATTTCAAGATGACCTATATAAAGTTCCATGGAATATTATCCAAAATATGTGAAGCTCTAAGGGTGTGGACTGATTTATGGATGTAGTCTCTAAGCATGCACCACTAAAAGTACATTGAGTAAAGTATGAAATCCAACCTAACTGATTTACTACTGAAATTCTAGATACTATGAAGACATGAGACCAATTGAAGGCTATGGGAAACCATGCACAATATCAAGTATGGAGAAATAACAAACAAAAACTTTTTATCAATCAATGCTTGAAAACACAAAGAGCAACACAAAATCCATTTGGAAAGTCTTCAGTGAACTCATTGGGGTAACACACGAAGATGAGACAAATAAAATTCACTCACTTCTGGTAAATGACACAAAAGTCACTGATGACACTGACATTGCAAATGTTTTGAGTGATTTTTTTTCACTAACGTTACCACTAAGTTAAAAGAACCAGTGATAGAAAACAACTATAATGAACTGAAAAAATCCCTAAGGAGGTATGTTTCTCTATCCCACAGGTATCAACAAAACTGCTTAAAAAATGTCTCAGTAAACTTGATATCAAGAAAGCTACAGGACTTGATCAGATTGGTCCACCACTCATTAAAACTTCTGCCACAGCTATTTCAGATAGCATAACATTCATAATCAATATAAATATTGCAACCTCATCTGTCCCCAAAATATGGAAAACTGCAAAAGTAATGCATATGCACAAATCTGGTTCTAAGAACGATGCTGATAACTACCAGCCAATTTCAATACAACCAAAACTTGTCAAAATTGATTGAAAAAGATGTCCATGACTCGTTCATGTCATATTTAATGAAACAGTTGCTGTTACACCCTATTCAATCAGGCTTTAGACAGAAACATTCATGTAATTCCCTCTTGCTGTTTCTGGCAGATACATGACAAATATCCAGATGGACAATACACTGGCTTCATCCCCTCTAGGCTTGCATGAACTTAAACACTTTCTTGCATGTATGAGTTTGTATATAAATGAATACAACTGATTTTATTCATTGTTTTCTTATAAATGCACATACTATTGCATCAAACAATAATGCTTTCAGATTTTTTTTTAAACACCAGTTTATTTCTGCCTATAAACAATGTGGGCACGAAGATCATAAATAATCATTATAAAAAGTTTTCAGCAATTGCAGATACAATATTATACATTATTTTATTTTCAACTACTGCTATTTTAGGATATTATATAAAGTGTAACCTGCCTTAGCAGACACCTCCATATATCAGACACTGTTTCATATTTTACATAACTAAAATAGAGAGATCTCCTTCACCACACCAAAACTATAGTTGATGGTGGTTCTTGAGGTGCCAGGTTTCTACAAATTCTCCTCGGATCATCTTCCTTTAGTTCTCTTCTCCTCTGCATACCCTGCTTTCCCTCAAATTGACAGATGAGTGCTTTTTATATAAGCTCCCTGATGCGGGGATGTTTTCTTTTCCTTGCGAGGGTAGACAGACCATCTGCTGCTTTTTTTTATTGTAACATCGATGCCTGTTTTAAAGAAAATATTTTTTTCTTAACATTTGTGACAATCATCCCCATGCTAACCCATATTAACTTTTTACCTAATATTAGAGCCTGATGATTAGTTCCCAAGATGTTGTTTTTGCTCTCATTTGTTCTATCCACAAAATACCATATGAGACAGGATACATGTTTGCCCATTCCTTCATAAAGCAATACATTTTCATGAACAGGCATTAGCTAGTAATAATCTTGATGACAGCGTCTACCCCAAACATCCTGAGGATATTCCATAAACCCCATATATCCTTAATAAAGTGTATCAGTCCCCTGGGAAAGTGCTATACATATCACTGGATCTAATTATTAGACTTGCATTGCTCAAATCAAAATAAATATCCACTATAATGATAACAATACTAATTACAAGATCTGTATGCATGAAAATATTAAGATTCCTTACCACATATATAAATGTGTGCTGATTGTTGCAAAATGATTTGTATCTAATACAAAGTTTTCATGACTTGTACATGTGAATAATATTCCATTCGTCTGATCTCCAGGTAGGGATCATAATGTACAATCAATATATAAAATTATTTCTAATTTCCTGTAGTGAAACAAGCTTACACTATCTCCCCTTCTTTGTTTCTCATTACACCTCAGCCACTATGGATATTGTGATCCAAAGCAGTTAGCTCATTCCTAATCCTGTACACAGGAGGGATGTATGAAAATCTCTTGGCACTGTACATCATGATCTGCTGATGAAAAACTTTCAAGCTCAGCAGTGCTTCAGCAATTATCAAAAACATGTATCTTGTAACATGTGTTATTTGTAATCTGCTAACAGATTAATACAATTGTTAAATAATCATTACTGTTGGTAATTTTTGCATACATAAAATCTTTACTTAAGTGTTTAATGATAGAGTGTCATGGAATTGTTTATACCTGATGTGCATGTATTATACCTGAAATTACCAAAGACTTGAGAAGGAGAGTCACTATACATGTATCATGTGCACACATCTTATGAATTCTAACTTATTCAGATCTTCAAAGGTAAATATATACAGTAATTTATTATTAAGTTGAGAATAAAAACATTTAACGTGGTCTTCACATTTTTCTTTTAAATACCATGCAATTGTTGCAATCCTGAAATGGCATACCTGAAATTTAAGTAATACCCACTGTTTAGGAACCTTTGGTCTAAGAGCACCTGTGCCAAGGTTTTCAGCATTTTGACTTCCTTCTTGGGATCAACTTCATTAAGCCAAGGCTTTGTCCGCTCTCCATTCTCCAGGTAAGGTTCATGAAGACATTTATTAATGCCTTGGCCATGTGAGAGGCTCTACTCATGTGTATTGGTGATGTGATGTAGGACACTTCTCAAGATACTCTGAAAGAATGCCACAATCAATACCTTTAGCAATTAAAGCTGGTCTCTTTCGTCATGGTGATCATAAAGCAAAAGCTACATTGTAGAACTGGCTAACAGTTAACGTAGCAGGACTTAAATTTTGCTCAGATCATTGTTCCTTCAATATTCCTCATTACTCTGACATTTCAAATAAATTGCTTTTAATAAACTACATACCTAGAAGATTTGGTGATGAATATATATATGGATAAAATATACATTAAAAGAAATCAGAAGATAAGTATTATGCACTGTAATTTTGATTTCATACAAAAGTATACAATAGCAAATGTTTACATTTATGTTTCAAATAAAAGGACAGAAAACTCACAAAAAATTGTCCATAGCTGCTAGCAATCTTGCATGAAAACCAAAACTGGTTCATGTCCTGGGACCATTGTAATAAAGCCATATTATCCATTTGTTGGCAACCTTGAAAAGTAGGTACATAAAATAAAGTTAAAAATGCATGAAGAGCAATCATCAAAACAGTAACAGCTTTTCAATTCCAAAAGTTTTATAACACTAAAGAGTGAAAACCAACAAGTCATTTAATTCCCAAGAATAAAAAATGAAATTTAAAAAGAACTTACAGTTAAATCCCAAATAAGTTATATCACCAGTCCTAATGAATAAAGTTCTAATGAACTGCCAGTGGTTTCCAAAAACAAACTTCAACTGTTATCTCAGTATTTTGTTTTTAAATTAAATATGTCTTATGTGCATTCATCATGAGCTAAGTGGATAGATGGGAAGAGGGTGTTAGCAAGAACTGCATGTGGGACATAGATACATGTATAAATGGGAAATGGCATAAAGAAAACATATGAGGCATGTAGACACAATTTCAATATACAATCACTGGTCCTCTAAGTATTGAGTGGGGGGAAAAAACAGCTGTGATTTTTGGGTTAGCCAGCACAGTATACTGGAACTTTTTTGCATAACCAAAACAATGACAGTTCAAATTATGCCTTTTTCTATGCATCAAGTGGCAGAGTTGAAATACCCAACTCCACTTCTGAGAAAGCGAAATTAAAGGCTTTTTTCATACTCAAACTCAAACTAAGAAAAGCATGAAGTGGGAACTCAACATGCTGGTAGTTATAATAATGTCCTTTATCAGTGTTGGATTTGTTACATCATTGTTTTCAGCAGAATGACAATTGTAAGACAATCCCCACCCACACACACAAAAAATCTGCAAGAAATTTGTCATTTTTACCTTCCTGATTCAGTAGCAAATACTTCAGATACTGAAGGTGTCTTCATTCTCTCAGTATGTTGCAAAAGCACTTGGCAGGTGTTGATGTGAAGCATGAAAATGGACTGACCATCGGTTCTGTATGCTTGGGTTCATCTTTTGCTATATTCTTTGTAACTTTGTAACTAAAAATATGAATTAAATATTCATTTGTATTATAAGTTATGTTTTAAATCTGTTTCTGTGCACTGTGTTAAACAATTAGAACTGAAATATTTCATTTAAGCAAGAATACATTATAGATCTATAAAAAAAATCACATCAGTAAAACTAGCTTGACTGCAACTCATAACTTTAACTGATAACAATCTGCCAGCCATATATTCTGGTAGCACTACAACATCCTTTCCTATCATGACTAGAGATCCTTTTGTAATTGTACTCAATAGAGTGCTTTATAATAGATTTACTAGTAGTTGAAAGATGTACAATAAAATATTATTATTTGTTCCATCACGTTTACATGATAAGCTTATTAAACTTTTATGCAAGTAATGTGCATGTCACATTAACCTAAGGTGTGTGTGTGTGAGAGAGAGAGGGATAGAGATGATATAAATATTGATAACGCTTGTAAATTTATCTAAGTTCCCTCGCTGAATTTAAAAAACCTGTCTCACGAAGATAATTGACCGGTCTACAAAATGACCTTTATGAGCATGCTGTTATAAAAAATAAAAAGATATATTCCACCCCAACATACAATACAGTCACCGAGTGAAATATTGATCAGCCGATCACATCTGTTTTGGGAATATTACAAAGCAAGTCCTTTTGCAAACATTTTATTAATAAAACAGTGTGCTTTCAAACATACAGTAGGAACAAGATATTGAAAAATGGAGAACACTTATACATAGACATCAAAGGCACTTGATCCTGGGGAAACTAATGTGTATCACTGGATTATGGACGTTTCGCCCCATGGACGTTTCGGCCCAGGACGTTTTGCCCCACTTCAATGGACATTTCGCCCCACTTCAATGGACATTTCGCCCCACATGGTACATGGACGTTTCGCCCCACATCAATGGAAATATCGGACATTTATAGAAATTCACAAGCATTACACCATTATCTTCATTTTACTTTAGGAGCCTGCCGTTATGATTTAATTTCATGCCCCATAATCCCATCACTCTCATCCATTTCAATTACATTCAGCGTGCCGTTATATCAGACAATAGTTTCGTTTTTTCTTTCTTCATTTATGTAATAAGATCTATCGTTAAACTTTTTTTTTAAACGTTGAACTTTACTCATTTTTTTTTCAAGCTCGGGTTAATTGACTTTTTATCTCCTGCCATTTATTGGCATTGTTACTTTGAATTTTGTAAAACTAGCTATAAATCGGGTCCTAATTACTCGACTGAACTGCTGACAGAAACAGTCCAAATTAATGTATTTCATTTCTATAGCCCGATCGTTATACATTACATCTTTTCAAAGCTGTGCACAGACGATCTAAATGAAAATATCGGCAAAAAAAGGTAAACGAGATTTTACAACTATTTCTACAATGATTTTCGATACTTCCAGTATTAAATAGGAGGACTACTCAATTTATTGGATTATATGCAAGGAATATGTTTAAAGTGTTATTATTAGGCTAAAAGAGCGCCGGGTGTGATTCACACTCGGCTTGCTCCATTAACACGTATATGCTCATTTAGTACCCTGTCCACGAGATACGAGTAAGGGTACTAATATTAGTACTATGTTGGACCATACAATCTGGCACAGCATTTAAGCAAGGTGTTCGTGCTGATTTGGTGGTTTCCATACTTCTCCCATAACTTGATAAGGCGACCCTGAACTTTTGTTGTCTGTTTCTTTTGATGTCGTCTTATCTTCCCCTCTTGCAACAGACGAACTATAGATCCAACTTCTCTGGCTTCCTTATAAAGTAAAGTTATGAGGAGACAGAAAGGCAAATTTCCCTTTCTTGCTCTCCCGTTCATACGATTATGCCACCCTTCCACATCATTATTGGTTCGCATGCTTCTGCCATAAACTGACCAGGAGTCAACAGTCCATATGTCATTGTGAATTCAGGTGTCTTCCACATATCGTAGGAATGACTGCACATTCACTGCCTCTGGATCAACTCTTCGTTGTAATTCTGCAAATGACGGTGGTATGTCGTCTGCTGGTAATAGGGGGAGCGCGAAAACCTTTCACAGAAGTTTGTACATACTGTCATGTTCCTGATAGACCCGCTAGAATTGGAAACGAAAATACAATTATTTTTTAATTAAAAAAATAGAATTGGGACAAACAGATTTATACATTTTCGTAAATAATTTAGATTTTGACTTCTCAAGATATTGAATTTCCCAAAAAATTGTTGAGTTATAAGCGATTTTCAGCATTTCGAAAATTGTTTGAACTAGCTATCCAAAGTCTAAAGACATCGTAACTAGACTAATGAATATTAACATCGCAGCTCAATGGAGTGGACTGAAATGTGTTTACCTGTAATCCCAATTCCTGAATCTTTCTCCAAAGGGCCTGTCCAAAATGAAATGCGCAACCATGTATCTGCGGGGTTTCAAAAGCTGCTCTGATTCCTTGCCAAAGACCCTTTTCGAAGTCAACAACAAATGACTGGACTTTCTTTCGTTTCAGGCAATAGGTCCTTGACTGACTGAAAAACCTGAAAATGGAAGAGAAAAAGTAAAATTATTATTATGATTATTCCGTATCATTTAGTGTCTTTTATTTGTTTGTACAATAATTAATTTGATTACTGATTTTCTAAATCACTTTTTGATCTGGACGTATATATTTAGGATAAATAAATTGAAAATATATTTTCTGTGATAAAATACTGTTCATTATTTTACACATTATGATATTAAAGTAATTATCATAATCTTCTGTCATCATCAGTACACACACACACACACCTTTTTGTAATGTCTCTTCTTCTTTTCTGACATGATGCAAAAACACAGCGGTATCAAATAAGCCATATTGTTTTGTATGATTGATGATGTGTGTCGTTTCTCGCATTACCATTATACTGAGACAGGCTGTACTCGAGTGAGGGTTCATACTTTATTTAATGTGGGACGAAACGTCCATGGGCCGAAACGTCCATGGGGCGAAACGTCCATGTACCATGTGGGGCGAAATGTCCATTGAAGTGGGGCGAAATGTCCACTGAAGTGGGGCGAAATGTCTTGGGCCGAAACGTCCATGGGGCGAAACGTCCAGGTACCTGTATCACTATCATATAACACAGACATTGGCCTACCTGTCCAACAACAACTTCGCCATTTCACTGTCTGATGCCAGTCCTAACTCTTACATCAGTGCTCTCCATTGAACAAACTGGTCCCCAAGACGAATCCTTGATAAGTCCCGTTCGGTTTCTTCCCGGAAAGCGACAAGAGCGGACGACCTTTACGTTTTTGACTCTCACGTGTGTCCGCCATTTTTGTTTATAGTAGATATTTAAATTATAACCACGTGACTCATAACCCGCCCACTGGACGAAGATGACGTATACGTTTTTGTGGTCACGTGAGGCTTCCGTAACAGTTCGTGACCTGCAAGTTTCAATTAAAGCGGGCCCCCACAAAAATTCATTTTCTCTCGTTTTTTTATCAATTGCTCAATTTAATCTTCTCTAACTCTAGGTTTTTTTTAATTATTTCAGCTTATAAGTCGACACATTTCACTAGTTACATGATCTGTAACATTCACAAAATTACAGCCACTCTGCACTATTGTGCCTTTAATTAATAGCAGCAGAGAGGGTGTTGCTAGTGACGCCACTGAGTTAAAATGTATGTTTTTGGGATTATTTATGGTGGCAGCTATTATCTGTCAACTTTCTAGTACGGCTATTTGCAACCCTGCGTCGTTGAAGCCGCGACTTCGTAAGGATAAACTTATCAGTTCGTACAAATACTTGGTCCAAAACGAGGCTAACCACCGTGAAAACATTTAGATGTAAACACCTTCCTGGTTGCCAAAAAAGAAAAGGGCGAAGAAGGCTCAATATTTTAAAAGGTAAGGCGAACAGTTGCCAAACAAGACAACATTACGTATTTAGAATCTTTAAAATGATGTTTCTTTGCACTTGAATTTCATGGGACTATTCTTACAGGCTTTAAAACTGATTACTCTGGAGTTTACCTCTGGACTAAGGAGATACCTACCCATGTTCGAGTGCAGGTTGAGAATTAAGAAAGTAAATTGAGGAAAGGAAATTCAGTTAAATGTTTTAAACATTAAATAAACCTTCTTCAGATATAATAGGTTACATTCGACATTCCGGTAAAGGTACAATAACATCTGAGATATATCGCATGCATGGCTTTGTTACCATGGCATATTTGAAAGCGAAGGTACATACGCATTACTTATCATGATGGGATGTGGACCGCGTTGGATGTTCGTGTTTCAATCACTCCTGTTCTCATTGCATCAGCTTATATAATTAGCACTGTTCTCGCCGAAATGTTATACCACATCTCTTCGCCCCTCCCCCCAATGGTGTGCAGAGTTTCTACCATTTATTATGTATTTTTCTATTTTGTTCTCTCTCTCTCTCTCTCTCTCTCTCTCTCTCTCTCTCTCTCTCTCTGGTGACTTTCCAGTGTATGAAAGGAGAACATGTTGGATGCTCATGTTTCAACCACTTGGGTTCTCATTGTATTAACTTGTATAATTAGAACTACTTTCTCCTTAATAGTATCCCATATCTCTTCTCCCACCCGCAAAACAGTGCGCACTTTCAGCTATATACAATGTCCTTTTTTCATCTCTCTCTCTCTCTCTCTCTCTCTCTCTCTGGTGACTCTTGAAGTTTCTAACTCTCTGTTTTTTTTCTACAAACCTAAAAGGGTTAAATAAACAGCGTCCAATTTAATAATCTTTTCTCTGAAGAAACAAACTTATAATTATATTCATTTCTTCTATAAAAGACCGATGGGATAATTAATTAAAACTGTTCCTACAGAGTTTTGAATCTAATGGCCTTCAAATGCTGACTGCTTAGTCTTTTTATGATTCTCTGTGTCAGCTTTTACATAATAATGCACGCATGCGTGTATGCATGTATGTAGGTATGTCTGTCTGTCTGTATGCATGCATGCATGCATGTATGTATGTATGTATGTATATGAGTGGTATGTATCTAAGTAGATAACTAGTTAGCTAGCGGGTTTGAGAACTAACTTAATAGTTAATTAGATACCTAGGCTTGTACACAGGTATATATTTGCTAAGGAATTTGCACTTTAAATTTCTCAAACATTTGTAGAACAACATGAACCCTAAGGCAAATAAGCTCCTGGTTGCAGCCATTGATTTGGGAACAACCTACAGTGGATATGCATTCCTCTTTAAACATGAAGACATCAGCAAAATCAACGCCAATACTGTGTGGGCTGGTGGAAGTCTGATGTCTTTGAAGTGCCCCACTTGTATCCTCTTCGATGAAAATAAAGCATTTCACTCTTTTGGCTATGAAGCTGAAGACAAATATTCAGATTTGGCTATTGATGACAAGCATAAAAGGTGGTACTACTTTCGTCATTTCAAAATGTCCCTGCACAAAAAAGAGGTAAATATACATTCAATTATAAATCTGTTTATGGTCAAAGAGGTAAATAGACATTCAATTATCCATCTGTTTATGGTCAAAGGTTGCATGATAGGATAAGTAAACTTATTCACGGATTATTCTTCAGATGGTGATATATTGATCGAGTCTAGTAATCATATGGCACAGTAACATTTTCTTGTATAATTTTAAATCGATAGGAGAGTTCGATGGATGTCACCTTCGCTTCATGCCTATGTGACACTGGTTATAACGCAATTTCTGTAGTTCATTTATCTAATCTATCGTCTTAATAAACTATTTTGACGAAACTTAACCCTGCAATGATATTTTAGATAACTGTATTTTTCTTCACAATGCAATTACGATAAAATACCTTTAAATTTGTTGAAATCAGAGTTATCATTTCAACATTCACTACAAGGAAGCACATTATATGCATTCAGACTAATGTTTATTATGAACGTGGGCTGATAACTGTCCAAATTATGTATCTTTAAAGGACCTTATATGCTTACAGCATTGTTTACATTTAGATCAAACGAGACATCGAAATACCCGATGACAAGGGATTGACAATGCCTGCGAAGAAAGTATTTGGTGCTGCGATTAGATTTCTAAAGACACATTTGTTGAAAACCTTAGAAACTCGAGGGATGGGTGTCGCTGAAAAAAATATTCTTTGGGTCCTGACCGCTCCCACTATATGGAGTGACGCCGCCAAACAGTTTATGCGGGAGGCTGCTGTGAGTGAAGTATTGATGCAAGTGTTCATTGTGAGTGAGAATGGAACGAAGGAAGAGTGAAAATGTTAGTTTCCTATCAGCCAAGTTTTGTTAGTCTTAGTAGGGATGGTACCAAACAAACGAGCATATACACACACACAAATCAGCTTGTGAACTAGGGAAACGGCCATTTTGTACTGATGTGTATCCTGATCATCTCCCTCTCTCTCTCTCTCTCTCTCTCTCTCTCTCTCTATATATATATATATATATATATATATATATATATATATACATACATACACACACACACACACACATATATATATATATATATATATATATATATATATATATATATATATATATATATATATATATATATACACACACACACACAACTCACACTATACAATACAGACAACAAGAAAGCTCCAAAACTGTATTAATTCTAATCCTGTTTAAATCTTGGGTACACAGATGTACAGTCTTTGTAAATCAGATTAATACCTGATGCTGAATTCATTTATGGTGCATGCCACTGAGCTCATTAGATATGGCCTTTAAACAGATAGATGCTGAATACTTTCGATCAGGGTCTTGAGATCGGATAGTTGCTGAATACTTTCGATCAAAGCCTTGAGATCGGATAGCTGCTGAATACTTTCGATCAGGGTCTTGAGATCGGATAGCTGCTGAATACTTTCGATCAGGGTCTTGAGATCGGATAGCTGCTGAATACTTTAAATCAAGGCCTTGTTACCGGTGAGCTGCTGAACAGGTTCTGACACCAACAAAATCATTTTGAGGTTCATTTTGAGACTGACATTTTGTGTTAACCAATTACTTATAAATTCTCGTCCATCCTTCCACTATCTTAAGATCCCATCTTAGCAATAGGAATAATAATGATGATAAAACAATGACATTTCACGTAGTCATAGTTGTAAACCGGAACACTACCTGGTTTATCAGGGGTGCTCGGATAATAACCAATAACTAGATATTTGTGTGTGGGTTCTACCCGAATTATTATTTTTTAATTAAATGGCTTTCTCCGATGATGAGCTTGGGGTCAGTGCTGAACAGTGAGGGGATACCAGTCTTGTGTACAGATTGCTTCTATCTGTGGAACGTGGGATGATTGTACTGTAATTTTAGGACCATATTATATATGTTGATTTGTAAATATTTTAGTCTGATTTGCAGAGAGGAAA
Organism: Sinohyriopsis cumingii; assembly: GCA_028554795.2. Lineage (NCBI taxonomy): Eukaryota > Metazoa > Mollusca > Bivalvia > Unionida > Unionidae > Sinohyriopsis > Sinohyriopsis cumingii. The sequence goes on along the minus strand of CM068830.1, from coordinate 138,495,770 downwards.
AAGTAATATTTAATAGATTTGCTGGAATCGAATTGTCTTGCCCAAACATCATAAAGCTTGACCCTAAATATTATGAAAAAACATTCCGCCCAATCAAATCCTTGGCAAGAGCTGTTGCTCAGACTGTTACTTTTAAGCATGAAAGACCTCGCATTGATTGCCTATAAAATTGAAAGCGTATGAAAAGTAAGGGACAAGTCTGAATCTTTCATGGCTTCCTCAAGCTGAATTATAAGTACGAACATGCGCATTTTGTTATTTTGTAGATTTTAAAATTTCAGTTTGTTCTTTGTGATTATATTATGGCACCAGCTAGTAACAGGGATAGATGCAGCTTTAGAATAGTGTCATGTGTGTACTATAGGTGAACTAATACAATGCCCAGAGCTAGCAGTGCCAACCCGTGCATGTCCTGTCAAGTGGTCCATTTGATGCAGCCAAGCACATCTTTTCTGCGTGCTCTTAGATCTTTTGAGTAACACGGGTGTTTGTATTCCTCCTAAGTGCTTACCAGTTTGTGTGATTTGTGTGATTTGGACTTTTTAACGTAGTTTTTTTCAGTCTTATTGCTACGATGTCTGCAGTGTGGCAGTTTATAGTGATGTCTAGCACTGAGGCATTATGCCACAGACATGTAGCGTGATGTCCCACCAAGTCACATTATCCTGACACCAGGCCGACCAGTCCTAACACTAACCTCTTAATCCTGAGCGCCAAGCGAGACAGCTGTTGGTATCATTTTTATAAGTCTTTGGTATGACTCGGCCGGCAATCGAACCTACGACCTCCCGCATCCGAGACGGACGCTCTAACCACTGGGTCACCGGAGCAGTCTTACCAGTTTGTGAACTATTGAGTCACAGAGCATCGATATTAACAACCACAAAACATAATTATGGAGACAAGTATTCATGAGTATGTACCATAATAATTTAAAAATCGATTCGGCTCATAGTTGAGAAGACATTAAAATGGCATTAGACGAATTTGGATTTGATTGTTACCTAATAAACCACCGCTCCACTGCCAAGTGGTTAAAGCGCACGCCTTGGATGCGGGAGGTCGCGGGTTCGTACCCCGGTCGAATCATACCTAAGACCTATACAAATGATATTAACATCTGCATCGCAAGGGGCTCAGCATTAAATGTTAGTGTTAGGACTGGTTGGCCTAGTGATAGGATAATGTAACTGGGTGGGACATTATGCTACATGTCTGCGGCATGATGCCCCAGTGCTAGACATCACTATAAACTGTCTCACTGTAGACATCGTAGAGATATGACTGAATATTGTTAATGCCTTCTAATGTTGACTACATTTATAACTACAGAGGAGTTAATTTGCTAAAGGATTCGGCAGGCAGGTTGGATAATTTTAACTTCTAGATGGTCCTTTCAGACCCATGCCATGCATAAAACGTTATTCTGTACTATATGCAATGGTAGCGTAGGGACCTTCGTGTTCTGATAATTTGTATATTATACTCTATTGACCTTGGTTGAAATTTAAGTCTTTGTGATGTTGATGCAAATCAAATTATTAAAATGTCGTAAGAATCAGTAAAAATTTAAATATTGTTCATGAAACTGGGCTTTATTGGGGGGAAAAAAACCCTTTAAATCTGACCTATATTTCCTGATTAAATTTATAAATGTAGACTTTGATTAGATACAATTTTCACCTGATTTCCTTATGTTCTTGTCTTACATTTAGGCGGAAATAGACAGTGGTGCATTGATAATTGCATTGGAACCAGAGGCAGCATCTTTGTATTGTCAGTTGTTGCGTGGTCAGGGAAGACTGACAGCTGCCAAGTACATGATCTTGGATCTTCGAGGTGGGGATATATGCATATGATCTTTTCACAGTACGTGTCTGGGTATGGATGTGTGTGTGTGTGTCTGTATATATATATATATATATATATATATATATATATATATATATATATATATATATATATATATATGTGTGTGTGTGTGTGTGTGTGTGTGTGTGTGTGTGTGAACGAGAGAGAGAGAGAGAGAAAGAGAGAGAGGTGCAAACTCGAGGGTTTTGATCACCAGCACCATAAACGTTCTTGCACTATATTTTCCTCCATAGGTATTAAAGTTACATTCATTAATCATATAGACAAGTTTCAATGTCACCAGCCCAATAAAAGGTAAATATTGTTTTATCATTGTACAAGAGGCTGGAATTTTGAGTTGCATGAACACAAAATCGAGCGTGAAAAAAAAACTGTTTTCTAAGATTATGTAGAAATTACTGCGGGTGATTCGTTCATGATTTTACATGGTCAATTAATTTATTTTTTATTTTCATTTAGGTTCATTTTGGGCAATTAATGAGATGAAATTTTCCAGTGTAATGTTCGTATTCTAAAACTTATGTTTTCCAAAGATTATTTTTATTCATCTATTTACTCGTCACCTTTCTAAAACAGACTTAGTCTACCAACCCTCTTTTCTCTTTTCCTGACGTTTTGCCTTTCTACCATTTTCACCCATGAATAAACCTACCTGTTTTTCTTAAGATGATATTGCTGATATAACTCTGCATGAGAAACAAGCGGATGGATCGCTCAGAGAACTTCACGAACCAACTGGAGGAGCTTGGGGAGGGACTAAAGTGGATGAAGCCTTTCATCAGATACTGATTAAAATAATTGGCGCTAAAACATTCAAAGCATTTTGTGACGAACATAAAGCTGACCACAAGGACCTGCTTCGAGAATTGGAAGCGAAGAAAAGAACCATAACCCCTGGTTCAGATAGCAAAATTACAGTAAAGGTGCCTGTTTCTTTGACTAACATGTATGAAAAAGATAGCTTGGAAACAATAGCAGATGCAGTAAAAGAAACACCATTCAAAGATAAAATGATTTGGGCTGCAGACAGGGTTCGAATGGAAGCAAACCTTTTTAAGGGGTTATTTCAAAAATGCATTGACGGTGTAACACAATGCGTGAGAGAACTGTTGCAAAAGCCAGAAGTCAAAGGCGTAGACACTTTTTTAATGGTCGGAGAATTCTCCGAATCTCCCATGATGCAAGCTGCCATTAAGGATGCATTTCCTAATGCTAAAATTATTATCCCAGCAGACGCCGGGTTGGCTGTTTTGAAGGGAGCCTTGGTCTTTGGACTTGAACCAATGAAAATTGCATCTTGAATTGCAAAGTATACATATGGTATCAACAGCTCACCTCCTTTTGACAGCACAATACATCCACAAGAGAAGAGGGTTGCTGTAGGTGGAAAGGAAAGATGTAAAGACGTCTCTAAGAAGTACATACAAAAAGGAGAATCCATAAAGATCGGTGAACGGAGATCTGGAAAGCACGTTAGCTTGAAAGCTGACCAAAAGGAGATGCTCTTGAAAATTTATGCTTCGACTGCAAAGGATCCACAATTCACCACCGATCCAGGCTGCGAGTATATGGGACGGTTGGTTGTTAAACTCCTGGAAGAACAAGATATTTTTACGGTGAATGTGGACATGATGTTTGGACAAACTGAACTCTTGGTGGAGGCTGAGGAAGAAACTTCAAGACAGAAATTCACGTCCTACTTTGACTTTTTGTAGAGTCTGTATATGCATTGAAGTTAGCGGGCAATAATACGGTTTTATAATCTAGGGTGATTTTTCTTCTATGTTAACAAATGAATTGAATCTAATGCAACATTTTATAATATATTATCTGTGACTGAAATAAATAATTTAAATTCCAGATTGCACGAATGAATGCATTACTGGAAAATTTACTATTAACATCATTGGAATATCAATGATCCTTATTGTTACTACCTTTGGGATACATATAGGATTTTGGTTTGGAATCAGTTCATAGAATCATTCTTCAAATATCAAACTTGTATTGCGGGAATTTATTATTGTTTGGGACAAAACCATGATTCTCCCCGTGCTATTTTAATTTGCCACACGATAGTTCTGAAGTATGCTTTGGGAATTTAGTATTTTCTGTGAGAAACAATTCCATATTACTTAGGAGGATATTAAACAACACAAAACCCATATGATTCAGTTTTAGTCACCAATAAAAAAAACAAGTTTCTCCATAGATTTCATAAGATGGACGTTTTCCTTCAACGCCAAGCCACATTTGTCTCTTATAGTGTGTAGTCATTTAAATAAGGTCCATTAATTGAGGAATGGTTACAAGGTTTAGATGATGTCATTTTATGTAGTGTTGGTAAGAAAATAATATGCCACATTTTCAAAGTAACCTATCCAACTATGACATAATTTTTGTTGCAAACGGGACCTATTCGCTGTTGACATATTGTTTAATTCTCGAATTGTTTTTTTTTATTTACATAGATAAGACAACAGTTTTGTATCTTTCGAAATTAATTTGTGTAAAGGAACTATTCTACATTTATTTTTTAGATGCATAAATCATTAGCACAAACTAAATGTTGAAAGCTGAATGTTGTTTTCTCAATAAAATGTCATTTTTACTATGAATATTACTTGAGCGTATGTGCGAATCCACTAAAATATAACCATAATTGAATAAAATATTTTATGCCGGCTTTCAAACAAATGGTCAGACCCATTTTTTGTGTCTATCTTAGGTGTCAGTTCAGTTCTATTTTAGATCTGTTTTAGAGTATGTTATAGCAGAATAATAACTGAGGGTCATGCGGTAAGATCTTTTTTCTTCTAACGAAGAAACACGTACAAAACACAGACAATAACACATACTAATTAACTGAATGTCTTACTTTTACAGATAAATTCTGATTTCTTCTATGCGTCCAAATGTATTCCGTAACTGTCGCATGAAAATAGGCGTCGAGGGCGCCAAATGACTTTTAATTCATCTGCTCAATGAGTTACCAAAGAACAGATTCACAAGCACATAAGAAGGTTGTTTCGTGACTTTCCTCCAATATACTTATTTTTATTTACAGTGAGATATTTCCTTTATCTACAATACAAACGATGCGCTCCAGTTTGGTTGCAATATTTGCCACTTTAAAAGAAATGGATTCTAAATGTTTTATATACATACCTGTTTGGGACGGTCTGGGTTCTGATTAGAATTCAGCATTACATTTCAGAGGAAATACAACCTTATCGGAATTTTAACATCACGTGTAGGAATTTTAACAGACAGTATTCAGGGACAAATATACGTATAATGATACACAAGAATGAAACAACAAGCACTTAAAGTCACCAACACTGTTATAGAGGACTTTCATATTGTTATCTCCCGTAATTAATCTTCGTGCTGAAATATATTTAAACACGGTCATTCAAAGAGTCGTTATTTCAGTCACTCATACTTTGTGGAAAAGTGAGATGGATTATTAAATGATTAAAGCAATAAATATATGTTTCATACATAAGAAAAATGGCTTTGCTTTTAATGAATAAACTTCAACAGAAATATAGATATTTTGGCGTAAGCAGTATATACGTTTTATTTCTAACCTGCAGCTATGCGATCAAAATTATAAATTTACTTGGATACCTAAAATTGTACTTTTTTGTTTTAGTTAACTTAGATTAAATGACCTGAGGAAATTGTTATTTAATTTATCGCGAATCGTATAGCATAAAACGTTCGAAAACAAAATCACCAATCTATCAGCTGATGAACTATAAGACTAATCATAAAGGAAAGTTACAACCAATGCTGCAATTGAGATCTTCGTTATTATTTCCTGTAAAGCGTCCATGCCAAGACTATATAAAATTGCAGTTGCATCAGTTGATAAATGAAGGGACAATTTCCATTGGTCAGAACGTATTCATATGATCAGATCCAATTGCGTTTATTTCTGTATAAACTGTACGGTGAACTACTTTATACTAACTTGTATCAATAGAGCCACGAGCACAGTAACTAACGTAAACACCGAACAGGAAGGAATACACACGGCATGCCATTAAAACGAAATAAAAACGGTGCTTTTATATTTTATTTAGAAACTTGAATACATTGATTTGACAGAATCAAATAACACATCGCTCCTGTTTATCTGAATATAAATAATTCTTATTTGACAAGATTTGAAAAGATAAAGATGGGAAATTCAAATTCTGCCAAGAACATTGGGGCTATAGCACTTCCACTGCAGCTCGTTACAAATCAAGTTAAAAAAGTAGGTAAATGGATATAAGGATTGGGTGGAAGGGGTTCAAAGACTAACAAGCAGCAGAGAAGGTGAACAGACCATAGAATTCCGACAAAACAAATAAAACAAGCAAAATAAATCATCTCGTAGAAAGGTCCAGATTTTTACAAATGAACTTTTCCTTGAGATGTTTTATTTCTGTAATGACCGATTATACTAATGAAACCCCAGTTCGAAATAGTAGCTGAAAAAAAAGTACTCTACGTGTTTATTTATTTCTTGTTTATCTTTTTTTGACGACCAACGTTGGTAGGCACCTTCTCTGCTGCTATTAATTTACCACCATACCAAGTTTGATGAATATTTCTCAACGCGTTCTCGCTGTCGTTTCTCTTCATCTGTTTCATCTTTATTTGTTTCATCTTTATTTGTTCTATGTTTCAAGTAATATTCAAGTTCTGATGGTGGTTTTTCTATTTTTGGATTTATGTTCTTTCTTTTTCTGTAATATATCATCAAACTTCTGTATCGATCTCCACCGCAATTTTTGCAAATCTGATATAATCCTCTAACGCCGTTGTTACAACCAACACAACTTCGTGGACCAGCATGAAGGTTTTTCTTTATAAGATAATTATGTTTCTTGCAATATTCTCCACGACATTTTTTATTACATTTATCTGTTGTTCCTTGACGCAGCCACGCACAGTTGTTCATTATATGAAATGATATCTGTTTAATTAAATTTACACCTCTTCTGCTGATATTAATTAAATCATTATGTTATAATAAAATGGTACATTCGGAATCTCATACTGCAAGAATAGCTCGAGAACGATTAGAAGCAATTAAAAAATTTCTTCCTGTCAGAGACTCATTCAGAAAAAATCTGCAAGCGCAGCAAGAAGCACAAGTTGACTATGAAGAAGAAACTAAAAAACTATTTAAGCCCGTCACTGCAGCTACTGAGAAAGTTACAACTGTCATCAAAGAAGATCTTCTTCCGGTATCAGAAAAAATAGCAAGAAGAACTAAACAGGCAAAGAAGATTTTACGAGACCTTCCAACTGGCATAGCTGCAGCTCAACCTCCACCTGTTGGTGAGGAAATACTTGAAAGTATTGGAGAACTTCGTACTGAAGTCGCCGATGTGAGAGAAAAACTTGGATCTAAATCCAAATCAGCAGGAGAAAACTTAAAATTAATTGCAAGATTTAACGAAGGATTTGTTGATATTATTAGAAATACTGAAAGAGAGAAATTACCTGAGATGATATTAAATAATATATCTGATAAATCTAATATTTTAAAACCCCTTCATGAAAAAACAAGTGATGATAATTTCATTAAATGGATATATTGCGTATATTACAACAAAAAACAAGCTAGAGGTTCAGAATTCAAAAGACTTAATGAAGAAGTAAAAAGACTTTACAGAGAGAGACTGGAACAACCAGAACAAGGAGAATTCTCCCAGTATCAGCTTCCTTCACCTCTGCAACAAATAGAACAACAGCAATCTTCTTCGCCGCAGCAAAGGTTGAAGTCGGAAATTAAAAGGGCTGAAGAGCTACTTAAAAAATCACCCTCCTGGAAGAAAATTCCTTCACCTTTACGTAAAATTTCTGCACCGGAAATAACATTTACACCGATAGATACACCACCTGGATTTCGAGGAAGTGACTCACCTGGCTCACCCCCGGTCACCACTGAAGTACTTACTCCGGTAATGCAACCACCAGTATTTAAAACACCTCAAGATGAACCTAAAACAGGATCTGGTTTATGTCCTGATAATATCATCAATGACGTGTCACGGTTAGAAGTTCTCATAGGAGGAAAACGTGCCGGAAATAATTCACCAGAAATAACACTGGACAACAAATTTTTACAAAAGTCATGTTACTGAAATAAAATTAGTCAATTCTTATCAATTTTTATGTGCTGAAGACGAATATGACAGTCAAATTGCAAAATTGGCTCTAGTTTTTTTGTAATCTGCAAGAAATTAATGTTTACATAACGAAATGCATTCCAATAGTAAAAGGTCAACTGTAATAGCCTACCTATAAAAAATCAAGTCATTGACTACATCTTAGATTTCTTCGCCTGTCTCTTGTACAGCTGTTCGGGAGCATCTCTGAGGAGTGTCCAGCAGTAGTCAGCCAGCATTGTAGTGGACCATTTTCCCTGGTATCTTTGTTCCATTGTTGCGATATCTTGATGAAAACGTTCGCCGTGTTGATCACTAACAATACCACAGTTGCTAGGAAAGAAATCCAAATGGGAATGAAGGAAGTGAATCTTTAGAGACATATTGCAGCCAAGTTTCTTATACTTCATCAACATGTCTTCTACTAGTTCCTTATAGTTTTCTGCCCTAACATTTCCGAGGAAGTTTGTAGAAACTAGGCGAAAAGCATTCCATGCTTGTTTCGCGTCACCTTCCAGCAAGTTGTTGAACCGGTCATCTTTGAAAAGCTCTCGAATCTGAGGACCCACAAAAACTCCCTCTTTAATCTTTGCTTCGCTGAGTCGAGGGAATTTTTCATGCAGGTATCGGAATGCTGGCAAAGTCCGGTCAATGGCTTTCACGAAGTTCTTCATCAAACCTAGTTTGATGTGAAGGGGTGGTAGCAAGATTTTCTGAGCCTCAACCAGAGCTGGGTGTTGGATATTCTTCTCTCCAATGGCTACATTCTGCCTGTGAGTCCATTCCTTCCTCATGTAGTGCATTTCCCTTGCTCGGCTATCCCACTCGCATAAGAAACACATGTATTTTGTATATCCTTGCTGCAGTCCCATTAAAAGGGCAACTACCTTCAAATCACCACAGAGGTGCCAGCTGTACTTGTTATACTCAATGGAATTCAGTAGCTGCCTTAAGTTATCGTATGTCTCTTTCATGTGGACAGCATACGCTACTGGAATAGATGGAAGAATGTTTCCATTGTGCAAAAGCACAGCCTTGAGACTCAGTTTCGAAGAGTCCACAAATGGTCTCCATTCTTGTGGGTCATGAGTGATTTTTAAAGCATTCATGAGGCCCTCAATATCGGAACAGAATATCAGATTACTTTCCTTTCTGAAGAAAGGCTCCAATTGCTGGTGGCGCTTTCGATATGCAGTAATTGTGACATCTTCTTCTAGAAGATTCCATTGTTGGAGTCTTGATCCTAGCAATTCTGCCTTGTTCTTTGATAAGTCCAAATCACGAATCAGGTCATTTAGTTCTTCCTGTGTTATTCTGTGTGGGGTTGATGATGCACCACAGTGAAAATCTGGATCACTGCATGCTGATGGACCAGGAGAAGAACAGGTCGACTCACCTTTGTCTTCGTCAGATGAATCAAGAGAATATTCTGCTGGAGGTTCTGGAATAGGAAGTCCCTCACCATGTGGAACTGGTCTCAATGCAGACGGAATGTTTGGGTAGACTATTCTCGACTTCTTTCGCTTCGTTATTCCGCCGGAAAGAGGAGGAACCAAGCAGAAGTAACAGTCATTTAGGTGGTTGCTTGGCTCTCTCCACACCATTGGGACTGCAAACGGCATTGATGACCTTTTGCAATTCAACCACTGTGAAAGCTGTGTTGTACATGTAGCACAGCATATATGCGGAGCCCAAGGCTTGTCTTGGTCACCAACCTTGCATCCGAAGTAAAGATGATATGCCTTCTTCACTTGAGAATTGATACTTTTCTTCTGGTTGGCAAATGTCACTTCCCCACAAATATAGCAAAAATTGTCCGCGGTATTAACACACTTTCGAGGCATTACTGTTCTTTATTGTACGTAAATGGATAAAATAATAAGTTTTATGTAACAGTAGCTTGAACTGTCTCGCACAACGTCTAAAATATTTTAAATGCTGAACCTATCTGATTGGGCTTTATATAGTACACTGCTTACGTCAGCTTCAGCAGCCGCCTGGCATTAGTATAATAGGCCTACACATGTATAGTACACTGCTGACGTCAACTTACTTCAGCAGCCGCATGGCATTAGTATTGCATTGCATCAGAAAATGATGCAATCAACTGTGGATGATGTGAGCATGATGGTATTATGCAATGTTACATCATTATTCCGGATGTTGCTGCAGTCCTACTGGAGAAATTTACACAGTGAAACATAGAAAATGAGGTATATGAATATCTTCAAAACGAGAGCCAATACAAATTTTTCACGGTTATATTCGTGTTCGGCACACCAAAATACTACAGATTAGGGCCTTTTCAAGTCAGTAATGATTTCACTGTTGACCAGTGTAATTAATGAAGCAGCTGGTATTTGTCGGCGACTATTTCAAGGTGGTATTATGGATATCGGCGTTTACCGAGAACTTATTGATGAACTTGTTGATGACTAGTTGTTAGATAAATGGTAAATAAAAATAAGATGATCATACATAATAATCATCGCAAACCTGTACAGGTCAGAGCGGTAAACTCACGATTACCAATCTATAGAGCTACTTACGGAGATGGACTTGGTGATGTTATTCAGGGATTATTTACAAGGATAGCTCCAAAAGTAGCACCTGTAGCAAAACAATTATCGATGAAGGCTATTGATATTGTTCGTGATAAAGCTCCTGGTGCAATTGTCAATGTTGCTGGTAAGGCGTTCTCGGCGATCAAAGAAAGACTAGCACGATTATTGCGACGAAAACAACAACCACCAGTGAAACTGGCAAGTACTGAGGTGATGCCTGCAGATGTCAGTAAAATAATAAATCAGGCTGCAAATCAAAAACTAGCGGCGTTAGCAGATCAAGGACTCGATGAATCTGGAAATAATATTTCAAGTTTGATATCCGGAAGTGGAACTTCCCGAAGTGGAATTTCCCGAACGCGGTAATCAACGTGTTAGACGAAAAATAATTATAATAAAATGTTCAAGCGCGTATCCGACACAGCATTTGACATGGAAGCACCCGTCCTTAAGGATGAATCGGTACGTGATTATCAGTTTTATTCTTATGACGCACGAATGCCAGATCAACGTGGAAGAATTGAACTACAAGTTCATGACACAAGTAGATACTTTTTACCCGCTGATGCTTTTCTTGAGGTAGAAGATAGAATTGTAAGAACAAACGATGCTAATTACGCAGATGCGATAAAAGTTGGTTTTGTCAACAACGGGATCATGGCACTGTTTGATAGCGCCACTTACATGATCGATGGAAAAAATATTGAATCAATTCAGAAAGATGTAGACGTTGCTACAACAATAATAGGGTTGGCAAGATATTCTGATGATTATACAAGATCAGCAGGTCCTACAATGATGTTTGTGAAAGATAATACCGGTCACCCTGAAAACGATCAGTATGATATAGGACGACCAAGAAATCATACCAATAACGCTGATGCTTTTATGGCGCTGGTGATTAGAAATGTTGTCCAAAATTTCAACTTGGGATTTGCAGCGCGTAAAAGTATGTTGCTAGGAGCCGATAGAAGATTTTCATGTACAATTCCACTATCGCATATTTTTGGATTTTGTAGGAATGTTAGAAAGGTTATTTTTGGAGCTAGACACACGGTTGTTCTTGTGAGAAAAGGTGATGATAATGATGCTCTGTGGAGACCCGCTGCTGATGCTGGTAAAGTAGTATTATCGAAACTTTCACTGTGGATGCCGGTAATGACTCCAACTATCGCAGAAGAACAAAAGTTGATTTCTTTCATGGACACTGGTGGTAAGTTCTTGTTGTCATGGTTAACAACAAGCACGGATAGCATGCAAACTAACGTTAACGGTCAGTTTACATGGCATATAGCATCACAACAGGGTGTTTCTGCACCACGACATATTTTTATTGCTTTTAGAACTATGATCGATTAGGTAATCAAGAACGTACTCACATGATATTGACAAACTAGGTATTACGGATATTTCCTTACGGATAAACGGGCAACAAGAACCAACAGAGAGCATACAACTAAATTATGAACAGAATCGTATAGGACGTGCATATCATCGTTTAATGTCATTCATGGGACGTGATCCAAATGTTGATACTGGGTTGCAAATATCACAACATGATTTCAGAACTTTATATCCGATTTATTATTTTTCATTAGAACATCTTGATCTATCAAAACAATCTGTCGTTGATATACATCTCAAAGCAACATTAAATACCGGTGGTGTTGATTACAGAGCAATTGCGGTCATACTTAGCGATAAAGCCATGTTACTTGAAGGTGGTAGTGGTCGAATGAGAGTCGTTGATGCACCAGTGGAAAATCTTTAATTATTCAGAAAAAATAGTATTTATATAAAAATGTCGTATAGTCATGTTAATGTTACTCTGACTCCCGGTCAGGTAAAAAAGCTTCAATCAAAAACCGCCAACAAATGCGGAACTAAGATATCACTAAAACGAGATCAGATTAGTGGTGGTCCAAACAAATTATCGTTGACAAATAATCAGATTAAACATTTCAATAAGGCCCTAGAATCAAAAACTGGAGTTCAATTCCATCTCTCTCCGAGCGCCATCAAAGACATGGTTAAAACAGGTGGTATATTTCCACTTCTAGCGGCCATTCCGGCATTAATAGCTGCAGCTGCTCCAGCCGTAGCAAAAGCAGCCGCGTTAGGTGCTGTTGGAACAGCTGCTGGAATGGCACTAAAGAAAGCAACAGGAAATGGATACAAAAAAAAGGGACGCGGCTTAAGATTGCCAGGATCTCGTTGGGGGAGAGGCCTAAGGCTTCCAGGATCACTTCGTTAGACGTTCCAGCATCAAATTTTGATTTACTTGATGCTGCTAAAAAATTAAAAATAAAAGCCTTTAGAGGTGTTTTTATGCGAGATCAATTACCGAAACAACCAAACAAACTCGAAACAGGTATTATTAATCTAGACTCGAATTCAGGACCCGGTACTCATTGGGTATCATACGCGGTTGATCCACGTGGAATCGTTTATTTTGATTCGTACGGGTTAGCTCCACCTGTTGAATTTATCAAGTATGTTGCACCACTTCACGCAGGAACCAGAGTTCGGTATTCAACGCTACCCACACAAACAATGACAGATCCGCTAATATGCGGCCGTGGAGTAATTAATGTACTCGACGCTATATCAAAATCATCCAAACCACCACATAAAGTTGTGCATGATTATACAAGTAACCGATTCGTTTCGCGTAAAGCGTTTTAAACAACAGGTCTTATTATAATGGTTGATATTTACGGAAGATCTTCTACTAGTAAGAAAATAAAATCCGACGTTGATCTGTCAAAGTATGCGACTAAAGATGACCTTGCTGATATCATGAACCTGGCTGGAGTTGACCCAGATGAAGTTGTTATTTTTCAAGATCGATATGGTAAACTAAAAACCAGCAATATCAAATGGAATGATATAGTCCGGCGAGTGCTCGGTGCAGTTACGGATAATATTCCCGTGTTTACTGACAGCGGCAAAATCAGAGATTCAAGTGTATCATTAGCAACAATTAGAAATGAAATTGCAAGAAGCGTTGCTAATCGTATGAAAAACACCGGTGACACAATGACGGGTGAACTCAGCATGAACGGAAATAAAATAGTAGTTTTAAGAGATCCAACATCTGACGAAGACGCAGCAACAAAAAAATACGTCGACAACGTGGATGGAAAACTATCCACGCTGCGGGCCGAGTATGACATTCACGTGGGCGCGTTTACAAGACTTCGAAGAAATTTTCAAAAAACTGATGATGCCACGGATAAGTTCTTTGGAACTCCTCCAGTCATCGACATGAAACTTTCTGATATCAAAACTAACCTAGACACGATCAAACGAACACAGTAAGACATCGTAGCGGGAATTCCTGAGATTGTCAACAAAACAAAAATTTGATTAAAATTCCAGCTGGAATAACTCCCGGGCATATCACAAACATCGTATGCACGGTATCATCGGGATTTGCAACATGGTCGCAGCAAAATAATACTCTCAAATATACCGCAACAGTCACTGGCGTGTACAGGCTGTCTGTGTTTAGTGCTGCAAAATTTGAAATATTTACAACGTTTCCATGGCGTCATTCCACCGACAGGTTTTCCGGGGTTGTATCTGTTATATTAAATAACGGAACCGAAGAAATATTTATTCTGGAAGCAGCTGATAAGAAATTAACCGCAACATCTTACTGGTGGTGTTTGGAATTTGTAGCTGAAACACCTCAATTGGTTACTGCATAAAAATATATATGGACGGTGCACAATACAGATACAATCAAGCGCGTGAATGGCAGGCGGCGCTAAAAGATCAAGTTGATCAATATACAGTAAAAGTAAAAAAATATCGACGACGATTAGTTATCGTTGATGTGATTGTTTATTCAGTATCCGCTGTTGTTGCTGGAACCGGTGTAATATTATCAGCGTTGACAATGATGGCACCAGTAGCTGTAACTATTTGTATTTCAGCAGCAACAACTATTGCAGGTGTGCTTAATATCATCACAAAAAAAATATGTACTTGCACGAACGAAAAATTATCCGATTACAAAATAAAATTACATACAGCGACGGTAGCATACTCGAAATTATCCTCGTTGTTAACAGCGAGTCTCAGTGATGGAATTATATCTGATTTCGAATTTTCAATGATGACCAAAATATACGACGAAAGTATCGGTATTAAAGATACGAGTATTAATAATGACAGAATTACTCCAGCAGATCGTGACCAACACAACTCCGCCAAAGATAACGATGATCTCGGTAAGTTCAACTAATCCTGAATTTAGTGTTAATTTTCCTACTGCAATTCCAGTAAAAGAAATAGCACTAGCACAATTACGGGTATATTACAGCTGGCCAAATGTCAGATCAAAATCATTTCATGGTGCACCAGCAAATAATTCGCTTGTATTTGCTAGTAAAAATAAACCCGATGGAACACCTGACTGGGTTGTTGTTGGAATATCAACTGGCAGTTATGAGGTCGAACAAATCAATGAGGAATTTCAGCGTAGAATAAAATCAATAACGGGAAAAGAAGCAAAAATATCAATTAATGTTTATGAACCGACCCTGTCCTCGACGGTTGAAATACATTCTCCCGATTACATCGTTGATATTTATAAATCTTCAATCAGATCCGTACTAGGTTGGCCTGAAATTTCTCCGGTGTATGAAGGACTACCAGAACCAACTCGGGATGATTTTACATCATCGAAAAGTTTTCATCATAATATTAAAATGAATTATACAAGTTTCTGGTGGAATATAGAAAAACGTGTATGGGATAAACGGGATCAATTTCGTGTCGATAAAACCGGTGAGTACTACTGGCTCTTACACAACGTTGATGGCGGTAATTCATTTTACGATTTGAATATCAATAATGTCATTCATATAGTAAATTCAGATCATGAAGAACAACTGGTTAATTTACGTATCCTTTTTCATGAATATTTGTCCGATGTGACATCTACGCGTGAAGAAATTATTAAACGAGTGGAAATTTTAAATAATATAGCTGATACTATTAAATATTTTCATAATAGAATCATAAACCTGGTTTTTGAATCATCAGGTGATAATAGAAGATTTTTCGCAGCCAAATACAAAATACCCGAAGCTGACATTGTAACGTTTAAGTTTCCTGATTATAATCCGGATAAATTAAGAAAATCTGTCAATGATGTCATTGATGAGTTTTTTCCTAAAATACTCGATGCATGGAGAAAACTAGCACCATATCCAACCGTTCTTAGATATGATAATGATCCACATGGCGGCGGAAGACACGTATCTCCGGGAATCGTTAATATAACACCGACGGTCGCGGTCAATCTGGTTTGTGACGTAATCGATGGCAGCTATCAAATAGATCTCGGAAGATCAAATCAAGCTCAACAAGGATACATCCTGTACACGTTCACACCACAAGTCCCCCCCCTGGAAGTTTAATCGTGCAAGAACCAACTAATCCTGTGTATCTACGGTGTCACAATAATATGTTAACACGAATAAATTTTAAGCTCACAGACCACCTTAATCGCTTAATTGACATACGTGGAGAAGAACTTGTGATAAATCTGTATTTGAAATCGTAGATCTTTATGTAATGGAGGGTTTTTACACACGAGGATTTCTTAACAGTTAGAAGAACATTTGTAACAGAGATCAGGCTCATATTCGATCAACTTAAAAAAAATAAGTAAAAAAATATTTTATTACTGATACAAAATTGTGTTTGGTACAAATTAATCGGCCTTGCAAAAAAAATATTTTTTTTTCTGAAAATTTGATCATTTTACACTTCACGTGGTCAGCGTTGACAGGGACCCCAGTTACCAAAACTTTCATTTTCATTATCACCAGTAACGGGGTTACTTTGGATCGTTTCACCAGTAACGAAGTTACTCTCTGACATAATTTTTCTTAATTGTCTTATACGAGTACTAATCGTTTTCTTTTCCTCGTACTCGTGGGATAACAGCGATCTAATTTTTTCCACTGCGGCAGAGAGAGGAACGAACTCCTTCACATGATCATCTTCTACGGTAGCTAGCGACTGAAACATTGCCCCCTGAATCCGTTTCATGAGCTTGTATTCAGATGATAGTGTGTGTGTTCCCTGGTTTTTACGTTCTTGTAAAATCTCAAAGTCAGAAACTATTTTTTCAGGATTTAGTTCATCAGATATATTAATTCCATCTTTTTTCAATTTTTTAATAGCAACAATTATATCATTGATATTTTCATGGTTCATTATATAATATATAAATCTTTAAAATAAAAAAAAAATTATCCCTAAAACCCCTATCGAGTCTTTAGCGAGTTCGTCGGGATGTTTCAAGGACAGCACAACATATACAATGAATGAAGAGCCCCTATCGAGTGTATTAGCGAGCTCAGATTATGCATTGGACGGCACAAACATATAACTTAATTAAGGAAATGGATATATACAATGAAATGGTTATATACAATGAATGAAGAGCCCCTATCGAGTGTATTAGCGAGCTCAGATTATGAATGAAGAGCCCCTATCGAGTGTATTAGCGAGCTCAGATTATGCATTGGACGGCACAAACATATAACTTAATTAAGGACGGCACAAACATATACGCTCAGCAAAAATCCCACCCACAATAATTAATCCAGTGGGTGATACGAAAATGTATCAACCACCAGTCAATATTGTGGTTGAATTTTGCTGAGCGGGGGGTTTTGCGGTTCCCCCGTTATTATAAAAATCGCAATTATGCGCACACCACCGACAAATTGTCAGCCATGGGGATTCGATCCTGGACCGCGAGCGTCACAGTCCAATACCATACTGATTGACCTTTCGAACCTTGTTATGAACATATGTTTCGGAAGTGAATATATAGCTAAGGAACCAATACAATTCTGAATTCAAGAAATACGTTTTCACCAAATAAGTTAGATTTATAAAAGCTGGATTATTTACTATACCACGCCATCTAACTGTTAGATGTTTTCATCCTTCCCATAATATAACTGTTAGATGTTTTCATCATTCCTATAATATAACTTTAGATGTTTTCATCCTTCCTATGACTATACGAGATTTTCAATCCTCTCTATGTCTGTTCTATGGAAAAATATATATTACGAGATTTCCCACTCGTAAATCTGTATCGTGGTCAAGGGAGTATTTAGTTGTTAATATTACCCGATAAAAAAAAGTAACCACACATACGCACACAAATACATAATCACACATACGCACACACATACGTATACAAATATATTTTGCTCTGAACAAGGAAAATGCAATTGATTTTTAATTCCAAACACTATATACGTGTATTTCTGTAATCGAGTAAATACATGCAGGATCCCTGTACTGTTAACCCGCCACGATCGATACATACTAGACGCTGGATTCTGCATTCAGTAAGCTGGCATATAAATGTCGGTTTTCTGTAGTTTAGATGTAATGTATATGCTGTGTTGTTCTAAATGTTTCACAAATAGAACAGAAAAATACACGAACTGTATATTTTTGTAAGTTAGAAACCGAAATAATTATGACCATAAAATTACCTCCCTTTCATGAGTCAAAAATAAGTAGTGTATGGGGGAAAATCTGTGACATAAATTAAAAAAATTAATTCGAGGTGGTAATGAGAATTATTGATATCGGAAGATAATTTTCTGTTTATATTTTTTCGAGAAAGCGGTTTTATATATATTTTCTGCCACTTTTTGCACTGAAGACGGATTAATATCAAAGTATTTCGCAGCAGAAGATATTGAATGAAATATAATTGCTTCGCCAGTTTCTGTGTTTGTAGAATTTACCGCCGTTCTATAAACTGTCTTACATCTTCCAGTATTACCACATGCAGAGTTCACGCTTTGCGTGACAATACGAAGGTTGGATAAATTATTGTTTTGAGGATTCCCATCAACATGATCAATAACAAGACCGTCTTTGATCAAACCCTTGTGACACTCATACGTGAATCGATGACAATGATATCTTTTCTTTCCAACTGTAAATCTAAGATAGCCAGTATTAGAAACAGTACCAACCGGTCTCTTCAACTTACAGTGTCTGATGATACCATTAATATTTGATTCGTAATTCTTAATGACAGGATGTGGGACAAATTTATTTTGCTCCATTATAATAATATTATTTGTTTAAATCATTGTTTGTCTGAAATCTTGATATATAATCCTCCACGGATTTTATAGCGTTTTCACCGCTATTATTTTTTTTTGTCATAATATCTTTTAAGTTCTCTGAACCGTTTTGCGCCGCACTTTCCACATAATCCTGTTTTTCCTCGCACTCCAATACCACACCGCAGACATGGTATTGGTCCTAGACTTCCTCGTCGTATGCTTTGTGAGTGCATCCAACAAAATTCCTTTCTGCAGGATTTGTTGCATCGATTTACTGAGCCGATCATCAACCATTTGCATTGAGACATTGTATATATAATATTTTTTATTTTAAATATTTGTTTTAATTATATGAACGAGTTTGAGAGATTATCCCAAACTAGGCCTGTTAAATATAAATTCAACCTCGACAGATTATCTCCAGACTTACAAGTGCGAGATTTGGTTGATCCGAAAAATAAAAGTTTGATCTCGAAAATTCACGACGCCAAGAAGGAATTTTACACGGATGGTGCATCTCATACATGGTCAACGTTCAAGATCATACGCCTTGACGGAGTCAAGGAAGCTGACAAAGTCACGGACGCCACAATGAACGACAAGCGAGCGGCAACTATCATTAACTACATCGCTGAATACGAGGGCAATCAAAAATATTTCTTCAGAGTAAAATTTGTTGTATTAACAGAAACAGGTAGTTGGATTATCCGTGACAAATATGATCCTGTCCTTGGCAATAATAAAACTGTCATATTAAGTAAAAATTCCAGACCAGGTCTACTGACGGGTATTGACAAACCGTATTATGAGCGAGCGTATCCTGTAACAGCGGTTATTTATGGAATCTATGAGATAAATAAAAACCCCAACGTTGATAAACTAGCACCGATGAAATTTTCAAGGTTAAATTGTGTAGCCGAACGAGTAATAGAACACTTTACAAACGCGATGCGTGGAAATGGATTAACTGATTTAAGGCGTGAAAAAATAAACTCGTGGGCTGATTCAGTTAAGGATACCGGTGCTACAATAAAAGATGTTGCTGAACTAGGAAAACTATTAAAATTTCCAATAACCGTAGCGACAATAACGGGAGAAATTCTGTACGAATCTAAATATAAATCGAAAGGAGCTCCAATAAATATTATCGATCATAACGCGCACGCATGGACTAGTGCAGTAACAATATTTCCACGTGATCGAACTGTTAGATTTTACCCCTCAGATACGAGCATGTTTGATTTTATTAAAGAAATAAGTAAAACCGATCCTGTATCGGTATGGTTATTTAAAAGTAATGAGGAAGGTGAATTTGATCAGTTTGTCAGACCAAACGGTGAAATATATCGCACAGAATCCCTCCATGACGAGATGAAAAATCTTGCGGAGATGTTTTTAGAGTGCGAGCACGCGGAAAATACTGAAAAATTACTAACTAATTGTTTTACCGTTCCATCTGTTGCGGCTCATTTCGCTAGAGAAAGAAATTCATGGAAACCAACACGATTTGATTTACTCGAGGACGTACGCGCAAGTTGCGTCGAATACGGACATGGCGGATTATGGAATACCAAATATAAGTACAATGATGTTATTTCGGTTGATATGGTTGCATGTTATCCAGGAAGTTTTCTGGGATACGGAGATTGTTCTGTATACTTTGAAAGATTTGGTGACCCAACAAACGAGATGACGCGAGTGGCAATTAATGGACCATTACCTGATTTTGATCTGACTGGATTTGCTTGTATTGAATCATTCGAGTTTAACGAAAATCTTCACAAGATTTGTTATGTTTGGTTTGGTAGACATTTTTGTGAAAAACGTTGGGCACCTATAGTTTTATTACGATATATGCTAGATTGTATGATACTGACATCGTTGGTGGTCAGTGAGGCGATTATATCATATCATGCACAGACCAAAGTTTGGTTGCCCATGTCAGATTCTGAAGTTATTAGCGAGTTTAAGGAAAAATATCCTGATGTTTCCAAGATGATATTCCTAATAAACTCAAAACCGCAAAAGATCTCGGTAGAAAAATTATAGGTAAATTTATTCAAGGTGGTGCATATGATTATAAAAGACATCACGCACGATTAATTTTAGATGATGCCGAGTACGATTTTATAATTGCTGATACAACAGCGAAAAATATATTTGTAAATCGAGAAAGTGTTTATTTATCCGACGGAACAAAATTGGGTACGATCGTTAGTTACATAAATGACGTCTCCCCACAGTATACTCATCTAAGATCTTCCATGTTGGCTTATGTTTCTATAAATTTATTATCGATGATTAATAGATTTCCTGAGACCGCAGTCAGAGTCGCAACAGACTCGTTTTATATTTCAAGTAAATATTTAGAACCTGTTATGAAATTTACAAGTAATGATGAACGATGGGGTTCGTGGAGAATAAAAAAAGAATTATTACACAATTATGCAGAATCAGCAGATGTTCCAATGAGAGATTTTTATCGTAAGGGTAATAAAATATCAGAAATGTCGAAAGCACCATCGTTGAGTGATCCAATAACCAGATATAAGACAGTATATCTTAATGGACCTGGTGGATGCGGCAAAACGACTCGAGCAATTAATGTTTTTAGAAATTCAGATATAATCGTGCTGATACCCACACATAGACTCGCACGTGAGATGAAACAGCGGCAAGTACAATCGTGCACGTATCATAGTTTCTTTCGGTGGCGCGGGGATACATGGACTCCTGAACGGATGGGAGAAAAATATATACCTAAAATAATTATTTGGGATGAGATATGCACGGTGTCATTGGATACATTAAAAATGTTTCTTGATTGGTTGTTGACGAAAAATACCGCTATAATAATGTGTGGCGATCATGGTCAACCGCCGCCTTTTGTTGGACCATCTCCACATGATTGGTTAAAAAATTTCGTTGATTATTACGAAGAAATAGATGATGATCATACAGCTCTTGATGAAAATTTGAGGGAGTTTAAAAAATTAATCAGATTACAATCAAACAAAATTCAGTGTGAAATAATACGTGGAGTGATCTCAGAGACCTCAATGAGTGATTTTTTGAAATTATGGAGACCCACCGATTTGATCGTAGCAAGTAGAAAAATAATCAGAGACGTTTTACAGGACTCACGGTACTAATTCCACTCCAATGGTAAACATATGGAAACACTATCATATTCAAAATTCAATAACTTAAAATTTATGGGTGCTGATAATGACACCTATAATTTTTCGTGCACATCTAACCTTGGTGCAAGCTTATGTGTGGAGAACATCATATGACCCGCGGCAATTTGTTTACATACATGTGCATGAAACACGTGTTATTGATTCTGCACCAAATGAATCAGGTGCTACTTTCAGTATTGAGTACTCCTGAGTCAAGCCTGTAAAAATGCTAAAATTGCATCAGTAGAAATTTGTCAATATTTTTTTTACATTACATATAGGATAAGCTCTCAAAAGATATTTTTCCTAAAATTTTAATTTTCATTATTAACCAATTATGGACCACCAAACCTGTAAATACTCTATTATTTCTTCACCCATTTCTAGACTGGTTCACAGTTCTTCCGTATAATTAGTACCGTGTGTCCTACAACAGCAGTTATTTCAGCTGCATAAAGAAAAATACCCAGAATTACCCGTACCGTTGTGTTATAGACCATCAGATACACGAAAACAGAATATTAATGTTGATATTCCAGGACAGACTGAAAAACAGAATCTCGTATTAAATGATATTGTCGCCGTTGATATGAGTGTGGTCGAAGATGCAATACACGCTGACAAATCTCCATGGGTGTTGGGATACGCTATGACGATCCACTCGTCTCAGGGATTAACTATTTCTGACACACGAGTCTGGATTGTAGACGATCGTATCGAGTGGTCAAATTTAGTTTATTTAGCGGTATCGAGGGTCAGAAATATATCTCAATTACGTAGAATTATAATTCCTGAATACGTTGATAAATTTAACATCATCGATGATGATATACTAAGAAAAAAATTAATCGGATACAAACAATCTGACAAAAAAAAATAAACGTGACTTTGATCTTGATGTTGAATTTATTACTGAGTTAAAACAGCAGCAGAATAATCATTGCGCAAGTTGTAATTGTATAATGTTATGGCGGTATTCGAGTAATGATTCAAGACAATTTACCGTAGACAGAAAAGATAATAGTCGCAGTCATACACGAGAAAATACCATGTTAACCTGTCTTGAGTGTAATCGACGTAGAGGCGCTAGTGCTAGTTAAGTGATCGAAATCAGTGAAGTGATTTTGGCGGTAGTTGTGTATCCGCGGGAATTATTTGTAGTTGTTCACTTGTAAATCCACGTTGAGGAGCGGCCGAATCTAATCTATAGATTGCAGGTCTACCTGAGGATCTTGTCACGGTAGATATTTTGTGTGTGGTAACACTCCAAATAGGATCAGTCGCTCTCGCTTTACCACCTTCAAGTTCACCAGGCTCATATAAATATCTAACTGTAACATCACCTAATATTTTTTGTTTTTCAACATCTTTTCGTTGTGTTGGTATATCTTTTTTTGTAATTGCATTAATGGGTTTCATGTTGGTTGTTCGTGTAATCTCATTATTTAATGCAGCTATCACGCTTGGTAATCTTGCAACCCATTCGCGAGATCTTTTATCCTGAATAAATTCCCTCGCGTATTGATATCCAAATAACCGCTCAGCAAGTGTTCGATTAAATTGCTCAACAATTGCCTGATCACGATGAATTGCAGTATGACCTCGTCGTATTTTGGTATTATGTCGTTTCATCAGCGATGATACTGGACCAAGAAATTCCTTACCGGGATCAACCTGTAGTAGCTGTGGCCATCGCAGACCACTTTGTGGTCCGAGTCCTCGTTGATAAATTCATTCAAACGCATCGGCTACTTCAGATGATGTTTTCGCTGATAGCGGCTCTGCTTCTTTGTATCTACTTGCATCATCAACTACGGTTAACGCGTATTTGTATGTTTTTCTACGCACAGTATCATGCGGTAAAAACAGAATATCAGCTTGATGAATTTCATTAGGAACACTGACATCGAAATACGCGTACTGAATTCGTTTAGGACGTGGTAGATAAATTTGCCATATTGCTTGTTTGGATAACC
This sequence comes from Sinohyriopsis cumingii, assembly GCA_028554795.2. Taxonomy (NCBI): domain Eukaryota; kingdom Metazoa; phylum Mollusca; class Bivalvia; order Unionida; family Unionidae; genus Sinohyriopsis; species Sinohyriopsis cumingii. The sequence continues at coordinate 138,471,874 of CM068830.1, read as the reverse complement.
ACGTTTTAGCAGTAGAATGTTTAACCGCTGCTGCATCAGCAAGTTTACCAATTGCTTCTTTGCCTCTCCAGTATCCTCTTGGTGAATAATAAATCGATTCCATTATTAATTACCAGCCCCAAGCGCTAATTTACCTTTCGTCGAGGATCTTACTAACCAATTAGCTAATGATTCTCTAATATTTTTATTTTTTATAGAATTTAATGCATGAATTAATTTCACATCTGCAATATGTCTATCTTGTAGATTTTGACTTTTATAAGGTACATCATGAGCATGACAAGCTCGATCGATAGCGTTTATTGGTTCCTCGCCTGGTTTTGGTTGATCTTGATTATCGAGCCTGATATCAAGTCTGGTACCAGGACCGCAATAATTATATCCCGGTAGATGTTTTTCTCCGCTGTATTTAGCCCATGGAGTACCTGGAAACTTTGACATCAAATTAGCAATATCACCACCGCGCTTATTAGGTAAAAACGAAAATTTCTTTCTACCGCATACAGAACATTTTCCACCATACGCTATTTTTTTATTTTTTGTTGTAACCGTAGCTAAATCAGTAGTTGGAGTTTTAACTTTACAGCGTAAGCAATATAAATTCATGTTATAAAATATATGGATATAATTGATTTCTCAGCAACAAGAAAACGAGAGCCAGTTAAACACCACCCTGCGTTACCAAATTCCATCAGAATGATTATCATAGGACCATCTGGATCGGGTAAGACGCAATTATTACTTAATCTGATAATGAGATGGTTGAAATGGGATAAATTGTATTTAGTAGCACCATCCGCTGATGATCAACGATGTTATGATGTACTTAAAGATTTCAATGAAAACGCACGATTACTGGATGAAGGTAATGATGTTATAGAGTTTATAACCGATATTGATGAAGCACCATCCGTAGATTCCATAGACGGATTTATTAATAATTTAGTTGTATACGACGATGTGATGCTAGATAAACAATCAAATCCAGCCAGAATATTTTCCCGAGGTAGACATAAAAATACAGACGTGATCTATGTTAATCAACGATATACACAAATTCCGAAAGTGATCAGAGACAACTGCAACATTTTAGTTGTGTTTAATGGCGTGGACACCCACACACTTAGAAATATTCATCAAACTTGGTGTGGTGGTGATATGGATATAATTAATTTCAAAAATTTCTTCTCACGAGCGCAAGCTACTCCACATGGATTTATAACAATAAATTTACATGATCCAAGAACAAGATATCGTGTGGGTCTTGATAAAATATTTGGGTAACAGGGGTGATGATAAAAATTAAATTTAATTAAACAGATATCATTTCATATAATGAACAACTGTGCGTGGCTGCGTCAAGGAAGAACAGATAAATGTAATAAAAAATGTCGTGGAGAATATTGCAAGAAACATAATTATCTTATAAAGAAAAACCTTCATGCTGGTCCACGAAGTTGTGTTGGTTGTAACAACGGCGTTAGAGGATTATATCAGATTTGCAAAAATTGCGGTGGAGATCGATACAGAAGTTTGATGAAATATTACAGAAAAAGAAAGAACATAAATCCAAAAATAGAAAAACCACCATCAGAACTTGAATATTACTTGAAACATAGAACAAATAAAGATGAAACAAATAAAGATGAAACAGATGAAGAGAAACGACAGCGAGAACGCGTTGAGAAATATTCATCAAACTTGGTATGGTGGTAAATTAATAGCAGCAGAGAAGGTGCCTACCAACGTTGGTCGTCAAAAAAAAAATAAACAAGAAATAAATAAACACGTAGAGTACTTTTTTTTTCAGCTACTATTTCGAACTGGGGTTTCATTAGTATAATCGGTCATTACAGAAATAAAACATCTCAAGGAAAAGTTCATTTGTAAAAATCTGGACCTTTCTACGAGATGATTTATTTTGTTTGTTTAATTTGTTTTGTCGGAATTCTATGGTCTGTTCACCTTCTCTGCTGCTTAACATTATAACAATTGGATTAACATTCCTATAATGTAAGAAGCGGACCTTGACAGTTATGATGTAGGGAGGGTGGGAGATCCGCTACCCCCCCCCCCCATTGTACCTGTCATTTTCTATGTCTTGCCCTGCTTGACAATTGACCCCCATACTATAACCATTTACCAATAGTCTTAATTTTGTTTGTAAGTAGCGTTTGTAGGTAGTCTAAACAGTGAATCAACAAGAAAACAGATTTAAAGACGCAAGAAATGATTACTCACGTATCTGGACCATAATGATTAGCAGCAGAGAGGGTGAACGGACCACTTGCTGCAATGTCCATTTTTGAAAAATAAAGCTTTCTACGAAAATGAAAAATATAAGGTCAATAACACAAAACCGAAGTCTCTAACCAAAAACCGCGAGTTCCTCTAGTTGGGCTAGGTTTCTTTGTTACTTTATTTTTGTCGTTCGTGTTTTTCTAAATGTTAATGCATGTTTCTGTTTACCCGTTGGACATTCATTTGTGGTCGCACCTTCTCTGCTGCTGTAATGCGTGAGCAATTAAATCAGTACTATATCAGGCTCTCAACCAAAGATTTTATCCAATCCTGTACGATATCTTGATCGATAATCATGCAAATTTATAGTTAAAAATCCGCGTGGGGTTGGCCGTGGTTTTGAGAAAAAGTTTTTAAACTTAACCATGTTTATGTCTCCTGAGCACTAAGTTTGATGAATATTTTTTAGAGTATGTGTATAAACTCTGTTAAACACAAAATATTACAGTTATCTCTGATCACTTCTGGTATTTGTGTATATCGTTGGGTAACATAAAAAATAACTGTATTTTTTATACCTTCCTGTAGAAATTATTCAACAAGATTATTAATTAATCCATCGAGGTCATCTACAGATGGGGCTTCATCAATATCTGTGATAAAATTATTAATATCATTGCCGTCCTCGTCCAACAATTATGCATTTTCATTAAAATCGTTAAGCACATCGTAGCATTTCTGATAATCTATGGATGGTGCCAATAAATATAACTTATCCAGCTCGAGCCATCTCATTATCAGATTAAGCAGTAATTGTGTTTCACCCAATCCTGATAAACCTATTATTATCATTCTGATGGAATTCGGTAATGCTGAAATATGTTTTACTGGTTCTTCCTTTCGTGTCGCTGAGAAATCAGTGACATCACTGTTATACAAATGTAATAAATAATATGGATTTATATTGTGTTTGATGCAGAGCATCCACCCCCACCAGTGGATTAACAACAATAATAACATAAAATAAAAGGCGTGCACTTACATGTAAATGTGTAAAATTTGGTACAAAAATATAAATTTATCCCCCTTGACAAGTCACTTAAAACAGGTGGTGTCATAACTGCTTCATTAGGAAAATTGCCAGGAGATCCATGTGCTAAATATTCAGGAGAAAAACATCTTCCTGGATATAATTATTGTGGTCCTGGAACCCGATTTGATATCCAACTTGACGAGCGAGATCAACCAAGACCTGGAGAGTTTCCAGTAAATGCAATTGATCAAGCATATCACGTTCATGATTTGGCATATGAAAATATGAATTTACAACAACGACATATATTGCAGATATGAAGTTGATTCACTCGTAAAATTCTATAAAATATAAATGTTTCAGAGACTCAATAGCTAATTGGTTGATATGATCTGAGATGAAAGGTAAACTACTATTAGTGGCTGGTAATTAATCAACCAATTATTATTATTATAATGGAATCGATTTATTATAGCCTTAAAGGATATTGGATGGGTAGGGTTCTGTTGCTGCAAATTGACTAGCACGATAGGCAATATGGCAAATTTAACTACCACCACCTAACAAAATTCAGCATGAACATTTTGATGTCAGTACTCCTGAAGAACTTCATCAAGCAGTTATTTTGCTTTTACCACACGGAACTATTAAAATTGGTAGACAGCAACACGTACATACAAATTCGCGTTGACTGTCATTGACGTTGCAAGCATATATAAAGAAGCACAACCACAATCAACTAAAACAGCGGATGAAGTTGTATCTTCTTTAAAACGAATTTATCAACGACGACCCTTGCGATGGCCATAGTTACTGCAAGTTGATCCTGGAAAAGAATTTCTTGTTGCACTATCATCTCTGATAAAAAAAAAAACATAATGTCAAAATTAGACGAGGACATACTGCAATTCATCGTGATCAAGCAATTGTTGAACGATTTAATTGAACACTTGTTGAGCGGTTATTTGGAATTCAGTATGCGAAGGAAATAATTCAGAAAGATATGACATCTCACGAATGGGTTGCAAGGTTACCAAGTGAGATAGCTGTGATAAATAATGAAATTACTCGCGTAACTTCTATGAAACCCATTAATGCAATTACAAAAAAAAAAAAACAAGTACCAATACAACGAAATGGCTCCTTTTCAAAACAACCAGTACTAGGTAATGTGACTGTAAGTAATTTATATGGTGGCGCTCACCAGATAATATGTATTTTTGAGAGAGTGACGTATGTAAGGTGAAGTAGTTCGCATTTAAAACATGCACAGTGGAGAGAATGTTTGCATACCTCTATGCTACATTAATGTAATGTTGATGATATTTCTTTTGGATATTGTACTTTTGGAAATTTTACATGATTTAAGCACACTGCTAACTAAAATGACTGCTCCCTTGTATTAAAAAATCAGTCTGAATTAGTCTAAAGTACACTATACATAGCAGCTATTAAAATAGGGAAAATGAATTTTGCCAGACTAGACAATACCAGCTTCTGCAAGTGCAATGAATGAATTACCAAATATATAAAATGTAAAAAAAAGTTATCGGCTCTTTTTCATACAATTTACCTCTGAAGTTCAGGAAGTGAAAATGACCAAGTAGAGCTAGCACTTTTTTGAAAGGTGCACATTTGAAGTAAGGCCAAGCTGTATACTCTATAACCCATTGTACACCCATCAATCATATACCAACATAAAGGGAATTAAAGGTTCTTTGCATTATACCTAAGATATACAAGGTCCTTTTTAAATGGCCAGTATAACCAGTGAGGAAAGCCGGGGACATTCTTTTTCTTTAAAATCCTAACCATATGCAAAATGCGAAACTGTATAGCGCCACCTTAAAGAAAATATAAAAATGTTTGCAATTAATTTTTTTTTCTTCATATAATTATGTATGATGTTCTGAATAAAATGGTTCATTCATATTGATGTTAAGCATGAAAATAAGCTAATTATGATCATCTTTCTCTTGCTTACATAATTTGCCATGAGGTATGTTTGTGTGAGTAATGACCTTAATTATGGGGAAATTAGAAGTCTTGGAATATAGGAATAGAGTCAACTTAAATTTAAAACTGTTGCAATAAGTGACAGAAATATATGGTGAAAATGTTTCTTTTCATTTATTTGCAATGAAATAAAAAAATAAATGAAGAGACAGTGAATTCGCTTCTTCCATATTAAACAATAGGCAAATATTTTGACCTTTGACCTTATGAACCTGATGAGTTACCTCCCTTTTCTAATTGTAAAATTCATTGTTGATATCTCAGAAATAATTCTGGCTATTTTCGTGTTCCTGTCATTCAGCATAACATTGGTTGCTATGTTTACAAAATGTAATGTGCATTCTTAAAATAGCTCACTTTTATCATGGGGTGGGGGGGAGGCTGGACTTCTTAGAGACTCTGACACTCATAAATACTGTTCTGTGGGGGAAAAGGCAGGAGAATTATTAAGAAGGATTGTTTTGATGCTTGCGACTTAAATGTTTCAGCCATATAAACATAATTAAATCATACAAAAATAATACCTATATATTCTTTATGGTGGCGCTGACCAGATAATATGTATTTTTGAGAGAGTGACGTATGTAAGGTGAAGTAGTTCGCATTTAAAACATGCACAGTGGAGAGAATGTTTGCATACCTCTATGCTACATTAATGTAATGTGGATGATATTTCTTTTGGATATTGTACTTTTGGAAATTTTAAATGATTTAAGCACACTGCTAACTAAAATGACTGCTCCCTTGTATTAAAAAATCAGTCTGAATTAGTCTAAAGTACACTATACATAGCAGCTATTAAAATAGGGAAAATGAATTTTGCCAGACTAGACAATACCAGCTTCTGCAAGTGCAATGAATGAATTACCAAATATATAAAATGTAAAAAAAGTTATTGGCTCTTTTTTATACAATTTACCTCTGAACTTCAGGAAGTGAAAATGACCAAGTAGAGCTAGCACTTTTTTGAAAGGTGCACATTTGAAGTAAGGCCCAGCTGTATACTTTATAACCCATTGTACACCCATCAATCATACACCAAAATAAAGGGAATTGAAGGTTCTTTGCATTACAAGGTCCTTTTTAAATAGCCAGTATAACCAGTGAGGAAAGCCGGGGACATTCTTTTTCTTTAAAATCCTAACCCTATGCAAAATGCGAAACCGTATAGCGCCACCTATGAACCCGGTGAACTTGAAGTTGGTAAAAAAAAAAAGGGCAACTCATCCTATTTGGAGCATTAGGACACAACATTTCTCGTGTGGTAAGGTCTATGGGTAGACCTGCAATCTAGTCTAAATTCAACTGCTCCTCAACGTGGATTTGTGTGTGTGTGGTAAGGTCTATGGGTAGACCTGCAATCTAGTCTAAATTCAACTGCTCCTCAACGTGGATTTGTGTATGTGTGGTAAGGTCTATGGGTAGACCTGCAATCTAGTCTAAATTCAACTGCTCCTCAACGTGGATTTGTGTATGTGTGGTAAGGTCTATGGGTAGACCTGCAATCTAGTCTAAATTCAACTGCTCCTCAACGTGGATTTGTGTATGTGTGGTAAGGTCTATGGGTAGACCTGCAATCTAGTCTAAATTCAACTGCTCCTCAACGTGGATTTGTGTATGTGTGGTAAGGTCTATGGGTAGACCTGCAATCTAGTCTAAATTCAACTGCTCCTCAACGTGGATTTGTGTATGTGTGGTAAGGTCTATGGGTAGACCTGCAATCTAGTCTAAATTCAACTGCTCCTCAACGTGGATTTGTGTATGTGAACAATTACAAGTAATTCCTGAAGACACACAATTACCACCGCGTTTACTTTTGTAAACTAGCACCTCGATGTCAATTACACTCAAGACAGGTCAGAATCACATTTTCTCGTGTGTGACCAAATTTACTATTAGTTTAGTCTACGGTAAATTGTCTTGGAATATTATTTAAATATTGTCACAACGTGTCTGTGTTACATCTTGCACAATGATTATTCTGTCGTTGTTCTAATGTCATGATAACTTCAGCATCGAGATCGAAGTTGCACTTTTTTGTCACACTGTTTATAACTAGCTTTTTTTCTTCCTACATCATTATCAATAACATTATCGTCAATAGTTTCTGTAAAGTCTATGATAACCCACCGCAGCTGTGACATTCTTATGACTCGAGATACTGCGAGATAGATTGGATCATCAACAATCCAAATATTAGTATCAGAGATAGTTAACCCCTGAGGGGAATGAATTGTTATAGCATATCCTAGTGTCCACGGAATTTTTTCCCTCACTCCGTCAGGCATTAACGCACTCTCAGCAACACTAACATGAACTAAAACAATATAATTTAGTACAAGATTTTGTTTGTCTGATGATCCTGGTATATCCACTTTAATATTCTGTTGTCGAGTACCTGCTAGTTGATAACACACTGGTACGAGAGATTTGAATTTTTTTCTTTATGTAACATAAATAATTGTTGTTGAGGTGTATCACGAACTGTCTTTCTCCTTGCAACTATCAAATCATCTGGTCTCCATAAATTCCGAACTTTGTTAATAGGAGTTTCTGAAATTATTTCACTGATTTTTTTACACTGAATTTTATTTTGTTTTAGACTGATTAAATTTTTAAACTCTCTTAATTAAAGAACAAGTACTCTATGATCATTATTTATTTCCTCATAATAATCAACACAGTTCTTTAACCATTCCTGTGGAGAAATTCCAACAAAAGGTGGTGGTTGGCCATGATTGCCGCACATTATTACAGCAGTATTTTTTATTCAGTGTTTCTATCGGCACTGTACATATTTCATACCAAATAATAATCCTTGGAATATATCTTTCACTCATTCGTTCAGGAGGCTATGCATCACCCTTCAACCGAAAGAAGCTGTGGTAAATATGAGATTTAACTCATCGTTCGTTCATTTCTCTTGGGACTCTAAAACCATCATATCAACATGGTTTGAAGAACGGACGAAATAATTCAATCGCAAGTGTTTTACCAGAACGCACAGGCTCATTGAGATAGACAGTCTTATGTCTAGCTACAGGTACATATACCGATGGTGCTGTCGATGTTTTGATATTTCATTATTTTTGTAATAAAAACTTTTGAAATCGGCGTCGGCAGATTCAGAATAACTAAGTTATTTGTTCTTGTTTTATTCTCCATTCGCCCCATGATGCATAAACGCATATATGTAATTGTTCTAACAATCCTGCATGTTTTTTTATTGATATAAATGAATCCGTTGCGACTCTAACCGCGGTATCAGGAAATCTGTTTATCGTGGATAATAAATTTATCGAAACATACGCAAGCATTGCAGATCTTAAATGAGTATACTGTGGTTACTCTCATCAATATAACTCACAATTGTACCTAATTTAGTTCCATTTGGCAAGAAAACTGTTTCTCTTATAAGTTTTACCTCAGTCAGTGAATCCAGAAGTATATTTCACTCGCTAACTCAGCCTATGATTGCAAAACTGACTTTTAATCTGACCAACATATATAACTAAATATAAACACAGATAGATTGAGACAGAGAAAGAGTGGTAAGGTGTAGTTGATAATGTAATATTCATCCTTACCTTGCAATCGTGTATCCTTGCATTGGAAGTTTAATATGGAGTGATGTCAGTTAAAATTCAGAAATAATGGTACGCGATTAAGCGATATACTACAATTATTCGCGAGTGCAGGTAAAGCAGCTACATCGATTGACGCTAAGTATTAAGAGGTTAATGTTAGGACTGGTTGGCCCGATGTCAGGATAGTCATTGCCCCAATGCAGTCATATAAATCAGGCGGTTGATATCATTATACAGTTCAGTCCAATCAAAAAGAATAATTTTTAATGCAATTTAAAAAATTAAAAAGCACATAACCAAGTCTATACTTTATTTTCAAGTCAAGTTATTTTCCCCCTGCATTTATCACATGTTTTCCATTATATGGACAGTCAATGTGGATCTAAGAGATTATAGAAGTTATTTTAATTGTGTAGTGTAATTGTATTCAAGTGAAAAATATAATCCAAGAAATCTATTTTAAATTTTAGAATAAAACATTAACCCACTTTGAGCTTTCATGTATTATAACTTTTTAAATTGTATCAAGATTCAGTGGAGAGAGAGAGAGAGAGAGAGAGAGATTCAAAATGATGAACTTCAAAAAAGAACATCAAAATATGGAAAGCAAAAGGGAAGATGGTGTGAAAGCAAAATAATTGTATGTATTTGAACAAAGAAGGAACAAAATCATATTTGCTGCAAGCAATATCGCTTTATGAACCATATAATAAATCTACGTTTGGCATATAGATAGCCTAGATAGAACACTGATAACACATTTATTGGGCACATCTGCTGTCCCGGGTTCTTACACCAGTTCTAACATGCGCAATGGTAAAGTGGTCTTCGTTGTGGTAACAATTATTAGAAGTATAACATCCTTTAATTGACCTATTAACAAAATAAACTTAAATATCTTGAGGGATATTGAGTATTTTGTTTCGGTGAAAAATAAGTGACTTTGAGGAAAAAGAGGACATAACAAAGTCAAAGATAAACAAGAAAAGAAGAAATACAAGTGTCAGGAATAAAAACGTCAGCAATTCATGAACAGTTCGTGAGTCCTATACCATCACCACCACAATATCATCTACAGAAACAGAGGAATGACCTGTAGGAGAGGTGATGATCATATTAATAACAATAATAATAACTAGATTAAATTCAATGATATGCCATCACAGAATTGTCAGGTTTAAAAATGTACGATTTAGATGGAAAGTATTAAGAAGTAGTACTCCTTTGCTGCTCGGTATCTGAATTCTCCACATCCACTCATCACATAACGTAAGCATATCAAATTTGCAGCAGAAATATTCCGTAATAAAGATAAAATGTACGACCGAGAACATTTATTTTCAACAATATTAGACAGAAAGTTGATATGTGCTGTTTTAATGAGCATTAATAATTTGTAATTTGTTAACATAGAAATATTGTTTTTGTGCTTCATCCATATACATTTGTGTGAAAATGCACGTGCCCTTGCTTTAGAATTGAATATAAAATTATATTTGATTCTTCGATAACGAATAGCTCAGAGGCAATATCAAACTGACCAAATTCATTTACGCTAATGACTTGATTTTGGTTTAATGTTTGACCCTACATTAAAAGTATTTTATCGCAACTAGGTTTAGTTTGCCATGGAAACAGCAATTAACTTTATTGCCAACCAGTCCTAATTTTCCAGTTTTGCCTTGCTAGTGAATATTCTTTCCAAGAAAAGCATCATAAATGTTAAACAATTATGTTGTAATTATTATGTTACAATCGGAATAGCTAAACAAACTTACTGAGTACAAACATGAATTACTGACAATATTAAGAATCAAGTCATGTGTAAACTTGACATCGATATAAGAGCACAAATATGAAGTCTAAAATGAAATACAATGCCACTGTAGTACTTGGCTAAGCATAATAATAACAGATCGAAAGAGAAAAAATATATATGATATATAAGTCTTGTGTTCATTTTTCTATGTGTTTTGGAGAAACTTGTGGAAGATTAGGACGTCACCGTATAAACTGCATTCATGCACAATTTATCCATCAGGTACAGCAACAGTGTCACTACAAATTGCATGCAGTTGCCGGCTACACGATAAACACACAACGTATTGGTTTCAATGCAAGTATATTTGTATCATAGCTTCAAGATAAATGAAAGACATTGACGCCCATGTTTCACTTTTCAATGCCTTTGGCTAAGATTTTTTTCTCACATGACTAATCCAATTTAGCATATATTTAGCTTATATTATTATGTATCGAGGGAAAGGTTCTTAGAGTCTGACAAGCTACCGCTGTGATTAATGCAAGATAAAATGACTGCAAATTACAAGTTTTATTGCATAATTATGTATTTTTAATGCTTTTCACAGCCATTACTATATATGTTGATAGTAAGTGAACTCGTGTTTAAGCTCCCACCAGCAAATAAAGTTTATACGAGACAGATTCCTCAGTTTATAGTCTCTTCCGAAAGACTGGAGGAGCGGGTAATGCGTAATGTGTGCGTGTGTGTGTGTGTGTGTGTGTGTGTGTGTGTGTCTTTAACGTAGCTTTAACAGTTTTTCAGTCATATGGCTACGATGTCTGCAGTGTGCCAATTATTGTTATGTCTAGTACTGGCGCATCATTCCTCAGACATGTAGCATCGTGTCACATCCAGTCATGTTGTCCTTGCTTCATGCCGACCAGTCCTAAAACTAACCTCGTAATTCTGAGCACCAAGCGAGACAGCTGCTAGTATGATTTTTATATATCTCGCGACCTCCCACATCAGCGGACGACAGTCTAACCACTAGGCCACCGGATCGGTCGGAAGACAATCAACAAGAACTAAAACACAGTGTGACTGCCAGATCGCTATATAAGGGTGTGTCAAATTGAACAATATTTCATTTTGAAAAATGTTTTTAACTGTTCACATCAGTTTTGTTTACAAAAATGACTGACGCTTTAATATGACAATTCTGAATCGTGTCCACAGCGCCACACGGGCTTCTTTGTTTACTTATTGAAAAGTAATGATTATATATCCTCTCTTTCTTTTACATTGTACTCCCATAAATATTATAAAGGGTTAACCCATAACAGATTGTTTATGATTTTGTTTGACAAAATGTAAATTATTAAATGTTCCAGACATCAGAATGTACATGCGTGGAGCCTTTTGTGAAAAATGCATCAAAATGTTTTGAAAATTTGAAATAAATTCTGAATTGTAATATTACTTTCCAATACAATAAAATCGTTAAACTTAACGACAGTCTGGTTAGACCTACTGGTACAGTGCCAAACTTGTGATTCAGAGGTTGGGGTTCTTTCTCGGACAGATCAATTATTATTTGGTACAGATAGTACTGCTGTTTTCATGGTATCGAGTACTCATCGAGGTGTAAAGTGAAGTCAGTGGAACAAAAATATCTCATATGCGGATAAAACCTTCTCATACCATTCAATAGATAACTTAAAAGATATGAAAGAAATTATATTACTCTTACTACATCGGTAAGTGTTACTATGTATGCTTCAGTGCTTCGATGCCAGCTTTAAGTCTCTGTCCGCGCATGTTTAAAAGATGCAGTTTTGTTATTTTTAGCATGTATTTAAGTTATTCATTATTACTTTACATGGTTTCAAACTGGAAGTTCAAATTGTGATCTTTATCAAAAGTCTTGTGAAAACTATTAATGTATAATTAGTTCATCCTGTTTGTTCACTTTTGTAGATAACAACATGGACAATATTAATACAGACGATTTGCCTATCGTCAAATCATATCTCCATTAGGACTGTAGTTTAAATTCTCTAGATGTAAACAAACATCTGTAGGTGGGGTGGTGAATAGATGGATATGTTTTTATGGTCAATTGATTACTGTCATCTACAGCGATGATGATGCTAAATGATTGGTGCTCATGAAACAAGGTCAATAATAAATATGTGGCATGTTTTGGTTCTATCGAACTCGAGCTCATGACTATGTAATTGTTCTGTGTGTCTATATATATATATATATATATATAGTTTGTTTAAATTTAGCCCATGTTTGTTGAGTGTAATGATCATTTTTAAACAACATATTTTATAGCTAAAATCAGTCCATGATTGTAGACTATAGTTTAAGATAATGTATGCATTTTGACCTTACAAGATTATAGAAGGCAAACCTGATTTTATATTGTTTGCAAGCTATAAATAAGTTGTTTACTGATAACTGAGTTTGTGGTCTGTCATTAGAATGTTATAGAAGAGAACTTGTTTACGAATGTGATGGGAGAATGACTCAGATCCAGATTATCTTACTGTGTCTTACGTATTAATATAAAGTTATAAAGCAAACGAAATTCTTCATTCCTACTTTAAGTTCATTTGTATTCAGATTTAATTGGAGAGGAGTCTTGACATTTTGGACTAAATCATTATTGTGGGATTATTTTTAATTTGTTCAAGAACGTTGTGCATTGAATCATTTTGATACATCAAGACTGTTGGCTCATCTGAAACTATTGTGACATCAACACATTCAATACTGGAATTCTTTCAGAACAGTCTATACGTTTGGACTTGTAATGTAACGTTAGTAGTGATAGTTGGCGATTGGGTACAAAATGGCATTAGAGGGACAAACGAGAATTTAAAATGGGAACGGCGCTTGGGAGACATTGTGAATTTAACAGGAGAATGGCACCTAGGGGATAATGGGAATTTAACATGGGTGACGTCATCAGATTTATAGGGACACGGGTTTATATGGACAAAATGGTTTACTTGGACAAACATAGACGTACAAAAAAAAAAACCTTATGCAACATAGAGACAAAAATGTTTTGGCAATGTGTATAACTTTTTGAGACAATTGAGTAGCCCTGAAACGGGTTGTTAGGTTCTTCTTCTTCTTTTTCTTTTGTTTCTTGTTCTTTTTCTTGTTCTTCTTCATCATCGTCCTCTTCATCTTCTTCACCATCTTCTTCTTCATCTTCATCATCATCATTATCATCTTCTTCTATTTCTTCTTCTTCATTTTCTTCTTCCCCGCTTTATATATTGTCTCATGGCCAGTTCGTCCAGGAGGCGTAGCACATATTCCGGGTGCATCTGGAACTCTATCGATTTCTGTAGTCTGCTGATTTGTTAGTGTTGACACGCCAACAATGGGGAGCCAGACTGGAGAACGTTCCGCTTTACAGGCCTGAAGCACGGAAGTGAAGGAACACACACCTCAAACAAGCAACAACACACGACCACACACAGTCCCTAACATCTAAATCATGTACCGTGCGGATCTAACAGATAAATTCTCTTGTGTATCAAGAGATTTGTTAGCTACGCTCGGTAAGGGTAAGTATCCATGCTGCTGCTAACCAGTTTGTTATTCAAATAAAAATCTACTTCGCTGAACAAGGAATGAATTAAATTGACAACGGGAGCTACTATGGCATTGACACCAGGAGCGCTGTTGTTCGTATTGAGAACTTTGAATCTCAGGTACGAGTTACTGCTATTCAGATCGATGTAATCACCGGTCACTCCTTTGATTTCAGATTCGATGGGGATGAGGTAGTCAAAGACGAGACAGGTTGAAATTCTACCCATTGTGAGTTTTACAACGTCTTCATGCGGGTGGAATGGCAAATAGATAAAATTGTGTTAGGAACATTTGCAATAATCTCGCTGCATCATTTTGTTTTGTTCAATAATAAAGGCTTCTAATTCTCTGGCGGTTTCTCTTTTCTTAGTCTTTCTAGCAACGTGATTACGAGCTCTGGAGGGCATCGACATCTATTTCTGCGTTGTCCTTGCTGTGGGGAGAACGAAGAAGGAATGCTTTGGTCATCAGCATGCAGCGCATTTAGAGGAGCATCTCGGCGAGCCAACACATCATTTCCAGTGTGAAGCAATATATTAGCTTTCAAGAAAGCTTCTTTGGGATATTGTTTGTCGAGGCTGACAATTTGGAGAAATTCATGTCATTGCGTCACAGCGGCAACTTTCAAAGTGTGCAATCCTGATTTCACCTTCGGTCTCAAGACGGGATCCACCTAAAGAACCGCAGATTTCAAAATATCTCCTAAACCATGTACTTGTTGTCGAACGAGTCCTTGTTATACATGTTCCATGACTTACAAGTAGCAAGTGAACAGTTTTTTTTTTAAATGTAGCTTCACCATTGTCGCTGGTATTCTTTTATACGAATGTAGACGTCCTTACGGCTACTGCAGAATTTACTTCGAAAGGAATGACTCGCAGTAACGAAAGCGGTTGTTTTTCCCACCACGTTATTCTCCACCACATCGAAGTACACAAACATCAGATTCACTCCTTTATTCACTTGCATGGGGTATTTAAAATAATTGAAAACCTCTCGTTGCTGTTGATGGATTTTTTGGGAACCATTTATTCACTTGCACAGGGTAGTTAAAATAATTGAAAAACCTCTCGTTGCTATTAATGGATTTCTTGGAAACTTTAGCGATGACTCCACCCAAAATAGCATAAAACTCGGTACAAAAGGTGATGGCCAAAGTTTTGGTATGCGAATTTGGCTAAGCGAGGAGGCAGTCCTTTTCTTTTTCTGTTTTGGGCAGGGGAGTGACGATGATGTGCACTTTTGTTGGTTGACATCTCTTTTCTTTCAGTACCACAAAATCACTGAAACGAATGGTCTGGTATGACTCTTTGTTTTACTGGAATACGTTTCCACTGATAGTCTATACGACGACTCATTTTTGTGATGGGCATCACTTGACGTTGAGGAGTTTGAAACGGACTAAATCATGACAGTTCTTGCTTGGGTAAATCCAGTAAACTCTGTAACAATCCCGATCTCTCTTGGAATTTGATCTTGGTGGAATTTGCTTTTTTAGCGGTCGACGTTCGGGCTAAAGAAGAATAAGAGGTCGTTGTCATCAGAGAAGTTCCTTTAGAAACGGGTTTCTATTTTTTCATCGAAATGGAAAAGACGCCTCTCAGATCTGGTTTGGCTGGCATCACGAGCAACGATGAAGTAGAAGAAGCTTCTGACCTCTCTTTCGGGTAGAAACTGTTTTCTCGGGGATCTTTTCTTCTTGGGGTGTTTCGTTTCCTTTTTGGGGGGGGGGGGGGGGCTTTTCTTGGGTATGTAACCTGGTCCTGCTACTCTTTTTGTCGTGTAACGTAAATGAATTTTACTTTCGGATGGCTGCTGTTGAGGCATTCAGATCCCATTTTAAAGTGATCGAATGATGAAACCTCCAAGAGAACCGCTACCTCCAGGCCTGAAAAAGATTTGCTTTTTAGTTCGAAGATCAATTCCGGAATCTGCCAGTTACAACAAGGCCGCTTTATGATTGTCAGAAAAGCGCTTGGTTTGATGAAGGATGTGAATGATCCCTTGAGTTACTTGACGCGCTGTCACCGTAAACCATCGTAAGACTACTTTGAGGCTGGCTTCTAACACACGATCACGCTCTTATGGATTTTGTTCAGGGCGCGAATCAATTTACCTGAAAGATGAGACTGAAAGAACGTCATGTTGACGATTTGTGAGACAGACATGATATTTTGGAGGTTTTTATAGTTCTTTTAAGCCGACAAGGACGTGTAAACATCTAGCCCACCTTATTCACACCAGTCATGAAACAGATGGGTAAGAAATCGCATATAATCAGGTTTGGTTGGTTTAAAAGCGACGATTAAATAGGCATGAGCTGTTTATGTTTGAGTGGCAGCATCTTTCGCACAAGTCAGCCAATGAGTTCCTAACTGAGTGACTAACACTTGATCTTGAGATTTATCTCTGGGACATTTCACCTGCTCTTGAGATTTATCTCTGGGACATTTAAACAAAACCACTTAATGGACACTGGGACCGATGGTACGATGAACCTTACTTTTTTGAAGCAAATGTGGATAATGTAAATGACACTGACATTACGATGATGCCATTTGCTTGTAAACCAGAGTTTAATTTCTTATTCGTCTTCTCCTAACTTGTCTTCTAAGATAACCAGATGTGTTTGACTCGTGTCAGACACGAAACCGTCGTCTTCGCGAGAATTGGATTCCACAAAGACGATGGATTCTCCTTGACTTGCTTGAAGGAGCCTGGACGTCGATTGCCTCCTTGCCCTCTTTGTAACACCACACGATGCGCTCAGGTGGACGATCTATTAAATATCTTTTGTGTTCAATCAAACGTTTGAAAAATTCGGCCTTGCTGAACCACTCGGACCAGCAATCCGCATGTTAAGGGGACGGCAAAGATACAGTGCCTATCAACTTGAATGATCTAACCTTTCGTCAATGGCTTTGAGAACAGACGAAGAGGCAGAAGAGGAAGATGTAAAGGTTTAGAATTTTGAAAATAACGGACAATACGAGTTTTCGTACTTCTTAGGACACGTTTATTCTGTGTTATAAATTGCGACTTGACATGAAATACAAATATAGATAAGAGGCAAATGGTTGAATACATGGCTAACATGCAAAGCAAATTGATTAAAATGCAATACGATCAAATCACTGTACAATAGTTTCGGTGAGAGTGTGGTGTCCTAGAATTTCTAAGGACACTCTCTAATGTTCTATTAGTCTCTACACTACTGACAGTCTCTAAGTTTTCTTCCCAGCGTGGCTTTCGTTGGTGTCGATGTCAACGACGGTACTGCTGTCCTGAATTTTGCTGTCCTCTGTGTCGGGTTTCTCTACCATTTTGGTTGACACGTGTTTAAATGTTACATTGTTCACCTGACGTTTTAAGTCCACTTTTATGATCAGACCAATTACACTTCTTTCGTCCGAGCATAGAAGCCAATACTTTTCTAGTCACGTACATCTTTCCAGTGAGAGTTTTTGTCACCAGCTACACACACATCTTCGTAAGCATCCAAAGTCGATAAAGTTTTACAAATCTTTTCTTCGCGTAGAATGAGAGTCTCGTGCATGTTAAAGGAGCAATCATGTTGCCATTGTAGGTACTGTTCGTAAATAGTCCAAAAAGAATCTGCTGATAAACGAAATTCCAAAACGCAGTCAATAACACGCACATCAATTCAAAGAAAACAGTTTTTGTAAAAGGTTTTGGTATCCTTCAAAGCTTGAGTATGGTCATTGATTCCCTTCCACGGAGTCTGTTGCAACACTACTGATAAAGGTCGTGGCATAGTGGTAAGCTTTTATACCCATGTCAGTCAAAGTTTGAATTGTATCCTTAGTCATTCAATTTTCCTTTTTTTTTCTGGAAATAGTAATGAATCAGAAGGGTATATTTTGTACCAAGATAAGTTGATCAGTACAGGAACAGAATTTACTGATGCATCAAACATACGACCATAAATCACTACTCGTAAAGGTACGAAGTATCTGTGAAAACCACCATGGTGATTTTAAACAGTCTTGGCCATTCTGCTTCAAATTCTTTATTTCCTGCAATTTCACAAACTATTTGAGATTTGTAGCAAGGAATAAGATGGTCGAAGTGTATCTCTCCTATAGTTAGTTGTTGAATGTCCAACTATTTGTACAATTTAACAGCAATCAAGCCGCTTATGGCATTCAAATACTATTGGTAAAAGTATATGTTTTTTTCTTCTTCCGAATACAGTTGTTTCTTGCGTTTCACTTTTATTCTGACAAACTCTTTGTAAACCCGTTCTCTCAGCTCCAGAGGTAGATCCTGAATGTGTTTTTCTAAACGTGTGTGTGTGTGTGTGTGTGTGTGTGTGATGCAATACCTGTAGTTTCACCCGTTAATAGTGCCCCACTACGAAGAATAATGTATAGGTACATAATGCTTGCATACATGTGTAAGTACGTTCGCATATCTTCCTTGTATGTGTCTTTTGGTATATATGTATGAATTTAATTGTTAAATATATTGTTACGAATTTTACATGAATACAAATATACTAGTTTCATGTCCAGATGAGTAGTTTAAGACTATGTCAAGAAAGAGTTTTTGCCAAAGAATGTTCTGTATCATTCATATTATGTACAACGTTAAATGTATTTCACGATGTCCGCCATTTTTGTTTTGGAGGCAATTTATGTACTGGAGGCACCTCCAGTGTGTCATATCATTGGTTTACATTGTTTCAATGCTGTAAATCACACATATAATAGTTTCATGTACAGATGGATATCTTGAGACTATGTTAAGTTCGATGTATTGCAAAACAAATGTTCTGTTTGATTGATATTATGTACAACGCTCAATGTATTTCACGATGACAGCCATCTTTGTTTTGGAGGCAATTTACGTATTGTAGGCACCTCAAATTTCCACTACGCGGTATATGCAATCATTATTGAACACCAATAAACCGTTGATATAACTAGTTTTTAGGTTGAATAAGTTACGCTCAACAAGAAAATAATGCATTTACCTTCACCTGCGAGGATAACGCATTAGGATGGTGCATGTTCTAATTTTCCCGCACCACCAACTTGTGTGGAGGCCAATGTTTACTGTTTATACGTGTGACACAAGGATTTTAGTGTTTGATCAAACGTTTGCGATTAAGATTGTAATAATATAATTAGCATTTAATGTTTGTTTTGTATCTCAATAACATAACGATATTTTGTATTTATTGAGTCTTAAATACTTGTTAACAATATGTACTATTTTAGCGGAGTGTTACACTGTGTGGTGCAAGCGAAGGTTATAAATATGGGTTTCGCGCAAAACAGTCAGTTTCCCTTCAACCGGCATCGCGTTCGTATGCAAATGCAATATATAATCGGCTTCCAAAAGTGATAGGGAATGTTATCATTCTCTAAGTAGAAATAATCATATTAGAAAATATCCATTCATTAATGCAATATGAAAATTAATAGTAAATTTATGTACTAAGGAAAATCAAAGTCAAAGATAAAGTGTTGAGTACTCTTACGTAGGGATATGGGGCTTCCATAACGCTATTTCAGTACATTTGTATGACTTTATATTTTTATCGTAAAAGAAATGGTCACCCGTTTCGCCTGTTAATTCTATTTATTTGAATCCGTTTGTATTGGGATTTTAATGTTACCCCTATGAATATTATAAAATTATTATAGTAAATTATATTTTATCAATATCATTATTTAATATTAGTTATTGAGACTGCTGGTTATAAGTATATGTACGTTCTGTTATACTAATTTATTTATTGACTAGGAAGAGAATATGTGAATTCTATTATTTTCAATTGATTATTGACATTTTAAGACTAAAAAAAATCCTCTATTTTTCTCATTCAGATTTTACGTTATAAATAATCTCCTCACATATAAGTAGCTAGTATAAGAAGCCATTATTTCTACAGGGATTTCGTCTGTTATCATACGACGTACTACGTACTACCAGTACATTATACTATTGCAACCAATTCAAAGTCTCAGTTTGAGGATTGCCGAACCATCGAAACAGGAAGAAATTTTCTAAATATAAGGGAGCGTGCGCTGGGAAATTAAACCGGGGTGGAGCACGTTACAATATCTTCGTATTGGTTTATTGCTATAAAGGTATGTATGTTTACCGTGGAAGGGGCGGAGGACTGTAATTCCAAAAATAAGCAAATATATAAGAATAACAGAATATAGTAAATAATCTTCATTACATATTTGGTAATGTGTATTATGCATGTAAATTGCCGGCGTTTTTCTCTTTCTCCCCCCCCCCCCCCTTTGTTCTCTCTGGACCGTTCTATCTATCAAGAACTTCAAATGCACTTGTCAATCGTTTATAGTTTGATATAGTAATTTGCATCCACTACTATGAATATGAATGGAGCAGAATAGAACGCAATTTTATTGATTTGACGTATGCAAAAATCACATAACCGATCATATGAGTTACATAATACATAATTCATATGCAATGCACTATTGCATAAATGAATGAATAATGGCGATAAAAATTCTGTGCACATAAATCTATTTCTATATTATTCTAATTTACAGAATAACTTAAATAGTGAATGTATAATCTAATATCATACATATAAGTTTAATAATTCTTTAAAATGAAGGTGCATTTCAAAATTAATTATCAGTATATTATGACTAATAATTTAGAAAATACTTATTTATGATTATAAGTATTATGCACTTCATAAATTGTTATTATATAATTTGAGTTCTGATGAAATATCAAACATTCGTCAATAATATATCAAGGTATAATATATTATTTCTTTTTAGAAATGTGAATTATACATATTACAAATACAAATAAAACTGTATATCTCTATTTATCCAATATATATATAAGATCCAGTTTTATGTATTTGTATGTATTAAAATATAATTCATCTGTACTGTATATGCATTTTTCCATGTCAGTTGAAGGATACAACAATTACGTTAGTTAAAAAATGTTAAGTAATGACGTCATCTTGTTTGTGTCACGTTGTTTATATCATGAATCAATTAGAAACAGAATATATTTAATGACTTAAGCAATGATATTGACTTCAGTTTGAATTCAGTCAGATGAAGCAATAAAGCTAAACCGGTCACACGCTCTACGTGTTATTATTGTTTATTTTATCATATATATATATATATATATATATATATATATATATATATATATATATATATATATATATATATATATATATTACAGTAACTTATCTAAGAATGCTTGTAGACCATCTGCTGTTTCTGATAATATCACCGTATAATCAGCAAACAATCAAAATTAGACAGATATTTTTTCTAAAGTGATATTCGCCTCTAAATTTGATTGTAATGTTGTTTCCAGATCATTTATATAAAGAGAAAACAGAAGTGCGAAGAGGCTTTCTCTCTGAGGACGTCCAAGTGAACAATCGAAATAGCCTGAGTGCGTGTTTAAGTGATTTACACATGACTGCGTTGAGCTTTTAATAAATCGGAATACTCTTAACATTTTCAGTTACTCCGCATTTTACTATTTTGTACCACATGTTTGTCCTTTCCACATAATCAAGTTTATTTTCTTGAGTAAATAAAGGCACAGAAATGCGTTTTCTTTTCTTCCAGTGGCTTTTGGTTGAAAAACTTTAATATAAAAATGGCATCTACTGTACTATGTATTCCGCTTATAACCAAATTTTGCATCAGTAATAATATTAAAATGAATTACCCATGAGGAAAGTCTTTGACTTAATATGCAAGTGACATTCATATTAACGGAAAAATTGCGAGCACGCAATCCAGATATGGCGCTGCAATATGTCTATGGTTATACAATAGAAGAAGTAAACAAAGAGGAAAAGATAAAGGTAAAAAGTCTTCTTATTCTTGATTTTATTGGGGGGGAAACAGTTTTACTTGTGCTCATTGCATTAGTTTCTATTGTTGTTGTTGTTATTGTTGTTGTTCCTGATGATGATGATGATGATGATAATGATGATAAGGAGGAGGAGGATATGGTTGATAATTATTTTAAAGGGGGCATGGCGATTTAAATTTTCCTGCTTTGAACACTTGCATTTTTGCCGTTAAAAGCTATGAATATAGCATTTTCTTTTCATATGAACCACGACATAATATACCTTTCCTCCCGTTTACCAATCGAACACCCCACCCCCCGAACCACTCAGGGGATTGGACGAGGTTGTGATGGATTGCTAGTGAATTGTCTTCTGCCTATATACGTGTAACTTAATTTTTTTTCATGTTTTGTCTATGTGCTCATTACCGCTCATCTTTCCTTTTGCATTTGTGCCAAATGACACTTATTGAGTTTTGATGATGAAATATTGACATCGCAATGTGACGTCAACAGCCAGAGCGTCTGTAAATCCAGAGACAGAACTGGCTGTCGTGACCTGAAAGTTATATTATCAAACATTGCCGTAAAACATGGTTCGAATGAGAAACTCTAATCCACGATTACTACAGGGTTCCAATGAGAAACTCTAACCCATGATTGCTATAGGGTTCGAATGAGAAACTCTGCACTAAGAGTGATTGCTATTTTTTAGCATCACCAACCAAGTAAGCAATCATCCCCTTTTTCTATTATTTCTTGTAAAATATTTCTTGGAACATCTATATAATATTGAAGTCGATATGCGCTTCATCAAAATCTCTCTTTCGGCTTTCCAGCTGAACTTATTCATTCTGCACAGTCAGAACAGTGGTAATTGATTTGGCTTCCAACGTCTTGCACAAGAGCCACTCCATGGAAAAGTTCGAATATCTGACGCGAGGTTTGATCCATGTGACGACCGATAAGTGCTTCTAGCTGCTGCGACAGCTTGCTGTTGTGCAAGAATATAGGAGACACTTCCATTATCAGCAAACATATACCCTGACAGAGAAACAAATTTATACATGCCAATCGACTTCTTGAAATATGTTTCTGGTCGGTTCTTATAGCTAAATTCAAGAAATGAAACAGAGCTCGGTGATCGTTTATGCTCACAACCGGCGATTGTAGTCCGTGTTTAACGAGTTGATGGACACCTTTCCAGACCATCAGATTAACCAGTGTTTTTGATAGTAGGCAAGAATGCTACAAGATCTGAAGATATTCTTTTTAATAAACATAACGAGTATTTCTCCAGTCCAATTTTATATCTGGCACATGACATGATACTAATTACGGTTCCGGAAAACTAGTTAGAGATTTATCTGAAACTGTTACAATTAGTTTTATAACACCAATGATTTCTCCCAAATCCGCTCTCCTTTGAAAAACTGCAAGGCTGTATCTTACAAGGTACCTTTGTCATCTGGGGTGTCTTCACCTAAATCGGAACTGTCCATTACAAAATACACAGGTTTGTGTCTGTGGATGAGCATAGAATCTTCAGATCTGGGCTTGTGTTTGGCTCAGTGCTCAGGCTTACAGACAAAACAAAGAATTGGTTCGGTATTGCAAGCAAGCTTTTGTATCCCTGCTTCACAAATTTCATTCGAGAGATTTGACTGTGATTCTCCAAGTCTCCATCTCAGAAGCATTTAAAGGCTACTGCTGGCAATGTCACTGACATACATGTTAGTGAGAAAATATTCAAGAGTGCGCGATGGGACCTTTACGAGTTCAGCGTGAACTACCCAGGTACTCAGAAAACAAATACTGAATGCTATTTTATACTTTCTCTTATTTTGGTTGCTTGTTATATAATCGTCTCTTTTGTATCTGGAAATTGAAAACTAAGACTAATTTGTCTGTTTGGGTCTGGAAAAATCTATGTGGAATATTTTCATTAACCTATGTTCAAGAAATTTCACAGAATGCATTGCTTACTCTACTTGCTTTTTAAATACTACCATAGTTTTCTATAAATGTGCCGTCGAGATTATAGAACTATCTTTCGTATGACTTTCTTCTATCAACAGTTGAAGCTCAATTTAATTTTTGTGAGGGGTGGGATGGAATGTTGAGGCTTGGATTTGTTTGAACAAAATTTCGGCCCCCCCCCCCCCGCACCTTGACAAAATTATTTATTTATTTATTATTATTAGTATTATTATTAGTTAAAAGAATTATCTTGCAGAAAAATCAACAATTTTTATCCAGGTTCAAAAAAATTCCAAGTCTCCGACCCCCACTCCACCCCGCAAAAAACAACAACATTCAATGGCCTCTTAGCATATGTGTCCACTGAGGTTTCGTCAGCTGTGCTCAGTGTAATAGCAGTAGATGTTGATGGTGTCAGCACTTTTCTCACTCTTAATTGACTGTTTGCAAACTTTGCTAAACAATGTTTGTTATATTCATTTATTTAATATTAACAGCAAAGGAACCCTTTATATCAATTGCACATGAAAATATAATTACAGGCCATTTATTTTCAGATACAACTTTTTAAAGTTTTATTCCTGTATTTCTGGTCAAAACACGCTGAAGAGAGTGCTTTGGATCCTTGTGAAATGGAGCACACGCGGTTCTTCTTGTTATTTGTGTTTCTTCACAGGACAACTCATATGCAATAGTGTAAAAGTATCAGTTTGCTTTCTTTGTTTATAAAAGACCAAGCATTTTATTCCAAAAAGTTTCTTTATATCCTTTCCTGCGTGATATATTTTAATACTATCTTGCTTCTCCACCAAACATGATGCACTAAAATTACTCAGTAATCGGTTTCTAATTGAGATGCATTCTTTGTATGTTTCTTCTCGAAGAATCGTTTCATATGAACCATTTGATTTAGACACCGTATTCAAACGTATACTTATGGCAGGCTTGGCGCTCAGCATCAAGAGGTTAGTGTTAGGACTGGTCGGCCTGGTGTCAGGATAATGTGACTGGGTGGGACATCATGCTACATGTCTGCGGCATGATGCCCCAGTACTAGACATCAATATAAACTGCCACATCGCAGACATCGTAGCGATATGACTGAAAAATTGTTAAAGTTACGTTAAAAATACAAATCACAAATCACATCACACATCACATCACACTTGTGGCAGAGAAAGCACAGGTCAAAGTAAATGTCAATTTGTTCGTCATCGTTTTCTAAGCTCGTGTTTCCCATGTTTGTTACTTACTCACACTCACACTATTTTGGGTTACAAAAAGAAAGCCTTTTTGTTGAAATGACGATATGCATATCGATTTCAGATGGAACACGTATTTGATAAAAGAAACGCAGAAGCGATGAGGGACCTTTTCGATATAAATAGGCGAAACTGGATTGTATTCTCAAACTATAGTATCTTCAGCAATCTAATTTCTGTAGTTGACATACATAATAGACAGCACCACCAGAATCATTTGATAATTGCTGGCATATATTTTATCCCAGATATATTAAGCCTAGAAGGTAAATAAAACGTACAATTTATTCCGTTATCAGAAAGTGTTCTTATTTGGTCGGTATAAGTATATCATAGCCTGATGCCAAGTAAAGAGAAAACGCGTACTTTGACGCTTCATACATTATTCCCGCGTTAGTAGTGAAGGGGGATACTATAGGGTCTATGGGATTTATCATTAAAAACACCCTTGGGAACATATAGGGTCTATGTAAATTTAACATGGAGAAAAATCGTGGGAACATATAGGGTCTATGGGAATTAACATGGCCAAAAACCCTGGGACAATATAGGGTCTATGGGAATTAACATGGCCAAAAACCCTGGGACAATATAGGGTCTATGTATATTTAACATGGCCAAAAAAAACCCCTTGGGACTGTATAGGGTCTATGTAAAATTGAAACATAAAAAATAAAAAATAAAATAAAAAAAGGGGTAGGCAATGGAAAGGCTATCTCTTTTCGAGAAATATGGCTGGCCCTGAAAAGGGCCTTTGGGTTTATGTTAATGTATTCATTAACATAAATGGCACCGCATTGGTCTTCTTCTTGTCCTTAGGCTGCGTTTTACTGTTGGTCCGTACATCAGCACTCTTTTCAGGCATCCTTGTCTTTCGACGTAGATCCTATGTTTCCACAGGCTGGTGTTTGTCCTGTGGACAACGGTCCACTTGGATCGGACATACATGAGCAAGTCTGTCCGAAACATCATGGAAGACACAAGGGTGGATGACTCAACTGTAGTCCACATCTTGAAGCGACGAGAACAGGTGAATCAATGCATTGAACGGCGCTTATTTATAGGTACAGGAAGGATTGAAACGGATTGAGTTCATTCACCAATCCGAACACGCGTTACAGAATTCAGTCAGCCCGCATCCAATCCGAAGAGAGCAGTCTGTGACGTCACGTAGTCTATATAGATTCGCTAGCGCTTGTGTGCAGTCAATCTATGCGACAGTGATTCAACATGACGGAAACTCAGAAAACGATCCATTGGGGTGCACCAGCAGGGGAGACTGCCCAAGGGAACTCGGACTTACTTTCAGAAGAGGTGAATTGGGATTTTGTGGATTTTCTCTCCTCGCAAGAATTTGTTCCGGAACCTTCGTTACCTTCTTCATTACCGCAAGTGGAGAATTTTAGACAGAGACAGAAAGAAGAATTGGAGAAATTTATACAACGACAAAAGGAAGCGGAACAGGCTTTTCTCCTACAGCAACAGCAACAAGAAGAAGAGGTAAGAAAAAAACAACAGCAAGAAGAAGTAGCAGCAAAGAAACAAGAGGGTGAAAATCAAACGGTCACGGTACTGTTGGACATTTTAGCGGAGTTAAGAAGTCTGAAACAAATGTATCAGACTTCTTTATCACGACCGAAGAGAATACGACCTTCCCGAGCTAAACACGTCAACCCTGTGACTAAGCCTACCGTACCACCCTTAGTGATTTCAACTCAATCATTATCATCATCAACATTACGCAGTCCAGAAGTAGGCCTTGGCCGTGGCAAAGGCATAAGGCAGTTAAAGTTGATTGCTTAAACTCACCCCTTCACCATGAAGAAAAAGGCCCTTTTCAGGGCCACCCACATTTCTCGAAAAGAAATACAATTTCAATTTGCCAATAACTCAAAAAAAAAAAAAACCCACCCATTTTACCCTTATAGTACGTGTCTGTGTATGAGTGCGTGAGTGTACGTTCTTATTTTAAAATCAAAACTCAAAGACACTTACCTTATATCATTCATTTATTCTTTTATCCATTTTTTTACAATCCAATTCACAGCACAACACTTTAATAAAAAGTTCATTGACTTCTTCTTTTCCTTGTTTACTCTCTCTGTTTTTTAAATTTCTTCACCGTCTTTTCCTCATTTTCTTCCCTTCTTCTTTTCTTCTTCTCCTGTTTCTTTGCCTCTTGTAAATAGAATTGTCTTTTTTCTTCCTCTTCTTCCTCTGAAGAATCCCTCTCTTCTTCCGAAGAATCCCTCTCTTCTTCTGAAGAATCCTTCTTTTCTTCTGACTCCTCTTGTTTCTTTTTTGGGCAATCTGGAGACCAATGTCCTTTTTCTTTACAATAATAACAGGTATCTTGACTTTTGTCTTTTTTAGTCCCTGTTTTTGTTCTTTTTTTGACGGTCTGGACACTCTGAAGACCAATGCCCTTTCTTCTGACAGATATAGCAAGTATCTTGACTTTTATCTCGAAAGGAAGGAGAATAGTCCGTAGGCTGGTCTGAAGAGAATTTTCTAATGACCCCTCGCAAAGTTCTGACGAAACGTTCCATCTGGTTAGTCTCTTCCATCGTTGTGCTCGGCTTGAGAGTGAAATGAATAGTGAAAGAACAAGACACACACCCTTTTATATACGCTGGTCTGCTATGACTATAAAGTAGCTCATGGTGTTTGAACTTGAGTCATTTGACTTTTTGCTTTCAAGATGAAACGATCCCATTCTTTTGAGAAGAAAGAAGAAGAAGAAAGTAAGAGGCAGAAACGTGATCTATCGCCTCGAACCAGGGGTGAAATCTTGGCACAAATTCATGCCAGTGATTTTGAAGAGGACATGAGTGAACCAGAATTTGAAACCTCTAAACCAAGTTCACTACCTTTAGTCAACCCTGAAAAATACTATTCCATTCGAGAGACGGAAAAGCGCTCCTCTAGAAAATTTAGAACCACGGCTTACAAATACACGGTGAAGTTTAAAGATTTCAAGTCTGAAGTACCGTTAGAGAAAGCAGAAGGGTTCATCACCGGAGTGTGGGATTCTCTGCTCACTGCACTCAAGCGACAATGTCAACCCAAAGAAGACGACCGCTTGAGACTTTCCATACAACACGACGGTTTGAAATCCCCTGTTTGGATCGAGTTTAGCACCCCTGCAGAATTGACCGCTTCCAAAGTCATGGACAAGATTCAACACGTGCAACAATCTAATGACCAGTTTGACATCACCGATGGAAAAGCCACATTGGACATGACCCACGTCTCTCCTCCTCAAGGGACCGGACGCAAAAAGATGTTATTGGTGAACGACCTTCGTAGCATTAAGCGTAGCCTTGTCCAAATTCACAATCCTCATGACCAGATGTGTTTAGCCCATGCCATCGTGGTGGGACGAACCTATGCCAACAAGAACGACACGGTAGAATGGAAAAGAGACTGGGAGAACATTCGACAATCGGACCGAGCCAAACAACGAAGTGAAGCAGAACTCCTGTTACGACAAGCTGGCATGTCCAAAGACACACCCTGTGGCATTCCTGAGATGCAAAAATTGCAAGATGCCCTAGCTCCACGATACACCTTGAAAGTGCACCCTCAAGAAGTGCGCGGGTCTTTGTCGTTTCGAGGGCAAGATTTTAAGGACGGAAAATACATTCATGTTTATCATCACGATGAACATTTCGATACCATTACCAGTATCACCGGATTCCTGGGATACGGTTATTACTGTGAGAAATGTGACCATGGTTATAACATTCGAGAGCAACACAAGCATTGTGGATCGAAATGCACAGGATGTTTGGCCTCTTCACCCTGTCTGAGCGAAGAACCAGTGCCTTGTTCAACTTGTCTGCGTACGTTTGTCAGCCCTACCTGTTACCAACAACATCTGAAAACGCAAGGTTCACAGAAGAAATGTGCTTGTCAACTGCTGAGATTGTGCTCTACGTGTGAACAAGTCATACGTACCAATAATACTAAGGCACACGTATGTTCAGGAAAGAAAAAATGTCACATTTGTCACCACATCGTGGACTTGGAACACGAATGTTACGTGCAAAAATACCAACCCCCACCAGAGAAAGAGGACGGTCACAAGAAGAAAGGCAATTTCATCTTTTTCGATTTCGAATGCATGCAAGAGACTGGCATTCACATTCCTAATTTCTGCGTGGCTCATCGAGCGTGCGAGAAGTGCATTCAAGAACCTATCTTCAGTCATTGCCCTCACTGCAGCAAGATTCCTGGAGGGCGTGAAAAAATCTTTCGGGGACCAAAGACGCTAGACGATTTTGCCCAATGGGTCTTAGACCCCATCGACAAGACGTGGAGCCAAGAGGACATCGAACTTTACGGAGATTGTCATCGTCATGCCACGGTGATGGCTCACAATTTCTCCGGATACGATGGACAGTTTCTTTTGAGGTACTATACGGAACAAGGCACCGAACGTCCTAAAGTGACTTTGAACGGAGCCAAAATCATTTTCATGCAAGTGGGACAAGTACAGTTTAAAGATTCGATGAGCTATTTGGCCATGCCTTTGAGTCGAATGCCTAAAACGTTTGGAATGACAGAAATGGCTAAAGGGTACTTTCCACACTTTTTCAATACGGAAGCCAATCAACATGCCGTTCTACCCCATTTACCTGAGGCTCACTGTTACGACCCCGACAACATGCGTACCGAACAACGAGAAGCTTTCTATGCTTGGTACCAGGCTCACGCCTCGGACCCTTTCGACTTTCAGGAAGAAATGCTAAAGTATTGTCGTTCCGACGTGGACATTTTACGACGTTGCTGTGGAAAATTTCGAGAACTGTTCATGGAACACGGAGGGGTCGATCCTTTGAAAGAAGCTTGCACCATTGCCAAAGCGTGTTCCTTAGTGTATCGAAAACGATTCATGCCTGAAAACACCGTGGCTGTCATCAGCCCTCAAACGACCAACTTTGTCAAACGTCAATACTCGGTCAAAGCCCTACGCTGGTTACATTACTTGTGCGACAAGGAAGACAAGTGGATTCAGCATGCCCGCAACGGAGGGGGCGAAAATACCATCGGAACGTATTCGGTCGATGGCTGGGACTTAGAAAACCCCAAGATCGTGTACGAGTTTAACGGTTGCTTATTTCACGGATGTCCTGTTTGTTACCCTGACCGTGGCACTAAAAATCAGTTTTTGCAACGAACCATGGAAGACTTGTACCAGGACACTTGTCAGCGACGCCTAAAGTTAGAACAGCAAGGATACCAAGTGGTGGAAATGTGGGAACACGAGTACGATCACCGTATGAAAACCGATCCCGAGTTTAAATGCCTCGTGGAAAGTTACCAGTTCATGGACCCGCTGAACCCGAGGGATAGTTTGTACGGAGGAAGGACCAATGCCACCTGTTTGCTGTACCAAGCCGACGAAGAGAAAGGAGAAGAAATCAAATACTTGGACGTGTGTTCGCTGTATCCCTACGTGTGCAAATATTGTCGCTTTCCTGTAGGGCACCCGCAATTGTTAACGGAACACATCGACCTGAAAAACATTCGACAATACGAAGGCTTGATCAAGTGTAAAGTTTTGCCTCCCACGAACCTATACCATCCCGTCTTACCTCACCATTGTCAAGGCAAACTGATGTTCCCTTGTGCCGTACTTGTGCCGAAACGTGCAACCAAGACCAACCTTGTCATCACAGCCAGGAAGAACGGGCCTTGACGGGAACCTGGGTCAGCGTAGAATTGTTCAAAGCTCTGGACATGGGATACCAACTGTTAGAAGTGTACGAAATTTGTCACTTTCCCAAGACACAACAATATCGCAAGGGTGACCCCACTCAGAAAGGCATTTTCGCCGACTACGTGGATGCCTTTTTGAAACTGAAGCAAGAAGCCAGCGGCTATCCGTCCTGGTGTCACACTCCCGAAGACCAAATACAATTCAAAGAGAAATACTACGAACAAGAAGGCATCACTTTAGACCACATCGAGAAAAACGAAGGCAGGCGATCGTTTGCCAAAGTGATGTTAAATTGCTTGTGGGGTAAAATGGCACAACGACCGTGTTTACCCAAGACGGAATATTTGACAGAACCTTCCCGCTACTTCCAGATGATTCACGACAAAACCAAATACATGAAACACGTGGACGTCGTTCGAGAGAATTTAATCTTGGTCAATTACGAAGAAGATCTGGACTTTGTACAAGACGACCCTTTTGGAAATGTCATCATTGCGGCTTACGTGACAGCCCATGCTCGCTTAAAATTGTACGAAGCTTTAGAACTGTTAGGGGAACGCGTCCTGTACTTTGACACGGACAGTTGCATTTACATCCATCACCCGATTCAACATCACCCTGACATCGAAGGAGACCGTTTAGGAGCCTGGACAGACGAGCATCCCGACGACAAGATTCTAAGTTTCGTCAGTGGTGGTCCCAAAAATTACGGCTACGAATACCGGGACAAACAAGGAGAAGTGCACACGACGTGCAAAGTGAAAGGACTGACTCTGAATTATCGTACCAGTCGAGTGGTCAACTTTGGGGTATTAAAAGAAGCCTTGCAATCGGGAGAGGATGCAAACTTTAAAGTGACCACTCACCAACCGAACAAGATTGTACGTTTACCCACTCACCACATCGTCAGTCGACCCTTGGAAAAAGTCTATCAAATCGTGTACCAGAAGCGAGTGCGACTTCCCAATCATTTCACCTTACCGTATGGACACGTCGGTATTGGTCTGTATATAAAAAAGGAACCCTAGGCAAGATCGATAGTTCATTGTGACTACCAAGACCGAGCGAACAAGATGAATACTTTGAAAGAGGCATCGTTCCAGTTTGGGGATTGTAAAAAAGTTGTATCTTCCTCTAGTGTGACTAATATTGGATGGATAAGACCCATGCATTGCGACGGAAAATGTCCGGAAGGAAACTGCGATTGTCCATGTGGTTACCATTGTAATTGCGTAACGGAGTTTGCAGACGAGTGCGATTGTGAGCCTTGCGATGGATACGATGCTGTACCTTGTGACCTGAGCGATGCCGTAAAGCATCATGGGAACTTTAGTGCCCCTACCCCTATCATGGAAAGTGATGCTGTGCGTGTCAAACCTGTGGGATGCGAAAGTGATGCTGCTCGTCCTCTTGGACATTTTACTGGGTTTCGTTTTAAAGGGGAATGTTCACCTTCACGTCTACCCCCCTACGGATGTCATCCAGCCCTGAGCAAACTCCTACCCATGTCACTCAACCCTCATCGAAACGAACCTGTGAAAGACGAATATTCGTTTCCTGTGCGTTTGTCGGAATACTGCGACTTTGAAAATCGTCTTCAATCGTTCAAACGAAAATGGCCAAAGTATCTGGGAGGACCGACCCCCGAAGAATTAGCCAGAGCCGGATTTTTCTACTTGGGCGAAGGAGATAAAGTCAAGTGCTTCAGTTGCGGTGTGTCACTTCACCATTGGGAACCGCAAGATTCGGCCTACGTTGAACATGCTCGATGGTCACCGAATTGTCATTACTTACCCTTAGTGGGACCGAGACATTGAAGTAACTTACCATGTCGTTGACGAAGAAGAAACCAGACTGGTTAGGAGTCAAATGTTGGACATCACCGAGACCAGTATTTAAACTTCATTTCAAAAACGATATTGAATCATTACCTAAAGAACTACAAGAGAAGATTTACAAGGAAGTTTGGCAGGGGTTTGCCAGAGTGAAATCTCAATGGGTCACTGTAGAACTTTTGTGTCGAGAAATTCATAAGAGGAAAGTGAAAAAAGTCAACCAGTGTGTTAGATTTCTTTGGGTCAAGGGTGCATTCCTCCTATTGTATCGCTTTAGACCGTTTACATCAAAAGAGTTCAGTGACATTCTTGGACGTTACCCTGAATGGCAGTGGTCAGAAATTACTCACTATGTGGATTACTTTTGTGAATTGTATGGACTGACCTATTCATGAATACTTTACAAGAGAACATTCGTGCTTTGCCTGTGGAGTTGAGAGAAAGGATTTACCGAGAGCTGGTTAAAATACAAGTGAAACGTAAAGAACAATTGCATCCGTTACGTCACCGGTGTTTGAACCACTGGTACCTGAAGGCTATACAAGGATTGATTCAATTGAAAGTGTTCCATCGGACAGACATTGATCAACGATCCTCTAGTTTTAAAAAGGATTGGTTTGGTATGGACGATTCTACCTACATCATTGTAAACGTACTGCATCGAATTCCAGAGGAAGAGTTAACGAATTACCAACATCTTGAACGCAATGTCAACTTAGTGAAAGAGGAAACTTCTGAACGAATTGTAATGTGTAGATTAGTGACTCAACGATTTAAATTCGACACTGAAGTAAAACCATGTTTGTGCAAAGAGTACATTTCTTGTGTCAGACCAAAGAGGATTTAGTATGACCTATTCATGGATACTTTGCTAGAGAACATTCGTGCCTTGCCTGTGGAATTGAGAGAATGCATTTACCGAGAACTGATCAAAATACAAGTGAAACGTAAAGAACAATTGCATCCGTTACGTCACCAGATCTTTAACC
Organism: Sinohyriopsis cumingii; assembly: GCA_028554795.2. Taxonomy (NCBI): domain Eukaryota; kingdom Metazoa; phylum Mollusca; class Bivalvia; order Unionida; family Unionidae; genus Sinohyriopsis; species Sinohyriopsis cumingii. The sequence goes on along the minus strand of CM068830.1, from coordinate 138,437,990 downwards.
ACTGGTACCTGAATGGTATAAGAGGACTGATTCGTCAGAAATTTTTTCACTGGTCAGACCTTGTTGAATACTTTCAGTATGTGAATGATGATGGGCCAGACGTTCGTAATTTTGGTTACTTGGAGATTCACTTACTGCAACGTATTGAGGAAGACGAGTTAAAGGATTACCAACATTTGTTACATGGAATCTGCTTAGAAAAAGACGAAACATCTAGACAAACTCTGACGTTTCAGTTACAGTATGTAACATTTAAATTCCCTACTGGAGAACGAACGTGTTTGGTTAGAAATTACCTTTATTGCTTCCGAAACAAAGACACTATAAAATCAAGTTGCCATGCCACGGATTATGTCACATATCATTCAACAGATTCCGTGGAAGGAACTCAATGACCATATTCAAACCGTGGATCATTACCATCAATTATTACAAGAATTTTATCCATTCAATTTGGGACGACAAGTGGTGTGTGTCTTAGTGACTTGTTTTCTGGGATTTCGTTTACCAGCCGATTCTTTGTGGACTCTTTACGATCAGTACTTACCACCTCAATGGTCTTAAATGGTCACGAAAAACTCCTTTTGCTCAAAGCCTTGCGGTTTCATCTGGATACTTCTCGACCTCAACAGGAAAAAAAGATTCGTCAACTTTTAGCTACCCAAGACGTGTATGACGATGTGTGTGTAGCTTGTGACTTACATCCCCATTGGACAGATGTCCGTGCCTGGAAAGAATGGGGTTTTGAGGCTTGGACCCAAGAAATGGCCCAGTATGCACGAGAGTTGTTCAAGGAAAAAAGTTACTTTTCAACCCGTGTTAGTGACGGTGCCAGAAGAACCCGTCACCCAGGACAGGACTGTCGTGGACAGGCCTGAAAGACCCTTTCGGGAGGACACTTGTGTGACCTTACCCCCTACTATAGAACTGGTTAGAACATTACCCAAAACATGTGGTTGTTGTACAGACACTTGTGTTTATTCCACGTTCATAGTTATCATGTGCCTTTTATCCTTGTACTTAAGCCTTTGGCTTTTATGTATTTTTGTCTTTCGTATTCATGTTTGAAAAAAAAACATTCAATAAACGTGTTCTGAAAAAGTATATAAACTCTTGTCTTGTTTGTTTTTCGTGTCACAAGTGACATTTCTCACACCATGGCTACCTCTACTGTCTCTGCTCCCTCTTCCTCTACTGTCAAAGTCATCGACGAACACTTAGATCGTGCCAGTTGGGAGGCTTTGTATCTTCGCCATCCCTTTAACATGCTCATTGCTGGACCTAGCGGTTCAGGCAAAACCGAATTCGTCAAACGTTTGATCGAACATAAACATCATTTGATCGATCGGCCACCTCAACGGATCGTGTCGTGTTACAAAGAGTGGCAATCGGCGTACAGCCTCTTGCGAGAAAGTCAAGGCGATTCCATCGTGTTTGTGGAAGGCATTCCTAAAGAAGACGACGGCATCGTCTCTGACTCCCATCAAACCCATTTGGTCATTTTCGACGACATGTTAGGAGAAGACGAAGAAGAAATTAAACTGTGGTTCACGCGCAAAGGGCATCACCGTAATGCCAGTGTCGTTTACATCACCCAAAATTTGTTTCAACAAAGTAAAGCCCATCGCACCATCAGTCTCAATGCGCATTACGTGGTCTTGTTTAAAAGCCCTCGAGATAAATCGCAAGTGCAAGTCTTAGCCAAACAGTTAGGAACGCCTTGGCTGACTCAGGCGTACGACGATGCCACTCAAACGCCACACGCCTATTTACTCGTCGATTTGAAACCTACGACTCCCGAGGATTTGCGATTTCGTACCCACTTGTTTCACCACTGGTGCCAAGACGGAGGGCCTGTCCTGTACACGTCTCCGTCCTCGACTTCATTTCACTCCCCATAAAAAAAAAATCTATAAAAACCTCAGACCCTTTCTCGTCTGTCTCACTCTCAGTGCGAACATGACGTCCCTTCAGTCGCATCTTCCCGTCAAATTGATTCGTGCCTTGTATGGCATCAGTCGAGAAAAAGATCCACAAACACGAGCTCGTGTCTTAGAAGCTAGTCTCAAAGAAGTCTTACGATGGTTCACGGTGACGGCACGTCAATTACTCCAAGGAATCATTCAGATTCCTCATCAAACCAAACGCTTTTTCGATCGAAACAAAGTCGCTTTGGTCCAACTGGCCGATCCCCGCATCGACACTCAAACCAAAAAACAAATCATTTTGAAACCTGGAGGGAGCGGTACTCTAGGAGGGGTCATCATTCGCTCACTCTTAAGATGGGATCCTAATGCCCCAAAAGTTATTCCCAAGACAAAAGTCCAACGAAGCCCCAAGAAGAAAAAGAAAAAGACCAGGTCCCCAAGAAGAATAACTTCTCCAGTGGCAGGACCCTCCTCTTACCAGACACCACCACCCCGGAAAAAGAGAAGAAGTCCCCAGAAAAAGAAACAGAGAAAAAGTCCTCAGAAAAAGAAAAGTCCACAGAAGAAAACTAGTCGCAAGAGAGGCACTTCGGCCAGGACGCAACCTTACACTCGCAAACCACGACCTGCCACAGCGGTGACTGCGTCTCCAGCAGCCTCACGTTTGTCCACTTCTCCGTTGATGTCACCAGGAACTGAAGAGTACTTGGAGACGTTGATCACACCAAGAACTTCTCCGTTGATGACCCCCAAAAGAACTTCCCCAGTGGCAGGACCCTCCAATTTAGCGGCAGTGGCTGCTGCTCACAAAGTACCTTCTCCCAAAATCAAAGTCCATGAAAGATCGGGTATGTTACAAAGTTTACTGGATTTGTCCAAGCAAGAACTGGCTCGATTTAGTCCGTTGCGTACCCCTGCACGACGTGTCATGCCTGTCCTCAAATTGATACGACGTAAAGACAATCAGTGGCGACGCGTTCCAGTATAAAAAAGGCCTGTGACCAAGTCGGGGTATCAGTGAACTTGTAAAAGATGTCACCTCCAAGAAGCCACAAAAGAAAGAGACAAAGGCAGACGCGTCATCCGACAAAGCGCTTAGCCAAGCATCGACGTTACCCTAAGAAAAGACACAGTCGTTCCAAGAAAAAGAGGCGTCAACAAAGGGGAGGATTCCTTGGCGATTTTGGGAAAAACATTGTCACCTTTATGACAAAGCGATAGTCCCAAAAAAAGATAAAAGGGTGTGCGTTAAGTCATCGACGTTAGTGTCTGTTCGGTGAATGTCCCGGAACCCACAAGCAAAAATGTCACCCTCCAGAAAACCCCAAGGAAAGAAAAGGAAAGGACTGCCACCACGTTTAGCCAAACATGGGGACCTGTTATCTGTCCTGTCCAAAGCTTCTCCACCCCTACGAAAAAAACTCATTCAAACGGCCTCCAAAGAGGTCATCGATACCGTGTGCGAATGCTGTTTGAACGTTTTGAAAGGCACGATCCCTTTGTCCAAACACCAGAAACAATGCTTAGGCAAACATCGTCACGTTCTTCGGAAAATGGTTCAAAAGAAAATTCCCATTCGTCAAAAAAAGAAGATGTTAGTGCAACGTGGAGGCATTTTACCTCTCTTGTTAGGCCCCATACTGAAAGGAGTCTTGGGAACCATGTTGGGAGGACTGGTGGGAGCAAGATAAAAAGGCCCTCGGAAGTCCCAAGATCTCAGAATCGACCCCTGACAACCCCATGGAAGGACGAAAACTAGCTTTAGTGCCTTACAAACGATGGATGGAATACCATCGTTGGCAAGAACAACGCACCCCGCATTTACCCCCCAATCCCAATTTGAGCGAGATGTCCCAGTTACAACACGAATTGCAGTCCTTGATGGATCGCCAAGATTTGTCCGAAACAGAAAAATCGCAAAAGTACGGTCAACTCTTGCAACGACTGCAACTCTTTCACCAGAAAGCTTTAGACGAAACAGCTCTACCCACTCTGAAAGATTTGAAGACCTTGATGAAAAGTCCAGCACCATCACTAGTACCAGTACCAGTACCGGTACCAGTGGTCAAGACAGAAAAAGGAAAAGGAGAAGAAGAAGAGGAAGGGTTTCAAACTCCACCCGAAAAAGTACGCAAGTTAACAACACCACCTACCTCCAGAATTGGATGGATTAAAAAGATGATGGCCACCCCTTCTTCCTCACAAGAGAAAAAGAAAGTGAAGACAGAAGTGAAACAAGAACCGATATCCCCCGCTCAGACATCCTTCTCTTCTTCGACACCTATTGCCGGCCGCACACGCAAAGCATTGCAATCCAAGAAAGTACCCCAAGAGAAAAAGAGTAGCATCCTCCAAGAGTGGGTGTCTTATTAACACACCAACCAACACAAAAAAAATGGAAAAAGTCTTAGCCAGCATTTACTACGATCCCTCCCATCCTGCAGGTTACGCAGGAGTTCAAAAATTGTATCGTGCTGCCAAAACGCAACTGAAAAGTCTCCGTTTACCTCAAGTGCAACGATGGTTACAAGAACAAGCTACCTACACTTTACACAAACCCATTCGACGCAAGTTTGCCAGAAGTCGCACCCGAGTGGAAGGCATCGATCATCAATGGCAAGCCGATTTAGCCGATGTCTCTCATTTGGCCAGCTACAATCGTGGCTACAAATATTTGTTTTGTGTCATCGACGTCTTTTCCAAATTTGCCTGGGTCGTGCCCTTGACTTCCAAATCGAGCAGCGAGTTAGTGCGAGCCCTGCAACGAGTGTTGAAACAAAGCGGTCGTCACCCTCTTCGATGGCAAACGGACAAAGGCACCGAATTTCTGAACCAAGCTTTCCAAAAAGAATTAAAGAAACGTGACATTCATTTTTTTACCACCGAGAATCCCGAAACCAAAGCCAACATCGTGGAACGTTTTCAACGCACTTTGAAAGAACGCATGTGGAAATATTTTACGCATCACCACACTCTGAAGTACATCGACATCTTACCGCACCTGGTGCAAGCGTACAACCAATCTTACCATCGAAGCATCGGACGTGCTCCGGAAGACGTGACTCCCGACAACGAAGTGTTGGTGTTTGAGCGTCTGTTTGGTACGTCCCCGACGAGGGCTGTCCCCAAGAAAAGTGGAGAGTTGGCCGTAGGAGATTGGGTGCGCATTGGCAAAACCAAACGCACTTTCGACAAAGGTTACTTACCTAACTGGACGACCGAATTGTTTCGCGTCACTGGACGAGTGCATGGCCGTCATCCTGCCGTCTATAAATTGGAAGACATGAACGGAGAAGTGCTCAAAGGAACGTTTTATTTGCCCGAGTTACAACGTGTCACCAAAAAAGAATTCGACGTGTACGACATCGAAAGCATTCTCGAACGCAGAACCCGTAAAGTGGGCAAACGACGTGTCAAAGAAGTCAAAGTACGTTGGAAAGGATATCCACCCAGTTTCGATTCTTGGATCGACGCTTCGCAAGTCATCGACTATAAAAAGAAGAAGTGACCATCATGCCCTTTCACACATCAGACGCAGCTACGTCGACCACTCCTTCTTCCCCTAGTTCTTCTGTGCAAGATTTACAAAAACAACCCTTGTGGGTGTGGTGTGGAGAAAGTGTGCCTAAAACGCAAATCGTCTTTTTCTGCCAAATCTTCGTGGTGTATTGTGTCATCGGGGCAGCCATCGCCAATTTGAGTTTGCAACAAGGAGACAAACAATTGTGGACCATTTTATTGAGCAGTTGCATCGGTTACCTGCTTCCCAATCCCTCCCTGAAATTCTCCTCGAACGGGAACCCCGGGAACCTTGTGTCCAGTGCCAGTGTCAGTCACCAGTCCAACCACAATCAGAACCCCATTTTGGGCGGAGACACGCCTCTGACGTCCAGTAATATCCCCTCGGACAGCCACAGAACTCTGGAATTATGAGTCACCAAAACCAATTTTACTTAACCTTACCCGGTGACAGTTCCATGGAGGTGTTTCCCAAGAACACGTTGTGCTGTTACACGGCCAAATTACCTCAAGCCATCCCCTTAGATCACGAAGCCCATTGGGAAGTGGCTTTAGTGGAAATGATTCACCCGACCCAAGTCCTCAATGTCCTTCCCAATCAAAATTTTTTTGATGTGGAAGTTCATGACGAGCAAATGCAACAGTGGATGGATAGCAATGTCAAATATGACAAGAAAACCCGTGCACAAAAGTACACCATCTATCACTTGTTCATTCCCCCAGGCTATTATTTTAGTGGTCAACATTTGGTCAGCACCATAACCTCCAGGTTTAATGTCGTGTTTCTGAAAGCTTTAGAGCATGTCAACAAAAGTGTCACCATGGAGTACCACAAAGCAGCTCGTCGCTTCTTGATGAAATTTGAACGAAGTAAAATCCTGTCCATTTTATTTTGTCCTGAATTGTTTGACATGTTGGGCGGAGACATGGACATGAGAAAGGCCATGCTCAAGAAAAACGAATTACCCATCGTTTACGACAACGAGTCTTTTAGCAAGTTATTTCGTGCCCCGGTAGAACTGAACCAAGGACTGAATTTGATGTTCGTGTATTCCGATGTGGTGGAGTACAACGTGGTGGGACACACCTCCGTACCGTTACTGCGTGTCATTCCTTTCAAAGTTGATTCTGCCACGAACGCTGACGAAGAAGGTGGAAACACTTAACACGTCCACCGCGAATTTGTCCATCCTCACTATTTGCCTGTCAGCAAGTCGTATTTGGACACGGTCAACATTGCTATAAAAGGAGATTTGGGACAAAATATTCCATTCACCAAAGGAAAAGTCACGGTGAAACTCCATTTTCGAAAACGGTTCTCTCACGACTCTTAAGTCATGTATACAGTGTACCGAGGAGTTGCTCGACAGCGAGGACACGGCTTAGGAGATATGTTAAAATCGGCCTTTCGTTCGGTGGCTCCGGTGTTGAAACCGATGGTGACACGCGGATTGCACGCCTTGAAAGATGCGGCACTGACGCAAGGCAAAGAATTTCTCCAAAATGTCATCATCGACAAACAAAACCCTAAAGAAGCCTTCATGAGGGCAGGCAAAAATGTCTTGCTGCAAACGGGCAAAGACATTTTAGGCCAACGAGAAACACCTATAAATGCCCTGCACGCTACCGAGTCAGGCATTCAGCAAGGACAAGGCAGAAAGAGACGACGAAGAAAACACCCTTTCACCAGACTTCAAGCGAGAAAGGCCAAAAAAAGAAGAACCGTTCGAGACTTAGACGTTTTCGATTATTGAGAAAGAACAGAACAAAAAAATGATGCACCGAGAGTCATGCGCCTGTTCCAAGACGGAACTGGATCTGTTTGCCATGCCCCCCACCATGATGACGATGCAAGAATCCCAGTGGGTGGAATTTCACCCCGTCTACTCATTGACAGCCTCAGCTCCCATCGAGTTTGAAATCAAAGGACAGCCCGAAGATTACATCGATCTGAATAGCAGTTACTTGTACTTGAAAGTCAAAGTTGTCGATGAGGACAATTCGACCCTAGATGGCGATGAGGTAATAGCTCCCGTCAACAATTTCATGCATTCCTTGTTTAGCGGAGTGGACTTGTACTTGAATAACAAACTGGTCAGCAGCAGCATGGATACTTACCCTTATCGAGCGTACCTGGAAAATCTCTTGACGTACGGAATAGATGCCAAGAACACTCATCTCAATGCCTGTGTGCTATGGGAAGCTGACGAAGCAGGCCAGTTTGAAAGATTCGAAACTGATGCAAGCAAAACACCAAACAATGACGGATTTGTAGAACGAAGAGACAAAATCAAAAACGGACAAAGTTTAGAACTGATGGATCGTTTGCATTTGGACATGTGGTTGCAAGAGAAATATTTGCTAAACGGGGTGAATGTTCGCCTGAGACTGAATCGTAGCAGTGCCGCTTTCCATTTGATAGGTACTAGTGCTTGCAAAACTGTCATCGAGGAAGCCAGGCTCTACGTACGACGCGTGGAAGTGTTACCTAAAGTGGGAAACGACATCAGTCAGACGTTGAGCAGAACGACCGCCAAGTATCCCATACGACGCGTGGAAGTGAAAACCTTCACCATTCCCAAGGGACAGCGATCCATGATCGAAGATCATCTGTTCCAAGGACAGCTACCCAAACGTTTGATCGTTGGTATCGTCGAGAATACAGCCTTCAACGGAGCTGTCGATAAAAATCCTTTCTACTTTCAACACTTTGGCGTGTCCAAGATCGAAGTCAGTCGCGATGGCAAGACCTTGTGTACCCGACCTTTCGAACCTGACTTTGACAAGAAGAATTACTTGAGACCGTACTTGTCCCTGTACGAAGCCACCGGACAGTTAGGAACCAACACCAGTCACGGCATTACGTACGAGGATTACGCAGGACGTTATGCTTTGTGGGCTTTCGATTTTACTCCAGACCAAGGCAGCGACGAGGGACATTTCCACCCTATAAAATCTGGTCAGATTCGTGTGGAAATTCAGTTTGCAAACCGAGACCCTGATGTAACGGTGAACGTCATCCTGTATGCCGAATTTGATAATACCATAGAAATCAATAGTTTGAGAGAAGTCATTCTAGATTACTAGAAGCCATGGAAGACTGTTATCCCTCTTTACCTAGTGGAGAAACTTTGGACATGGAATGTAAGGAGACTGTGGAAGAAGAAGTAATCATGATGAAATCGAGATGGCCAGAACAAGAAGCCCATTTAGTCTCCTGTTTTGCCAAACACTTGGTCGACAAAATGACGGAATTGATCAAGAAAAATTGTTATGGATGTCAAAACGATCATCCCAGTCAAATTCAACACGATAAATGCCTGATGTTAAGTCAAGAAGAAAAATTGGACGAGTATCTGGACGAAGCTTGGAGTCTCATCTCGAACAAAGACGTGTTGCACCAGTGGTATAAAGACTTGCGTGAACATTCTTGTCCACCATTAACCATTCAAGAGATCCATCGTATCGAAGCTCTCCTAAATCAGAGTGAGGAAACAGAACGAATAACCGTTTATTCGTCAGACATTTTCAAGCAAAAAGTCAGGATCGAATTGACGACTTATTATTACCTGTGAAGAAGAAAAAAACATGGATACCTGGGAACTTTATTACCTTTTGAACCACAGTTCGTATACGGCTTCTTGGAATCCTGTCGTCTGTGCTAAAGATGAACTCCCTCATCGCAAACCTAAAGACCATCTAGCTTACGTGATCAACACGGACGACAGTCATCTCCCAGGAACCCACTGGGTAGCCGTTTACTTTCCTCAAGAAGGCTGTGTGGAATATTTCGATTCGTACGGATTGCCCCCTTTGGAAGACGATATCATCGACTTTATGAGAAGAAATGCTCAAACCACCCGTTTCAATAACGTGAAATTACAAGGCACAGATTCCTTGGTGTGTGGACAGTACTGTGTGTATTTTCTGCATCATCGCAGCCTGGGCTATTCCTTAGAACATTTAGTGACTCATTTTGATCCTCGTTCTTCTGCTAGAAACGATGTGAAAGTAGATCGATGGTTTTGTGACCATTATGCTTATCTTTTGTCTCAAGCTAGGAAACGTAGTGTCCATCAATGGCCTAATGATTTCCAACAGTGGAAATCACAATTTCATTCACAACGTTGTCAGCCCTGTTTAAAGTAGATTGTCAATTGAGAAAAAAATGTTTGTGATTTGAAAAAAAAAATTGTTTGATGTTATAGTGTTGGATTATTGTTAAAAAATGTTAGAGTTGTTGTTTAGTGTTAAGTGATTTTTGAATAAAAAATGTTGTGTTTTGAAAAAAAAAATGCCTTTGTGGTTTGTTTAGCTATAAGAATGTTGGATTGATGCTCTTTCATTTCTTACTATCCCTCTCATGACACTCACTGAACGTTGCGACTCAAAAACCGTGTGGGGATGTTTTCCTTCACGTCCGCGCTTTGACTTTAAGAACCGGTTTGTTCCCAGTCTAACCATCCATTGTCGACTCATCCTCCTACGAAGATGTGCTCCAAACTAGCTAAGCTCAACGAAGCCTACGTGAATTTGCATAGGGTCAGACACAGTCTGATACCGAAGCCAGAAGAAATAGAGAATGTGAGAATGTTAAAAATCACTGAAGACCTGATAGAAGAGCTCTTCAGAGAAGAAATGAACAGGGAAAAAGAAGAATGGACAGAGAAGTACAGACTTCAGAGACAGCAGCAACAGCAGCAACAGCAACAGCAACAACAACAGCAGCAACCTGAAGCTGACAGAGGCTTTGTCCATTGCCGTATCGACACCAAAGAGTTCTTCTTCTCTTTCCGAACAAGCAGACCTATCGCCAGAAAGTCTATCCTCAGAGGACATCGCGTTCTTAGAAACTAAAAAAGAATGCCATAGCAAACAAAAAAAAAAAACAGCCCTTTTGAGGGCTACCCCAATACTCTAGAAAAGAAATAACGATCGATTTGCCAATGTGTGTAGGTAGAGTAGTGTGAATATAAACACTAACTCTTTTATAGAAAAATGTGAGGGTATGTGTTTGTGTGTTTGTGTTTGTAAGAGCTAACGTAAGTTGGTGAGGATAGTAGATTAAAATAATGTTTTTTGGGTTTTTGAGGTGTATATTTGGAGTTAGGTTGGATTGTTTTGCGTATGTGGATAGTCAATGGAAGTGATTCATAAAAAATTTTAAAATAGTGATGGGTAGCATAAAAAGTGAGTGAGTGAGTGTTTCTTTTAGGTCCGCGCGTTGTTACTGTTTTTTTTTGGTCATGATCTAGGTAAGATGAATTTTATGTTTTTAGGGGGATGTTTTCCATCACGTCCGCAATTTCACTATAAATTGAAACTCGTTCGGCAGTCCAGCTACCCTTGTTGATTGATCAACACCACCACCACCAGAAGAATGAACACCAGAATTGTGAAGCTGCTAGAACTCCAGATGCACCTGGAATATGCCAGGCGCATAGTAAACGAACTATCAGCGGAGGCTATCGTAGAAGAAGCAAGAATGAAGAAAGAAGAGGAGGAGAGAAGAGAGAGGGAAGAAGAGGAAAAGAAAAGAGAAGAGAGGATGTCGTTCAATATTCCCGAGACAGAGGATTGGGGTGTTGAAGCGAATCATCCTCCCTCTGCGCTCCCCAGAAGAAAGGTGAAAGAAGACTGGGGAAGAAGATGCGTGTGTGGCGCCAGGCCAGGAAGGTGCAACCATTAGATAGGTGCATCAGGAGTTCAAAAAAAAAACCAACAGCCCTTTTCAGGGCTACCCAATACTCTAGAAAAGAAATAACTATTAATTTGCCAATGTGAGTAGGTAGAGTAGTGTGAAAATAAACACTAACTCTTTTTTAAGATAGTGTGAGGGTATGTGTTAGTGTGTTTGTGTTTGTAAGAGCTCAGGTATGTTTGAGTGAATAGTAGATTATGGGTTTCTTAGCGTATGTGAAGAGTATAGTTAAGGTTTTATTATATGAAAATAGAAAGTAGGGGATGTTTTCCTTCACGTCCGCGCGTTGTTCGGTCATGATCTAGGTAAGATGAATTTTATGTTTTTTAGGGGGATGTTTTCCTTCACGTCCGTGCTTTCACTATAAGAACCCACAGTGTTCGTTGTTCAAACCATTCTGCAAAGAATAAAAAGAAGATGGCGTCAAACCAAATGGACAAAATACAAACCTTGCAAGACGTTTTAGACAACTTAGGAATAATGGAACAGATGCTAATAAGACTCGTTGAAGACCATTATTCCTATAGTCCCCATCGTGTAAAGATGGAAATTAATAACTTAAGAAAAGCAAAGGACAAGATTAGTGGTGTCATGAAAGAGATAAAGGAGGAGAAGGAGGATGAAGAGGAAAGAATAAGAATACGCAAATGGAACGAAAAAATTGAAAAAGAAGAAGAAAATGAAAAGAGGAAGAAAGAAGAGGAGGAAGAGAAGAAAGAAGAGGAGGAGAAGAAAAAAAGAAAGAGAAGAAGAGTGTAGGAGATAAAATAAGAAATTGGTGGAGGAAAAGAAGAAATTAGAAGAAGAAGAAGAAAACCCAAAGGCCCTTTTCAGGGCCAGCCATATTTCTCGAAAAGAGATAGCCTTTCCATTGCCTACCCCTTTTTTTATTTTATTTTTTATATTTTTATGTTTCAATTTTACATAGACCCTATACAGTCCCAAGGGTTTTTTTTGGCCATGTTAAATATACATAGACCCTATATTGTCCCAGGGTTTTTGGCCATGTTAATTCTCATAGACCCTATATTGTCCCAGGGTTTTTGGCCATGTTAATTCCCATAGACCCTATATGTTCCCACGATTTTTCTCCATGTTAAATTTACATAGACCCTATATGTTCCCAAGGGTGTTTTTAATGATAAATCCCATAGACCCTATAGTATCCCCCTTCACTACTCGCGTTAATCCCAGCTTCTCAGTACTTGAAAATCCATTTCAGGATAGTTACAAATATGCTTTTGTGTATTTGTTTAACATATCATGCGAACAATATAGTTTTATAATGTGATACTTGTATAATTCACGAAGTTTAACACGTACTAAAATTAATTTCCCTTGCTTGCGACCTTGTCCTATTTGTGAGAAACTTTTCAGGCAAGAGGATGAATTGACCAGTCAAAAGTTATATTGTTCTCCAAAAATAAAAAGTGTCCATATAGATTTTCTGATATTCCTGTTGACTTTTTTTAAATTTAAAAACAGAAAGAAAAAAGCTCAACACAAATAAACAAAATGAATCTATTATAGGAAAGTGGATTAAAAATGCATTGGAAAAGAAATAAAAGATTCATAGTTCCAAATGAATATTATAAGAATTTGTTTCCTTCCTGTTGGGGCCCCGAGTGGCCGAGTGGTCTATCGCGCTCTCCGTTACGGATCACTGCCATCTCACCTCTGTCTGCGTGGGTTCGAGTCTCGGATTCAGCCAATGTGGATATATGAGAAAGCTTGCCACTCGTGGGTCGGTGGTTCTTTCCGGGGTTTTCCCGGGTTCTTCCTCCACCATTAATACTGGCCGCCATGTATAGCATATCGTGTGCTGAAAAAATGGCGTTAAACCCTACAACAACAAAAATCCTTCCTGTTAAATGCAAATTAAGTATGAAACCCGAATCTGAGGAGTTATTTCGTCCATTTTGCATTGATTTCATCACTATCGTTGGCTTTTTTTATTGAAAAAAAAAATAATAAAAACAGCATTAAGACATAAACAAAAGAAAACAAATTGAGCTTAATAACTAAGTTAAATATAGGCAATCTCCCCTCAATATTATCTGTACATTTGTCTTTCAATGTGAAGAACCCTTGGACAACAATGGTTTTATAATGTAGACTCCGTATCATTGTCACTACCGTTTTGACCAGCTTACGAAGATTTATATTGTAGTAAATTTAGAGTATGTGCACGTGGTTGTAGTGCCCCGTTTTAAGCAATTCTTAGATTTGTGTGATTACTTGTTTGATTATTGGAATTTGGCGCCATGGAAATATTCCTGGCCCGAACTAATGAGCTAATCAATAGGAGCAAACGTCACGGAGTGAAGTGTTAGTGTGTTTCCATGATGTCCTGGTTCACTAGTACTGAATTCCGACCAGAACCGAATGACTGTCCCTGTCGTAAAATAGTACATATTAAAAGCTAGTGGTATACATTGGTAGCGTGCCTGCAAGGACAGCACTTACGGTATTAAACCGGTAAATTACACAAGGGCATAAATAAAAAGGGACTTGGCAGAGACCGTTTATGTCGCCATGCGGCCGAATATGGTGCAGTTATATCGGCGAAATGTGCCTGGAAAGCATACATTGACTGGCCTAAGGTGGCGGAGTTAAAATAGTTCCCATTGTTAGGGAGTACTCACATAGGTTCTAAGGCGTGAACGGTTGGTGGTACGGAAACATAATGAAGCCAAAACACGCAGATGTACGGTTGATGGATAGTTGACAGTTTGGTTTATCTGTGGTCTTGCATTAATTAGAGGAAAATTTAGGTATAGAATGGACACGTCGGGCTTTCTGATTTACAACTGAGATTGTATGGAAGTCTTTGGAAAGTCGGGGAAACTTATGACTTCTAGCGAGAATCGCGCCAGGGTTTGACAACCGCTCGGTCAAGTAAATACCCGTGTGCGTGTAACAATATTCTTGCTTTTATGCGAAATATTATGTTATTGTACTATGTGGTTTCTGAAATCAAGACTACTTTTCTATGTTGTTTAATGAAAGAACACACAAGAATTATATGACATTATCGTACCAACTTTCCTAATACCTTTATCCTTTATTTGTAGACCTTTATCCATTATTTGTATATCTTATATCGAAACTAGTCAATTAATTGAGGTGGAAAGTGAGAGGGGAAAATAAAGACGTGTGTAAAAATTCTCGAAGATGTACAGTACCGGTTGTATTAGAAAGTGATTAATGGAATAAAGTATTTGTAAATTGCCTTCAATGTTTATGTGTTTCGCACGTGCAATATATATTGTTAGCACGATGATAGTTTAAATTAATTATTAGACTCGTCGAAAATCAACGAGAGCATGCGGTCAAGAAAATTTATATTTTTAATCTCGAAATGGTGTACATAATTTGCCTTTTGGGTGGCAGGGATAGTTTTGCAAATTGGCCCCTGTCAAATTTCTTAAGGCAATAGTGTAACTTTCTAAGCTATTATTGTGTAATAATTAAAGATATGGATATATTGATGAATTTGGTCTTTCTGACTTGTGTTGTTCTTGAAATTGATATGAGGCATGTTCACCTCATGTAGTCACTGCACAGTATGTGGCCAGTTAAAAACCGAAAGTCTGCTAGGAAGCAGAGCTAGCAACCAAAGCTGTCATCTGTCGCCTTATGTCAATTCCCATGTGAAAGGTATTAAGGAATTGATTGAAAATGACTTTTTTTTTATATACATGATGCAGTCAGAATGTGCAATATCGAACCAAATATCGTCACATTCACCACCTCGTTGAATAGGGTTGCTATTTTGACCCTAACATTTAGGAACGTCTGAGGTGTCATGTACAACGAGATATCACTATCTTTAAGATGGCACTGTGTAAAGTGTCCAATATTTGCCAAACAATGATTACCTTCATCCCCTCGTTAAAGAGGGGTCATATTTTGATCTTAATCTTTGGCTATATTTCGGCCATCGTACGCACATCACCTCATCAATTTCGACGTAAAATTTTATCAAGGAATCGATCACAGAAGGAAGTTTTGAGATGACGCTGTGTACAATGTGCAAAATATTAACTAAATAGTTTTGTGTGTACCCGTTTCCTTTATCTTCGCCAACTAGAAAAATATTGGTAAAAAATAATTAAATGACCGATTTGGTGGTTAAGCTTGAACACCAGATAAACACTGCTATAATTCAAATCGAAAGTATTAGTAAAATTCACATTGTGTCACTAACAAACAGAATATTAATGGAACAAATGTGCCAAGGTTAGATTAACTAGATCTCTCCATATGCGGCCATTTGTTTTGATCACGTGACAATATGGCGTCACCTGACTTAGTATAGCGGATTGCTGCGATTATAGGAAGCAGGGAACCAGACTTGGTGTCCTGGCAATCGGAGCAACCTTGGCATTTTTTCTAGAGTCGCGAATGTTTCGGCACATACTTGACGGAAATGCCCGAGGGAAGTTCCGATCCGTGCTCGAGTAGTACTCATCATTAATAAAAAATATAAAATAAAAATAAGAAAACCAGAAGATTTGACAAGGATGAGTACAAAATAGCAAATTTTAAAGTAGATAAGTAGTTTTAACAAGTCTACTAAAAGCATGAATTGGTCCCATTGGTTTGACCGGAATTCCGTCATATTTAGAATGGCTGCCGCCGAGAAAAAGAAATTGAACTTTGCCCCACAAGATTTATCTAGACTTTCGGAGACTGAGAGATTGCAGGTTTTAGCAGTCATGCGAAGAGCACAGGTAAAAATAGAACAGAATCACCAAATATTAATTGCTCTTTCGAACGATTATCCCACATTCTTTAGATATGCGTTTATTCCAATTTTAGCGAATTTCATTAGCCATGAGATCGTGTCCCCGTCTTGTCAAAGTTACAAGGAGTTTGTCAACGTCGCCATTGTTGCTAAAAATAGATCGGCTTACTTAACTGGCCAAATCGTGATGTGTATAAATATGTTTGCTGACACTGTACAGTAAATGTACCAGACTCTTATGTCAGTTTTCATTTGAGAAATAGCTCCAAACTGATAACTGTCACATTTAGCCTTCGATTCCACCTTTTTAATAATTGTAGCACACTTTAACATTCACTTTCCGCTTTTGAAGTTTTGCCTCATTTGACAGCTATCTTATTTTGTGATGGTATGTTCTTGCTGTTGCATTAGGTTTTCGTTTCTTTGCATGAGCTTGAAGAAATTTTGCCATGGGTTATCCATGCCAGTCATTTTGCAATTTATTGTGAAAGTTGTACGAATTCGTTGTATAATAATGAACAGACACACCCCTAGGTCGTCATTGTATGGGTTACACGAGTAATACAAGTGTATTGCCCAGGGCACAGGGGCTTGTTACAAAGAAAATCTAGGGATGAGGGTTAGATTTTCTTTGTAACGAGCTCCTGTGGCCCAGGGTATTATCCTGATGATATTACTGAACACTGTTAATGGTAGAAGGTATATTTAAAAAAATCATGTTGCTGGACATTGGGAGTGCTTTGCTTTATACAGAGCTCAGATATTGTGAATTACCAGTGACAGCTGATGTAATTTCTAGAAATGTGGATAGAAGTGTTGGGGGTAAATCCAACATGAGGTGTACAGTAAATGCATACTGTTTGGGTGGGACTGGAGTAGGCCAAATATGTGAAGTAAGAGTAATGTGGCATGGATGATTTGGAACTGAGTCTTGACCCATTATTGGGGAAAACATTGTGATCAATTGTCAATGAAATTTTGAGCATTTAATTGCTGTCATTAGATATTTGGCATTATTTTAAGTATTTTACACTGTTATTGGAGCTCATTTACCAAAGTAGTAATTAAAAAGCTAAATAATTCCAATTGCTGATCTTTTTTTTCAGGCCTTGGATGAGCATGAGGAATCCAAAACAAGAAGGTAAAAATGTTGTTTTTGTGTTTAAAATTATATAGTTTAGCTTGTTAAATTTATGATGGAGTGAACCATCAGGTTCTATTGTGTATGTTGGACTAAAAATTTCAGGTGAATTAACTTATTACACCTGCTTAGTAGTAGGCGATGTGTTGGAAGAAAGGATGAAGATAGTCATTAAGTGGTATTGTGCAGGCTCTGCAAGTTAGATGGTATTAAAATATAAAAAATACAAAACATACATTATGAAAATATCAAAAACTTTCTTAAATTTGAAAAACTGCTATATATCTTCATTAAAAGCATTAAACCAGGGTCATACTACCAGGCAAAGTGGGCGACTAAGTTGCCTGAGAAACGTAAACTTGGTGTCTTCTGTTACATAAGCGAAAATGAATTTGGTGTGTGATTTTTAGAGGAACATTGAATGACCATCCTTTTTTGAGATGCTCCCTTGTCTTAGCCAGGTTAGTTCCAGTGTTATGTCTCGAGACAAAAAAATCTAGGCTTCAAGCCACCAAATAGTTGAGGCTGATATCAATTGTGCCAACAAACACATTCACAGGCATGTGTTTTGATTGACCATTAACCCTTTTCTGAGTAAGTTAGTAACTATTACTTCATGATTTTCACAAGTTATCCTTTGATAATAAAAACATACAAATTTGTGTTTTGAAACTCAAACTTATATAAATAGCAATTTGTGTTTTAAGAATAGAATCGGTGACATGAGTATGTTAACTGCTGCGTGTACATTATTTTCATAACAAAAATCAGTTTGGAACCATAAGTAAACCTGTCATGGGGAAATAATGGCAGATATTGCTATTTCTGGGAAGTACCACTTCGTTAGATTGTCACTTATCATAAACCATTGGGCAAATATATTCAGGAAAATATGCAATTCATAGAAAGCAGAATCTAAATATTATGTTATTAAAGATTTAGCTTTAAAATGCAAATATATCGGTCAGAAATACACTGGACACTGCTATGGAATTTGAGGGACACTAAGATCAAGTTTGTATTCTGAATTCACTCATTTTTGTGAAAATATGAAGAAGAAAAAACAGCAAAGCAGATTCTATTTAGTTGATACCTAACGTTATACCAGGTACATAGACAAATAATAAAATCTTATATTTTCAAGCCTATCATTGGACTGTTGTAATGAAGCTAAAAATAGGTGCATGTTGGTTGTATCAATTCGATTAAAAAAAAGGGTTTAGTTCATTTATATACCGACTTTAATTCTTCATTGTTCTGTCTATGAACAGTTATTGTAAAGTTTTATTGACAACTAAGAAATTAGGACGAAGAATATGTTCTGAAACGTGTGCATTGCCTCTCATGTACATGGCACGGGTTGTTTCAAACAAGTTTAGAAGTCTTTTCAACTACCATTTTATAGTGAACTTTCAGAAAGTAAAAAGAAAAATTCTTCATTAAGGATAGTTGATTAAGCCTTTGTACTAACTTGCAATTACAGTACTGTAATCTAGCTACACAGTTAAAATTCATTAATTGTATAGCTTCTTTTGTTCTCTTTTAATGTCATATTGCCAATATACACTGCATATAATTATGACAGCTTTTAAACTTGCACCAAATGTATTATAATAAAGATAGAAGTAAAAAAAAAATTTACTTGCAAAAAATGTATTGCATAAAACTGATGTTAAATGCAAATATGCATACTTGGATATAAAGTGCATACTTCAAATAAAAGAATGAAAACAATACACACACATGCGCATATATATATATATATATATATATATATATATATATATATATATATATATATATATATATATTGCTTGTCTTGCTTTGCTCCCACTTCTTCCTGTTCAATCACATCTCCCTGTTCTGTCCAAACAGAGAAGTCACTTCTCCCAGAAATTCAAGTCTAGCTATTAATTGACAACTATTCCCATATATAGTTGACTGATGCTCATCAAGGGCAAATCATTCCAATTCATTTTCATGTGAGAGATTAGAGATTTAATTAATCTCCGTATATTTTTGGGTTTAAAAACTTATTTTAATTAGACATCCAGTATTTGCTTTGAAATGGTTTTGGATTGTACTGATTATCTCAAGTTTCACATATAAAAAAAATTATTTGTAAAAATTTTTTATTTGGTGAATATCTGAGGGTAGTGGAAGCTCTAAAATTAGCACAAAAGTTAATTTGAAACATGGGGTTTTATCCTGCTTAACCACGCAAGATTAACAGTCTTGGGTAGGACATCAATAGTGAATTGGGGTTTTGGAATTTAATCCTAGCAGGTCAAAATCAGCTTTGCAATCCTGGTATTTTAAGTAGAAATGCATAGATGATGGCTATTATTTTGCCAACTTTGCTTGGTAGTGTGACTCAAAAAATAATCTGTGGTAATGTTCAAATGGAGAATGGGAGGTAATAACTTGTACATGGCTCTGAAGTTCTTAGAATCTGGCTTGCAAGGCACTTAAGGACTTTTTAAAAATTGTTCATTTCCTTCAACTAGAAATTCAGATGTCTAGCAGCTCATACCTTTACTTGGGTATCGATGGCTTTGTGTACATGTGTGTTTTGGAGTTTTAACGTAGCTTTAAAAAAAATCAATCATATTGCTACGATGTCTACAGTGTGGCAGTTTATAGTAATGTCTAGCACTGGGGCATCATGCCACAGACATGTAGCATCATGTCCCACCCAGTCACATTATCTGACACCAGGCCAACCAGTCCTGACAATAACCTCTTAATGCTGAGCACCTAGCGGGGCAACTATTAGTACCATTTTGGTATGATTCGGCAGGGGTTCAAATCCATGACCTCCCTCATCCAAGATTCTAATCGCTAGGCCACTGGAGATGTTGATGGTTATTTAATTGATGTTTATCATTTTAGTTCATTTTGCTAGACCAGTTCCCACTCACCAGTGTTGTGTAAATACACTGGCTTCAGCTGTTTGTTCCCTTCCCCCCCCCCATCCCAGTTAGTTGCAGGTAGTGAGATTCACACTGGTTTAGTTGATATGTTAGAAGAAATATTTTGGAAAGTGACACAGTGTAAAGGTTTCACCCAGTACCAGTATGTCTGGAGTAGTGTAATAATACGCTTGCTTTTCTGTGTGGACAGATACAAAAGACAGATTGTGAGTCCTGAGGATGCATAACATTTTCCCAAATCATACATGTTAATTTATTTGTCAATGATGACCTATTAATGTTTTCAAAGAATTGTGAACAATTTTAAGTTTAATTCATACTAATCAATACAACTAATATGTAAGAAGGATTTTTAGACTCTGCAGTTGCACACTATTATAAAAAATGAAATTTTGGGATTGAAGTCTCCTTATTCTGTTTTCCAGGTTATGAGTCCTGGACTCTCTCTTTTGAAATATTTGTAAGAACCCTGTTAAAATATTGAAAATAGTATTGTAAATCAATAGATGATCACTTAAATCATAATCATGTAAAGAGTTATTTAAAAGTTTCATAAATTGGTGGTTTCTGTACATGTTGATCATCAAACCGCTATGGTGGCCTAGTGGTTAGAGTGTCCGCCTTGGATGTGGGAGGTGATGGTTTCAATCCACGGCCGAGTCATACCAAAGACTTACAAAAATGGTACTAACAGCTGCCTCGCTTGGCGCTCAAGAGGTTAGTGTTAGGACTGGTCAGCCTGGTGTCAGGATAATGTGACTGGGTTGGACATCATGCTACATGTCTGCAGCATGATGCTCCAGTGTTAGACATCACTGTAAACTGCTACGCTGCAGACATTGTAGTGATATGACTGAAAAATTGTTAAAGCTATGTTAAAAATCCAAATCCAAATCACGCATATTGATCATCTAATTTCCATGTCTTCTCATGATATGTCTGATTTCCATCGTTTATTTTTCTGTTATTTTCCTGCAGAAGGCCCCTGGAAGGGCAGCTGTACAAGTACACAAATGTGATGAAAGGTTGGCAGACCCGATGGTTTGTCCTGGACCCAGAATCAGGCATGCTCGAATATTATGAGGTATAAGGAGCCTAAATGGTTATTATTAATAACACTTTGGTGTAAGGGAATGTAAACAAAGTTTGATCAAAAGTAGACTATACATGTCTTGTCTTCAAATTTTTCCAAGCCCATAAATGACTAAAGAAAATTTTTCAGAAGGAAACTTGGATTGTAGCTAACAGCCCCCAGATTCAGATATTTTGAGAATGTTCAGATACTTTAAAAATTTCCATGCAAGTAAATGAACTGAAGCCAAGAAAATCCTCAACGCTTCTATGATGCTCACTTTATTTAATTGTAACTTAGGGTTGTTCCCTGTCAACGTACATGATACTTAGGGAAGGCAGTTTAAAAAAAAAATATTTGCCAGGGTACTTTTATTTTACAGAGTTTATATTAAAATGATAAGAAATGTCTAAATTACATCTATTTGTGAGTACCCCACTTTAAAAGAGTCTTCCTTGGGTCCCATGTATATTTTAATGGAACAGCCCTTATAGAATGTCAAGAGTTTCGGGATAAATTTCGAGTCTGAGTTAATTCTCAAAGAATTTTGATAATATGGGGCCATGTTGGTCCAAGTTTCCTTGGCATAATGGAAACAAGATCCCAGGACAGAAGCCTGAATAGTTCCTCTGAACTACTGCAGTCCTGGGTTTCCTGATTTCATGAAGTGCAGTGTCATGTACCTATCCAACTAATGTCACACAAAAACACACTGCTTCTTGTTTATATGTTTCATACTTTACTGTTATATAGGTCATGTATATTTTGCATCCATATTTCACACTGGATGCCTATTACATTGTACCAGCCTATCCTCTAGGGATGCAGGATTGTTAATACAAAATCCTCTTGCTATCAGAACTGAGGGGTCAGAGTGAGTGAAAAACCCCAAATCATTTTAGTCAAATCTAGGGGTCAAATTAAATATTTTGGAGTCTTTGATATACAAAGGAGGGTAAAGGGAAACGGTGATTGAACGTCCATACTTCAAATTGGATTATTACTTATATTGTTAAGCCATTCTTAAGTCTTGATTCTTTTTTTTTATTATATACCTGTTAGTTTTATACCCATGAATGAACCAAAATTTTACCAACAACATTTTAATTTTTTTTATGTAGACAGTGTCTCATTTTGATTTGTCTGGAATGTAATGTTTTCAGGAATGAAAGAGGAAATTAATAATTAACAAATGCATTTTATATCAAAACAGTCTTTAGTAGCAAATGAACATATATAACAAGTAATATTTATGAGCAGTTGAAGTCTGAAATGCTTTTCAGCAAACACAAGCATTGTAGTAGATTGTACATACGGCCTACTGTGATTATACATATCTATAATGCGATAATTGGGGCCCAAAAATTGGATCGCGTTAATATTGGGGTTGTGTTAATGTGGGGTTTTACAGTATTTTACTTTTTTTAGAGAACAACTCATTGACACATGTGTATTTATGTCTAATGTGTATGATGAATAGGGTATCAGCACCGTTTACTATCGTGCCGTCATGGCATGCAGTTCAACTATAATGCATGTAATTCCATTGAAAAATTGCACACACATTTACAATATTCAATAATTTTTTCCCCAGATCATTGTGTCTGAATTCAACGTCTGATATACAGCATGAACAGAGTATCAACACCATTTACTTGCAGTCTGATATCGTACCATTGGGGCTTGTAATTAATCCATAATATATGTAATTCCATTGCCAAAATTGCATATTTAAACTATTCAGTAATTTTGTCACACATCATTATGTGTCTGAATTCAATGGGAAAAATTAACAGAAAAGTTATGTTAAGAAAGACGAAGCATGTGTATGGTTCATTACGTTCCAGGGTCTATGTACAGTGTCTGTACAAATTTCGTACTGCTAAATTTTTCTCATATGCATTTCCGTGTACATTTATCCATTGCAAATTTCCAATAATTAACGCTTGTATGCCTATTTGTTTAAACGACTACAGCAAGAATAATTAACAATCAACACATGCTTTCAGCCATATTTTAAATTGGGTTCATCAAAACTTTAGACATAAGTCTTTTGTGTGACACATCAAATATTTATTCCTGATAATGTGTTTTCCACATTTGGAAATATATTTAAAAGATTGCCTTTTATTTTCAGAAAGAGGAACACAAGAAACAAAAACCTAGAGGTGTTATTAATTTAGCAGTAAGTATACTTAAGAATTTATTTAACAGTATGCTTAAAATTGTATTTAGCACAAAGTATACTAAGAGCTGTATTTAACACTAACTATAATCAAGCCTGTATTTAGCACTAAGTATACTCAAGGCTGTATTTAGCTGTAAGTATACTCAGTGCTGCATTTAGCTGTAATTATGCTCACAGCTGTATTTAGCAGTACGTGTACTCAAGGCTTTATTTAACAGTATACTCAAAATTGTGTTTAGCACTAAGTATACTCAAAGCTGTATTTAGCACTAAGTATATTCAAGGCTGTATTTAGCTGTAAGTATACTCAAGGCTGTGTTCAGCTGTAAGTATACTCAAGGTTGTATTTAGCTGTAACTATACTCTGGGCTGTATTTGACAGCAAGTATACTCGGTGCTGTATTTAGCAGCTAGTACTGTTTTCAGATGGTATTGCAAACATTATCTGTTGCTGCTTCTAAAACATATTAATGCAAGCAGCCTGGAAAATCGATAAAGAAAGTTCCTTTTACATGGGTTTTAATAGTTCCACATCATTCGATCCTCTTTTAATGGGAACTGTATGTATTCATCTGATCCTCTAAAGGTAAAGGTGCTCGTACTGTTAAAATTAATGCCATATTCCATGGTTTCCCTAGCCAGATGTGTACAAGCTCCAGATATCCTGCTATTTCCAGTCATTTAGTATTCTATTTGCATTGATAAATGATTCCTTGTTAAGAAACAATATTTAATTATTTTAGGAAATATGCTGGTTGTAAATTACAGACCTGCCAACCATTATGATTTTGCCATAAGTTTTTATAAAAACATTACCCTTAAAATATGGACTTGTGAAACAAAAGGAAAAATATGGAAATTTGACTGTTGTAGTAAAATCAGGATAATTTGATGATCCTTGTTTGATTTGGATCTGGTTTCACATTAGCTTTAGTGAAATTAGTCGGAAAACCAGACTAACTTTATAGTTGTACCCCATATGCTTTAAAGTTATCACATTGATTGGCTACATCATGTCAAGGCAGTGGGAGCAAAGTTATCACATTGATTGGCTATATCATGTCAAGGGAGTGGGAGCAAAGTTATCACATTGATTGGCTATATCATGTCAAGGCAGTGGGAGCAAAGTTATTGCATTGATTGGCTATATCATGTCAAGGCAGTGGGAGCAAAGTTGTCACATTGATTGGCCATAGGAAGGTAAATATTATCTACATTTCACCCTATACTGGCTCGGGTTAAGTTTTAATGTGACCTTCATTTCGTCGAATATGTCAAGGTTTTGCACATTTAGATTTATACTGTTATTCATGAACCTTGGTGAGTGGATACATCTTGATGACCAATATACCCTCGTCACACGTGTAGCCACTTACCTATTGGGTGAATTTTGTGTTTTGCTAATTTCACAAGCTCTGTTCATGGAAGGAGCTGAATATTAATAATTTATCAGTGTCTTTCAAGAACTAAATTTTTTTTTAAAAAGTGTGGCAAGTTGGCTTTCTCTAGGTTTCTTTCAGGCAAATTAGATGACACTTATGGCGGGGGGGGGGGCAGGCCCCATTGGCCACTCGCTTAGATATGAGAGGGTCCTGAGATGGTTGAAAGAGGAGCTGGGTGTTGAGATATCGGATCTTTTTAACTCTGCAGTGCATATGGCACTACATTAGTGACAGTTTGTTGTGATAACAAACTCCGAATTTGTCCATTTGTCTTCGAATGTAATGTCTGTGTCACTGTGTTGGCATTTTTAGCATGCAGCTAAGTTACTAGTTTTAATTTACTATTTCGTAACCATTTTGCATATTCTGCATTTGACTTTGTTACAAACTGTACAGTGCATTTATCATTATTTGACCACATAATCCATATTATTTCCAGTTGGGAGCACTAAAACAAAACAGGTGGGTTAAGAATTTCATTCAACATTTTGGTCTTTCCACAGCATCGTGGGATTGTAATTTTTTTTAATTGACATTAAATTTACAAACTAATTCATATTTGAAATTTTGTGAAGAAATGGATGTTGAAAATATCGATTTATCATTTTACTGAACCATATCTGACTGAAACCATTCTGTTCATTCAACACATAGACTGGTGGTTTCTCTTGTTGACATGGGGAACCAGTCTGATAACTAATGTCCAGCACATGGACAGTAATACACAAAAAGAGATCAGCATCAGAAGCTTTAATATCTTTTATTGAAAAGTCAAAGTTCTTCTATTTTCTTTCTTTTTTGAATTTAATCTGTGTTTATTGTGATTAAATAAAGCAGATGGTATTTCCCAGTTACCATATAAACGTTCATCCCTAATAATCATAAATACTGATAATTATAAAGATGAAGCGCTAAGATAACTGCATGAAAGAATTATTATATCATTGTCATGAATGAAACAAATCATCATAAAATGGTTCAGAACTTTTTTGAACCAAATTCATGATAAATGAGAACTTGATGATAATATTTTTTAAAACCTTGTTGACAAAGTCCATACACTGAGATTCTCCTACATAAAGCCTAATGCCTGAAAAATTCTCAGGAGACCTGTGATCATCAGGAATAATTCACCTACTGAAAAAAGTAATAGTTAAGTAGATGAACAAACACATCAAACTGTTATATCCATCACCTTGTACGAAAAGATGCTATGGATTTTATCAATAAAATTTGAAGCTATCAGCAACTTCCCAGATGGCTTCTTTTTGGTCACAATAAATGTAATTTCTCTCTACACCAAGCTTCCCAAAAGGTTTATCTTGAATGGTTAGAATACGCATTACTCATAAAACCCCACTTGAGTCTATCTAATCAATGCATTCTAGACCTTTTATAATTGTTATTACACCACTCCCTCGATAACTCGCACACATCGGGGTCCAGAAACATCAACCGCACTATAAGTGAGGCGCGAGTTATCGAGGGACCTATAAAATAAGCCCAAAACCAATAAAGTGATCGACGACATAAAGGAAAAATAAGGGGGGGGGGGTAGGCAGATTATAGTGTTGAATACTCACTTTATAATCGTGCTGAAATTAACTGTGAATAAATATCTCTTCATAATGGTGTACTTTATTTATTATTTCCTCATAGGGCAACATTAATTTCAGGATAAATTACAGTATATTGAGGCGATCACCGAAAACATTATTCCACGTGGTTTCCGTTTGCTTAACATGTGTACCACTTCACACATTGTGTACTACGTCACTAATTTTTATGTTGAATTGGATACATTCTAGTTTTATTGTTTGATCCAAATTAGACGTTTTTTTATATACAAAAGATCGACTCTTTTCGAGAAACAGTGTCGATCGAACGATAGATAGATTTGAATGCGATGGAAGTAAAATGGAAAACAAAAAAAACAAGGGTTAATCAGTACTAACATATTTAATTGGTCTAAAAATTTAAAACAATGTAAATTAGAACAAGCTAATACTTGCCGTTTGTGCCACGCTTGACAAATATCAATTCACTTTTTGAAAAAAATCAGTTAATTTTTTGTGTGTGTGTGTTACTTCTTGGTTTCTCTCCTGCCGAGCAAAATCCCTCAGATTTCTCAACTGCATAAGCTTTACGTAGTCAACATTTTGGGTCTCCAGCCACCTTATGGCAATATCAAAATATTTGATTGCTTCCTGTGCAGAGGGGGGAGGTGGTGCAACATCTGCGTCTGCATCACTTTCAACACTTGTGGTACTCCAGTTAGAATCGGCTTCTGCTGAAAATTTGTTCATTATAGAATTAATTATTGTTTCATCTGACATGTATTTGGCTGTGGGGCAATCATTGTCAGCGCAAATTTACTCCTCATATCATCAAGAGAAACACCCATCTCAGGACCATTAGTCTGTACGAATTTCTCCCAAACAGCCTCGGCATTAATGACATCAGTTTCACTGAAACCTTCGAAGTCACTATCATCATCGCTGTCTCTGTTACTGTTTTGCTTTACGTCAAAGGCAGCTTCAAGACCCTTAATCCAGCACCCCAGGTCTTTTGTAATCGATTTTTTAATGCAACAAACATTTCCCCAAGTTGTTGATCAAAACAAAGCCGGCAGGTAATTAGATTCTCACAGAAGTACTCACGGGTTTCAATGTGATGGTCGATTGACTCTTTTCATGTTTCCAATGAACAGAATATGTTGTGATTATAATGTTTACACTGAAACGGAATTAAAGGATTATAACGTGACTTTCACACAGGAAGACGTTTAACTGGTGTTTATTTCATTCTCTATTGCCACCTGTTAGCATTTACCAGAGGTTTTCATTGATCGCTATTTCACCAGACTGTTTATTTACAGTATACTGACAACTGTTTATCATAAAAACTTACATAATATATGATATCTTTAAAAAGAGGTCTCGCTAGGATTTTAAAACTGGGTCTTTCTGCCTCTGAATTCAATCACTAAATATCAGTACATTTTCTCACCCGGCCACCAGTCAAAGCCTTTGAACTAGCCACCTAGCTATTGCATCATGTTTTTTTTTTAATGTACTCTTATAAAATGGCAGCATGTATGTACATCAAAGAGTCTTTCAGTCACTGAATTCTGTCGTTGTAAATATCAGCACAGTTAACTGATCAACACATTTTCCCACAAAGCAGGTGACTGAAACAGGACCGGCAAATCTTCGAATTTTCCCGCGCACCTATTACATGCGTACAGAGGACTCCCGCCTCAGTGATTTTCTGCGTCCCAGATCAAAAATTGGTGTCCAAATACACGTAATTAAGCGTATTCGAGATCTCTGAAATTAATTCTTATTTAGAACTTGTAAATTTCAAAATATGGATTATATTTTTACAGGCATTAATCACCATTTTCGATGATAAAACGAGCAATGTATCAAGGTTTAATTTATCAATTCTTATCGTAATTTTTTCATGTTCAGCATATTTTAAAGATATTTTAGATACATTTTCTCTGAAAAAATCGGGAACCAAGACGGACACCGCGTTATAAGCGGAATTGCGAGTTATCCAGGCGTGAGTTATCGAGGGAGCGGTGTACATTGCAATACTTTCATTTTTCATGACTACAATTATGTACAAGTTGGCAGTACTGCTACAGGAACCAAAGTTGCCCCATCTTATATCAATGCTTTTATGGGTTATTTAGATTGGCACCCTGTAAACCCTGCATTTATTAAAAGATTTAATGTACATTATCTTTATCACTTGGATTGGAACAGTAATGGAACTAGACATTCTGTCAGTACTGTAACAATTAACACAAAATGATTCGGTTTATGACATAATCATTGAAGAAAAAAAGCACGTTCCTTGATACAACCAGAAAATAATAAGATCTCGTTGGATATGTCATGTAATACTTACACCTAAACAGCTATTTACTCTGCATCTCCTATCTCCCCATCGTGAAGTCTAGTGCATGTAGTCATTTGCTATGTATTTAACATATCTTCATGCAACAATTTGACTTTCAAGAAACAGGCAACAAGTCTCATCAAATTTTTGTGAGAACAGAGGCTACCCATATCAGATAATAGAGAAAGCAAGAAGAACCATTCATCTTGATCTACTCAGTGTCATTCCTGCAGATTGTAATTCTGGCCGTTTGATAGCAGTTTTCTTTATATATGACAAAGAAAGTCATTGTCACCAGTATTCAATACTTAAAAGACGTTTGTTAGCCTTGCAGGTGGTTCATAGAGACTAGCTTTGAGGTTGATTTACTTTTCTTTGAATTTTTCATCCAACATTGCAGGCTTCTATTGTTATTCCATCTGATGAGGATTCACAGACATTTCAAGTCAGTGCTACCAATGGAGAAGTCTACAGATTAAGAGGTTAGTAGAAGAATTTTCAGAATATACAGTAATACCTCGTGCATTCGCGTTTCTGGATTCACGAATTCACGGGTTCGCAAAATTTTCATTGGTACCCTCTACGTACATGTTTTCTTTTGTACCTTCGTTATATGACTTCTTTGACATATGAAGTTTACCTAGTTTACCTTCCTGACAATGACAAAGAAAATGTCAATCATTAAGTTTACAGTCCCATTCGTTACTTGGTTTTACCTTACTGTGAGTGCAGAAGAAAATGGCAGCCAGTGAATTAGTATAGGGGTAATATTAGTATACATGTACCGTACTGTAAATGCGCTAGTGTGGCAAATACCCATTAGGCGATACTGTACTCTATTTTTATGTCAACCATTTATTTCTCTTTTTAAGGGTAATGTATTAAGCTAACTTTTAAATGAAATTAAAGTGATTTGGGTCATATTTAGGGTTTAAACCCTAGAAATAAGCATTTATTAGCATTTTTAGTACCAAACATTCGCGATTCCTCCTGATCCGCGACTGGTTCTGGAACCTAACCTCGCGAATGTTCGAGGTATTACTGTAGTACCAACAGTATAGGTCAGTCTTACTTGTAAAAAGTAGATATGATGGGCAGCAGTATATGGCCATATTCTGTTTACAGTTCTATTCACAATCAAGCCACAGCTTTACATATTTCAGAAAGTGATAAACAAAACTCAGGATTTTATGTACTTCCAAAATTAAGTTTATGGGGAATTCCATGTACAGTCCTTCCCATTTATATCGACATCCTCAGGTCCGAGGAAATATTGTTCACATAGGCGGATGTCGAGATAAGTGTTTGGGGGATCTGAAAAAAAAGATACAAGTTGAATTCGTCAGTAAGGGATGACCTGTAGTCAGTGAGTAGCATTTACACTTTGAGAAAACAAACAATGGAAATTTTGATTACATGGAGACAAATGCAGTGTGAAATACGATTGTATAGTGACAAATTACATTTTGGTTACCTTTGTGTAATAAAATCCACAATAAAATATTGCATCGGTTACATCCTGATATAAAAAAAACATTCACTGCGATATTCAATGTCGGCATTAGCACATGGTTGCATATTTGTTATTTACATGCTTCAAGTACATGTACTTAAATTGGCCCAGATTTTTTTCAGTCTGTTCCCATCATATTGAGGCTACCAAGGGGATGGGACTATTCACATGGAAATGAGAACCTGTCAGCAAGTTGGTTTAAACAGTACATGTATTTAGTTACAGAAGTCATTGTGAAAAGTACATAAATGCAAACAAGACATATGCAGCTGATATGAATTGATGAAGGCGTAATGTTGCATACACTGACACATGCTAAATAAAGTTAAAAAGGAAACTGTCACAGCACAGTAAACTTGTTTTAATCACCGATCACTTTGGAAAATGTAAAAATCGATCAGATTTCATTGCTTTTATATAAGTCGCCACAAGAGGCCAACTTTATAGGACCATACAAAAGCCTGCTTTTTTTCCAACCACGACATTAAAGCCTGGCGGCAAGATCAACATATTGTTGAACAAAGTATGGGTCAGAACTGGCAGCTTGTCGACATAAATGATTAGGAAACAAAGGATTTGTTCAAGCTGGGACCAAGGGCTTGTGTCAACATGTATGTTTATTTTTTGTCTAGACATCAACATAAGCATGACAATTTTGGTAGTAATAGTAGACCAAGAGAACAGGACTTTGCTTTTTTGTCAAAATAGGCGGCTTGTCAACATAAGTGATGTTGATAAGTGGGTGGGACTACTAACAAAATTAAGTGAATGGGGAATTCCCAAGGACACCAGAACATGAACTTTTATTGATGCCTGTCAGATCTCTTTGTGGAGATCTTGATCTTTAAATTAATCATCTTGAAATATAATAGTAAAACATGGTCTGCAAAGTACAAAATTTTGTTCAAACGTGAGGACCTTAATGCAGAAACTAAAATTTTGAATTTTTTTCTTATTTATTATTTCAGGTATTGATATTTGCAAATTGTTTGTGATCGTAATTTCTATATGGTGTGATATCGTATATTTGCCATTAGAGATTTTTCCAACAGTAACGTTTTGGTTGGTCCTTAAATGTATAGGTTTTTTACCAGGCAATAACACAATCATCAGAATTTGGGTGTCTCCACAGAGCAGACCATTTGTAATAGTTAGTAACCCAAATAAAAGCAGTTTGGGAGGCTGATGGTTTATTTTTATGTGTTTTAATCATACACAAGAAAATGCTTTCATGCATCATTAGCATTTAACCAACTGCACTCTTGTATCCATCTTTTCTGGAACTTTTTAAATCCTGGTATTATGACATTGATCATTTATAATTTGTTCTGCGGCTGCCATTTCCCATTTTGACAAGCATTTGGCTTTTAAAACTGAACTTTTGCTAGGTGTCCTGCACCATTTCATATCCATGTATGTCACTGTTTATGGTAGTCATAATCCTGGGTGAAATATGATTTGTCAAGACTGATTGAGATTACCATAAAGTGTCCTGGGAATTCCCAGCAGTACACAGTATGCTTATACTCATGGAATTAGAGATTAAATCTTAGTTTGAAAACTGCAGTGTAAAATTTATTTGACATGCAAGATGTTATTTATGCATGATTCACTTACAGATTTATATGAAAGGGAACACTGAAAAGTGAAGCCACAATATACAAGTTTAGTCACTATAACTTGGTTCAATGGAGTTATAAAAGTATACTCTGGTTTAAGTGAGGCCACATTATAAAGTGGTTCCCCACTCTACAACTGTTCGTGTGAGCCATACAAATATATTGTAGTATAAGTGAAGCCACATTATACAGTTGTTTCTAGCTAAAATACTTAATGGGAGTCATAAAAGTTTACTGTGGTATAAGTGGGGCCACATTATAAAGTGGTTCTGCACTATAAAACTGTTCATGGTAGTCATAAAGTATACTTTGAAATGATGTCCCTTTATACAATGATGTCTCACTGTAATGCAGACCTGCCAATTCTTATGATTTTGCCCTAAGTCTTACGAAAATTACCCTTAAAATACAGAATTACAACATTCTAGCAAAAACTATGGCAAAATGATTGTTGCCAAAAAAATCTGGATATTTGGATCTGGGTTTCATTTTAGAATTAGTGAAATTAGGTAGGGAACGAGACTAACTTTACAGCAGCACCCAGATACTTTAAACTGAACCTATTTGTTCATGTGAAGCATCTGCATGATCAAACTGTTGATTATAGAATTTTTAAAAATGGCATCCAGAAAGCGATGCATATTTAAGACAAGAGGGAAAATAAGCTTCTAGAAAAGTGTTAATAATCAACACAGGAGAATAAAAAGGAGTATTCAGATTCTTGTGAATAACAGCTGGAAAAGACAAAGTTATGTTTATCGGACATCACTTGTCAATTTGAGTATGTCTCGTGGTGGGAGATATGATTGCCATCATCATGTGAAACGGAAAAGAATTTTCAAGAATTATGTCAAGTTGAGAGATAGCAACAAGCCATTGAGCTGCATAGAGTTTGGAACTCGAGTTTGTGCAACTGTACTAGTGGTAAATAAAGTATATGCGTACTTTACAAACTTTTCTGTTGAACATCATGTGTTGATGTTCGATGCATCAAACTTTTAAGTATGTTTTCCAGCTTTACAATAGCAGTTATTGATATTTTGTTATACCTTACTGAAAACTGGTCAATCTTATGGAAAAAAATCAACTGCCTTACTGAGAAGGACTCATCAGGGTTGGCAGGTCTGGTGATGCTTTTCATTAGAGTTATTCAAGAGTACAGTGAAATAAGTGAGTTGCCATATACTGCGTGTACATTTATATAGAAAAATATAATTAAAACAGTATAATGGTATTCATGGCCATACCCATGTTATATTGGTGATTGTGTTAATATGATGTACTTTATAGTGAGAAACAACTATACTGCGATACAGTATGTTACAGACAAGATTGTGTATTAGAGAGGTATTGTTGTTAAACCATTCATTTGTTGGCTATCATTAACTCGAAGCTAATATCAAGTGAATTAAGCTGCACTAATATACTATGTATACTTGCTTACATGTTGAGTCCAACTGTAGACTGCACATACCCAGATCTGCTTTCACATGATGCACCAGCAGATCTGAGTTTGTGCATTATGTGCTAGCAGACAAGGGCCTATGTTGTTCACAGTTGGACATGGTGTATGAATGAGTATATATGGTGCATTTTTTCAGTGATAGGGTTCATGACCTTAAATTTAGTCCATGTATGTCTCTTGTGTGTGTGTGTGCGTGTGACTAGGATTTTTAATGTAGCTTTAACAATTTTTCAGTCATATTGCTTTGATGTCTGCAGTGTGGCAGTTTGTAGTGATGTCTAGCACTGGGGCAACATGCCGCAGACATAAAGCATGATGTTCCACCCAGTCACATTATCCTGACACCAGGCCGACCAGTCCTAACACTATCCTCTTAATGCTGAATGCCTAGCGAGGCAGCTGTTAGTACCATTTTTGTAAGTCTTTGGTATGACTCAGCCGGGGTTTGAACCCACGACCTCCTGCTTCCGAGGCGGATGCTCTAACCACTAGGCCTCCATTTATGTCAGGGCTGTGGTATACTGAGGGGTGTTATAGTAAGGGACCACTGTACGTACATGTATGCACAAAGGGCTTGAACAAATAATGCTTTCTTTTTTAGATTTTGATGTGAGATCATTAGTGTAGAGGCATGTAATTGTATTGGAAAGTGAAAGTGGTGTATACACATTACCAGATGCATCCAAAGGACTATGCCCTATTGTCCTGACAGTTTTCTGTTTTTAGGAGCTGAACTGGGAAGAAGTACAGGGATGGAAGAAATACCCTTTTACCTATTGAACTCTGTGTGAAGAGGCTTG
Organism: Sinohyriopsis cumingii; assembly: GCA_028554795.2. Classification (NCBI taxonomy): domain Eukaryota; kingdom Metazoa; phylum Mollusca; class Bivalvia; order Unionida; family Unionidae; genus Sinohyriopsis; species Sinohyriopsis cumingii. Next base: position 138,404,010 of record CM068830.1, on the reverse strand, counting down.
TAAGGGCTGCTTTCATATCACTTGGGAGGGGGAAATTTGCCCCTACCCACTTTGCATTTTTTACATTAACTGGAATAGATCCAAATGAAATAGACAGAACTGCTGATCAGGTTGGACTTAAATGGAAACAAAGTAATGTGGTTATAGATTCCACAAGGAATTCTTTATTGTGTGTCAGAATAAATCTTTGAATGGTGGAACTATCATTGCCTCTGAAAATAAACATCATACTTGAACAGAAGGTTATATATATATATATATATATATATATATGTGTGTGTGTGTGTGTGTGTGTGCGAGTGATTTAGATTTTTATCGTAGCTTTAACAATTTTCCAGTCTTATTGCTGCGATGTCTGCAGTGTGGCAGTTTAAAGTGATGTTTAGCACTGGGGCATCATGGCGCATACATGTAGCATGATATCCCACCCAGTCACATTATCCTGACACATGGCTGACCAGTCCTAACACTAAACTCTTAATGCTGAGTGCCTAGCAAGTCAGCTGCTAGTCAATTTTTTTAAATCTTTGGTATGACTTGGCTGGGGTTCGAAATCACAACCTCCAGCATCTGGGATCATATATATATATATATATATATATATATATATATATATATATATATATATATATATATATTATTGCATTCATGTATAATGTAGGCTGTTTTTTGGGGGGAGGGTGCCCATGCATGTACAAATTCATATACAGAACCTGTTGAGTGTTCAAAATGTTAAATGCTTGTACCTTAAAAGAAAGTAAATTTGAACCATGCAAATGTATTGCAATATTTCATAATGCTTGCTTTCAGGTGTTGATGCCAAAGAAAGGCAGCAGTGGGTTGACAGATTACGGTCTACATCAGAATATCATGCATCAAATGTACAAGTAAGTTACAGGATCATTGTGTCTCCAAATCACTAATGATATGGGTCTGTGTATTTGCATGATTAGTGTTGTGTAATTCCATCTCACTTAAAAATGGTGACTTCAGATGCTAAATATAATACATAATGAATGATATACACAATAGTGAAGGTGATTTATATGTTTGGATAGACTAACAGATTGTTCTCCACTAATGTTTATTTTCTGAAATTGGTCACTTAGTAGAAAATCAGGATTTTGTTTGGCTGGCAAGTAATGAATTCAGTTGTGTAGATTGAAATTATACCCATGGAATTTATCTTTCCAAGCATTCTGTATATTATCATTTATTCGCAATACCTCACCAGATGAAACAGTTATCATTACTTTGTTCACTTAGCTCGAGGGCTACCATCAAATTTTTAAATTTGTTGGATTTTTAATGTCGGGTATAAACCATGCAATCAGGTGGTTGGGGGAACTCCCATGAATTTGTAAGTGCCTAGCCATAAATGAGCACTCACTAATAGAACTCCCATGAATTTGTAAGGGCCTAGCCATACATGAGCTCTCACTAATTGAACTCCCATGAATTTGTAAGGGCCTAGCCATACATGAGCACTCACTAATAGAACTCCCATGAATTTGTAAGGGCCTAGCCATACATGAGCTCTCACTGATAGAAGTCCCATGAATTAATAACTGTACCAGGCCTGAAATGAGCTCTCACTGCAGTGTATGTTACATTTTTCAAGTAGGTGCATTTACTCAGATTAAATATAATAATTATTCTGAAATTGAATCCTAAAATAGTTTAACCAAAGTCTTTTTAGTCCTGATCGTTGAATGCTCTGCACCATAAATGTCATGAAACAAATTTCTGATGCAAAATTTGATTGCTGTGGCATTTTACAATGGTGGCCAGGTGCTAAATTGGGTCCAGAAAAGAGTATGTCTGATCCATCTTAACAAATAAAGTGTTGTCCAAATTTGATTTTAACATGTTTTCAGTGTGACATCACAATGCACAACATTCAATCCAGTTTGTACTGGATCACACCTTTGGGTTGATATTGTCCAAATATATACATGTAACTTAACATTGAATTTGCCATAGGTATTTCTCTGGTTCATATAAATAATGACCTTTCAAAGGAATTTCAATATTTGAGGATCCAATAATTGCTTCTTAACACATTAACCCCTAGCGACGAGTTAATGTGGCAGGAGGTAGTAGAAAGGTAAACTGATGTAGCTCTACAATGATACCAAATAATCTGGAATTTCTAGTTGCATTACAAAATATAGAGGGAAAAAATCTCATTTTTTGGACCCGATTTTTTTATACCCAAAATTGGCCTGTGGTTGGGATCTGATTTTGTGTCCGGATTTTCGATGCTTGGTCTCAGATCTAAGGCAAACCGTTATGAACTGCAAACAGACAGATTAACCTTTGCAAAAAGTAGGATAAGATGGGCATTTGGAATAAAGAGTGGTCTCGATACAGAAATAATGGCTCCGTTTAGCACAAAAAAAGCTCCAACTTTTACCCTTCTGCTCATGTGCAAGCCAAATAGCCAATGAAAAACGATGTTTCTAACACAACTAGGCAGTATGTTATTGAAAGATCACCTGGGATTTGGTGTTTTCAGATCTATTCAGAAATAGCTTTCCAAATGTGTTTCCTGCGCAGAATTTCAGGTGAAAAGGATAAAAACCTCCAGGGGTTAATGTGTTCAAGGTATTTGTGATCAAATGCTGAAAAATGCCGCCCATTATGGAAATAGTTGGTTCTGAACACGTACATGACCATTATGACTTGTAGTATAATTGAAACCCCTCCCACCATGACAGTTATGATATTTACTATAATAGAACTCCCATGAACTTTGGGGGACCTAATGAAAGAGGTAAAAGTACAAGGAAAATTTGTTTGCTCTACAACTTGCACTATAAGCCTTCACCTGACTTGATCTGTATTTATTTTGTTTTACTATTAGGAAAACCATATGTTGTTGTCTCAAGCAGAGAGCTGATGAAAATGTTTGCTCCAATTTTCTCAGATGATGAAATTGATATGGGGCCAAGTACACTGACTTTGCTGGATCTTAAAGGACAGAAATGAATTTTCTCTGTGTAGGGATTACTGCTTTGCTCATTAAACCTGCCTTAAGATGTACACATCCCTTTTTTGCTCACTTGGCCATCATGTCAGATGAAATAATCTAATTGCTATGCATCCATTGTCCATCTATCGTCCATCAGGTAAAGCACTGGACTTGTAATCCAAGGGTCACTGGTTAGTACCCATCTAGGTCAGCCTGGTTTGGCAGCCTTAGTCTGTCCTTGAGAAAGGAGCTCCCATTTCCTTGACATGTTATAGTCAGAATGTTGAAATTGCTGTTACCAACAAAAGCAAAATGCTCATCAACATTGGCTTGTTATCACTCTGGAGGCCATGACATTTTACCACTCTGGAGGCAATGTATTTGATCTGATTTAGATAAAACTTGGGATTTGCTTGCATCATCAATATCACAGATGAATTCAGATAATGTGAGTGAGATCTATGCATATTAATGAGGTGGTCTTGCATTGGATTGGCTGAGCTTGTTTCCATTCTAGAGGCCATATTTTTGTTCTGATTTTAATTAAACTTGGAATATATGCTTATATCACCAAGATCTCAAACAAGTTCAGTAATGAGAGAGATACATAAATTTAATGAGGTGTTACTGGCCGAACTTGTTACCATTGTTTAAGTCATATTTTTTGTTCAGATTTTGATCAGACTGGGAGTATGGGCTTATGTCACTAAGCTCTTGGATGAGTTCAGTAATGAGTGAGATTGTCACATTAATACGATTGTCCTGTACCTGATCAGCTGAGCTTATAAATACTCTAATACATTCAGTTATGAGTGACATCTATACATATTAATGAGGCCATCTTGCATCTGGTTTGCTGAATTATGAGAGTCTGTATATGATTTTATTTTGACCAGATTTTTGGTATATAAAACTATATCACTGAGATCATGAAAGAGTTCTTTTATGAGCAAAATTCATGCGTATTAATGAGGTGATATTTCACTGATTGGAAAATATCTTTGCTTTAAGTTTGGATCCTGTTCAGAAAAAAAATTCACTGCAATTCAATGACAATGTTCTATGTCAAGCAGGGATCTTAACTTCATTAATTTAGTTGGAAAATAGTGAAAGATTGAACTTAGCCAAGGTCTTAATGCAGTCTTTCATACCAAATTTGGTCAGATTCCATGAAGTCTTTCATACCAAATTTGGTCAGATGCCATGAAGTCTTTCATACCAAATTTGATCAGATTCCATGAAGTCTTTCATACCAAATTTGGTCAGATTCCATGAAGACTTTCATACCAAATTTGGTCAGATTCCATGAAGTCTTTCCTACCAGATTTGGTCAGATTCCATGAAGACTTTCATACCAAATTTGGTCAGATTCCATGAAGTCTTTCATACCAAATTTGGTCAGTTTCCATGAAGTCTTTCATACCAAGTTGGTCAGATTCCATGAAGTCTTTCCTACCAAATTTGGTCAGATTCCATGAAGTCTTTCATACCAAATTTGGTCAGATTCCATGAAGTCTTTCAAAAGTTTAAAATGAAACAAGATATTAATGCAAAAGAAGAGCAGAGTTCTAAATGAAACGGGGTTCATAACTCATATATTTTATTGGAAAATGTTAAGTATCAAGGTTGACCAAAGTCTTAATGTATAACCATTCACTAAATTTTGGTGAATAAATAAAATGTTATTGAACAAAAATGACATTATCATGTAGTAAAATAGCAAAGTTCAGAGTCAGATGGGGGCCCTAAATCCAAATGCAAGGCTCATACCAAATTTAGTTTGAATCTGTGAAGCCGTTCAAATTTTTTTTTGCATATATGAAATTTGAGACAGGATGTGGTAGGATATTATGTGACATGATTGATGGGTTGCTCTATATTTGCCTGCCATATCTATGTTTGGGGCATACAATAAAGAGCCTTGGGATATTATCAATTGTTTTAAAGAGGCAAAACAGGATGTTGTGTATCAATTATTGATGAATGAAGACTATCCCTCCATTATCAGTAGTAATGTATGTTATACACTTAGTAATATCATCACATACCAGTATATATCTCATGATATACCTTAAGTTTTTATTTTTAGAGAAATATGCAGTGGATGAACTGTACTGAGTTCTTACAGTGTACATATACAGTGAATTTTCCCTGCTTATTGGCGTATGTGTTAACCATGCTTACGTCACAGACCAGTCAAATAAAATGATCTCAGAAGTTATGGCTGTTCTGATGCATATTAAATCAACAATATTGCAGTTTGTGTATATTTGACTGCACATGCACATGATATAGATGGATAGATATAATATATGTTAAATTTAACTACTTTTATACTTTCTACATCCTTTTCAGAATGTATCAGTTGACCTGGTTTCATTTCTGAGTTTTGCTTTTATGTTTAACTTAATGCACTTAAGCCAAATTTTGGTATAAGGCTTTACATTAAGAACAAGGTAAAGTCCGATGTTCAATATGTTTATGAGAAAATAGAGTTATGACCTTTGTTATTGACTTTAAAACATTACCCGTTAATTGTATCATGTTGACTGGTGCATCCATGTTAAGTTGATACATTTCTTTGGGGGTGTTTGGCATTATTGCTTTAGCTATGTCTATCTGTCACATCATGTCCATCACAAACTTAATTTCAAGGAATTTTGAAGGGTTTCTTCAATTGAAATTGTTTGGTAGCGTTAAAGTGATATAGGTCATGTTCATCTTTCACCATTTTGTGACAAACTGTAAGCAAGTTATAGTGTTTGACTTGGAACTTTGCCATTTCAGTTCATTTGCACTTATTTACTTCTAAACAATTTATGGACAGAAGTACAAATTGGAATGAGGCTTTACATTAAAAAGGCCTTGGCTAGGTTTGATTTTCGCTGTTTTCTGGCAACATTTTATGGAGTTATGGCCCTTGTTTGACTTTGCCTTTTCAATTTGAGTTCAGCTCAGTAACTTTTGACGTACTATATGGTTTGGAAACTGATTTGGTATGAGGCTTTACACAAAGAAAGGTTGTGGCCAGTTTTGATTCTCACCACATTCTGGAAGAATTTTAATGAGTTACGGCCAGTATTTATGTAGAAGTTTGCCGTTCAATTTCAGCTGAATAACTTTTAAAGGATTTCATGGATTGAAACCAGATTTGGTTAAGTGGTTTGTGTTGCAAAGATCATAGTAAAGTTTGATTTTTTTCTTCTGGTTTTTTTTGGGCAAAATTATATTGTTATGGCCCTATGGTTATGGCCCTTGTTTTGATTTTTTGTAAAAATTTCTTGTTCTTATATCTTTTCTTTTCACTGGAAACTACCATATTTCTCTGACAGTAAGACCAGGGCGTCAGCCTAATGTAATTTTCAAAAAGTAGAGGGTGGGCTTATTCATGGATATAGCTTTGTCATATTGAGTCTTATTGTCAGAATCAAGTGTACCAGACTTCACTGTTCATTTGGTTCCAGGCACCGATAGCAACATGAGAGTAAGTCCTTTATACCATGTTATTTACTGTTAAGATGAAATATCTTCACCATAAAAGCATTCAGATAGCTTATCAGTTTATTTAAAGAAAGGTCTGAAATCTGATTTTACAGAAACTAGTTTGGGATTTGGCACTAAAGATTAAAATGTATTTCATGTTTTCTGATGGAAGCAAGGCAGAGATGTTGCTGGGCTTCACCAACATCACAAATTGTGATTTTGTTTTACTTATTGGTGACAAAAAATACCATCTGGCAATTATTTTCAACATTTTTTGGCTTTTTAAACTTCTGTATACAATCTTGGGTTTGGGGTGGAGAAATTCAAAGGCATCATGAGAGGAGGCTGCAAACTTGGATATAAATTGCACTGGAATATATTTATTGTTACATAAATAAAACCTTTGTTCATATTGACAAACACATCTTAACAGCTCATTTTTGTTTGCATCCTAATCCGCGTATGCAGCAGTGTTTCCCTAGACAGATATTTGTGTATCAGGAACGTACGCTGGAGAAAATTGACGCACATTTTGTTACTGTGCATTTTTTTTAACGCAAAGGATTCGCATAATGCGATCAGGATTTATTAATATCCAATGCATTGGATGAGGAGTGGCATCATGTATATTTCGAGCATTGACTTGTTCCCCGCTTTGTTTACTCCCTATGTTGCTCTCCTCTATTTGTATTGCGGTGTACAATGCATGGAACATACGAAATAAGGAACCAGACTAGCATAGGCAATGTTATGATGGAGCAGCTTAGCCTAATCTCGCAAGCTCTCATGCAATTTCCATCGACCTCAGCAAGATGTCATCCATGTGTTTAACTCGATGCTTGTTCCACTAGAAAGTGATCTCCAGATTAAAACATCGTGCACTGAGAATCATTAGCGAAGAAAGTGAAAGAAGCAGAACACAAAAGAGTAACTGTGGATCTAACTTGAATGAAAAGTAGAGAAAATAATTCCCTTGACTGGAATACGGCACATCGATTAGAATTACTGGTGTGACTTTTGATCGCATGATTGCAAAGACTGCAAAAGTAAATAATCCTTTCGTGCATGGGTTTAAGAATTTTAAAAAATCTGCCATTGTACGCCACAAGATATCTGGAGAACACATTATAACCCAAGACATTCTTTCACAACAAAGAAATCAGTAAACTTGCGGAGACAAATGATGTTTATTTGGATTACACAGTCAGGGTGTCATTGCAGATTTTGTTGGTTTTTAACTTTGCTGCAGTAAAAGAAAGATCTTATAGTTCATGTGTAACTTATTAGAAACAAGATGAATCATTGGCCTCTTAGATTTTTGGATACATTTGTTCTAGGACTAAGTGCAATGAAACTGATGATGGTACACATTTTATGACATACAGTAAATTAACTGCCATTTGGTTACAAAGATTTATTAGACTTTTTGTATTGGCTTGTATGTAATGTGTTGGTCTATAATATTGCTTCAAAAAGATTATAAGGAGACTGTTAAAAGTATGACATTAAAAGAAAATGAACTAATAAAATTATTCTTTGAATGGACAATGCATTTGTATGTTAATTGTGCATGTTCGTTTATTTGTATTTTTAGAGAGAGAGAGTATGTTGTGCAAGTTGCAATAACCTATTTCAAGCTGAAAAATTACAAGTCAGATGAAAATTTGTCAGTACATTTTTGACACCCACATTTTTTAATTGACCCCCAGTTTTGACACCAAGGTTTTTTTTTAACCGTCAGTTTTAGACCCCTGGGGGATACACTGGTATGCAGTCACCTTGCCTGGTTACTGTCTGCTGTGATGCACTGTGATATACATGCTACCAGATTAGTTTCAATAGATTGACCTCCGAAGGCAGGAACAGGAATGGCTACTATTGACTAAATTAATGTTGGTGGGTGGGTGATTTTGTTTTATAAAAATGTACCCTAAAAATATAGTTTTGATGAAACTTCAAAGAAAACTGATTACCTTTGCAACTCCAATTGTTCTGTACAAATACTGAACAGATGAAACAAAAAATCGGTCTTAATTAAAGTTCTACAATTATTTGATGTTACCACCGTCGTAACAAATTGCCATTTGCTTGGTCCTTGAAAGTTTGCATTTAGTGGTGACCTCAATAACACATACACCCTTTATCAAAACAAGCAGATTACAGTCTTCAATAAAAACAAAGCACCTTTCATCAAAGGAAGTCAGCACCAAAGTTAAATAAAAGCAATGATATCTGATCAATGTTTGCATTTTCCAAAGATATTGGAACACTTTTACTGTGCCATGAATGTTTCTGCTTTGCAGGGAAAATGTTTATGCTTTCATTTGCTACCAAAGGCAGAATAAAATGTAAATTAAATTTAAAATCTTTTGAAACTACAGTGTGACCCCACTATAGTGCGCTCTGTTATAATGTGAATTCGGATATAATGCGGTCGTGGCGTGGCTCCTGAAATTTCATATACATGTATTTTTCTTGTGCACAAAAAAAATTCTTAAAAAGTACGCAAAAAACAAGAAGTTGCTTATCATTTTGTGGAAGAGATCACTTATGAATAATACAAGACGATCATGGCTTGGCTCCTGAAATTTTATATGTATTTTTCTCATACACGAAAAAGTATTTTTTCTTCTTCTTAATAGTTAGAAGAAGTTTATTCTGGGATTGCGTAGGTCTTCGCCAATGTCGCAAACTTGGAACGTTTTTCCTTATTGGCTGCAAAACATACCATGTGGCTTTTTTATTTGTTGGCAACATTGTTGGCTGTTTAAACTTTTATATACAACCATTGGTTTGGAGTGCAGAAATTCAGAGGCCCTATGAAAGGATGCTACAAACTGGATATAAAATGCACTGAAATTTATCTATTGTTACATAAACAAATTCTTTGTTCATACTGACAAACCATCTAAACAGTGCATTGTTATATCATAATCCGCTTACCCTGACATCTAGCATGAGTTCTGTATGTTGTGAAATATCCGCTCTTTTGTTGTCGGATTTTTGGCCGCTCGCTAGTAATTAATATATTTACAAAGACTGACATTGTATGTGGATGGTAAGTAAAATTCCTCTTCTTTTCACTCAGAATTAAATCCTTCAGAACACTACGTTTTCTTTAATAATCCCTGTCATCAGAACACCTGTGTCTCTATCATCCGTTGACCCTTTGTTAATTTTCAGATGCATGCGTGGAAGGCAGCATCATGCTGCTACCACATATGTAAAAAAAATACATCTTACTTATTGGTTTATTCAGTAGGCATGGAGGGACACTAACTAGAATAGTCTAAACGACAGCCAATTCCTTTTTAAAAATGTACCCAGATAAAATAGTTTGCTGAAATTTCAAAGGAAACAGATTACCATTGAAGCACCGACTGTTATGAAAACATACTCAGCAAATGGAAAAAATACCAGTCTCAATCATGCAATACAATTATTTGATGTTGCCACCACAATAAGAAATGGGCATTCGTTTGGGTCTCCAAAGCTGTCCTTTAGCGGTGGCTTCAATAGCGCATGCGCCCTTCATCAAAGAAAGCCGACTACAGTCTTTCAATAACAGCAAAGAACTTTTCTTCAAAGGAAGTCAGTACCAAACTTAAATAAAAGTGATGGAATCTGATGGAATTTTGCATTTTCCAACGTGACTGGCACACGTTAACTGTGCTGTGACAGTTTCCTTTTTGTAAGGAAAAGTTTATGCTTACAAATGCTACCAACGGTGGCTTGAAACGCTTAAAATATGACCTGTTACAAAATAATGAATATTTTAAAGCTTTGTGTGTGCATATTTTCGATGGAATCACTTGTATTGTGGATTCAATATATATGATAAGGTTTGCATCTGAGTACACGGTGTTGATACTCTATTCATCATATACATTAGACATTTATATATAAACAGGATTCACGTATATGTACCAATTCATGGTTCTCTAAATAAACTATTATATTATGGTTTCTCTGTTTTCAATACAGGTGTATTTCTCATTTAATATGCATCAATTTAAGATGGTAACTGTGCCGACAAAGCAGGTATTTTACCGCCCGCATTTATTACACACACCCCCCCACACACACACACAATTTTTTTGGGGTACATTTTCTTCACCTAACTGACTTGGTTGCATGTAACACGGTTTAGTATATAACGCGGTCAGGTTTTATGGCTCCCAACTACCGTGTTATAGCAGGGTCGCACTGTATTGATGTTTGGGTGCAAAGATGTTTGTTAAGCTTTTTAATTTATTCATGTGTTTTCATTTCCCTGTTAACAGCCTCATCCCATTGGTGGCCTCGGCAAGATGATAGAGCTCTCCAACTGACCAAAATCAAGGCCATGTACAATGTAGCATGCAAACAGCTTTAAAGCCATAGGCAACAACGAATTTCTCAGTAATTATTTAGTGACACATGTTTGTTGACAATGGGATATAGATCAAATGAGGACTAATGTTTTTACATTTGAGTTATTTGTTTTTTTTCTAATCAGATGTGAATGACATATCAATTTTCTGACATGTGATCCATACTCAAATTCATGGATTTTTCTTATACATGTACCTTACTTAACGCATTAATGTTTCCTCTACACAGTTGTAAGTTGTCAGTACACACTCTCAATGTAAATCCTAGTCACTGATGCCAGGTTACCTCTTACAAATTTCACTTTATGCAAAATTTGATATATTTTGTAGCCCCCACCCCTCCCCGAAACTTATCTCAACATCCACTTAAGTGGACAATATTACCTTGGTCACAAGGATATCGAGATAGGTAGTACTGTATTATGAAAATGGTGACATTTTTTGAAAATTGGTAGAAAAAAATACTGAGGTTGGCAATAACTTTATTAATGCCAGCACCGTCCCTGGCAAGGTATCTGATGGCACTGACAGAGTTGGTAGGGATGATATTATGTCATATGCGTTGGTCAGGTAAGTAGCATCGGATCCTCCCATTGTGGTCGATACTAAAACCTGTACCCATGTTTGTTGTGGTTGTGGATACCAGAAATTATAATAAATTTCACTTTGCAATATTTTTTGTAAAATTATAAGCCAACATTAACATTATCTCAGTTCCTGTACCAAACCACACAAACTGGAATCAGTTTACTTCTTCTATTATCAAGTTTTTGTCTACAGGAGCATGATGGTATGTTAGCCGTGAAATTTCAGTGTTTTCAAAGTTATGATGTTGTGCTTGTCAGTTTGAGCTTCCAGATTCTAATAAGGAATTTGAAACTATTCTTTGAATTCTTTTGCATGTTGTGATTACTAGGTTCTTTAATACCTTTTCAACATGGAAATGACTGCAAACTATGACTGGCAAACAACAGGTACAAAGCAATACAGAAACACTGACACATTATTTTTCTGCACTAAACATTGTGATCAGTGAGTATTTCAGTCATATTTAACAAAGTTTGACGGCTGATTGATTTTGGAATTAATAACTGAGTTTACAGGAGTGACCAAAGAAACTTTAAGAAACAATGCCAGTAACTTTTTGTTTGAATGATGTATAGAATAAATGATCATTTTCGTGCCAGTGGAACTCTAACAGTAGGGGACATTGTCTGAAATTCTTTTGAAAAAAGATTATGAATGTTGACAAGATTTTTGTTCACCCTGGGTCAAAAGTAGTGGTGTGCTTTTTATTTTGAAGATTCCCTCATCTTCTACTGTTTCTCCAAGTGCAAGGTGGGCTTATGACTATCAACATATCATCAGAGCAATATGATAAGAAAAATGCATTTGGATTTGGTACAAGTTTACTTTAAACTAAGGAGTTGTAAAAGAAGTATGAGATTTTCAAAAAAAAAGGATAACTCAGATAGCTAAGAACTGTTGATATCACAGTCTTTTGGATACTCAACATCTACTTCTGCAGACCTGGATTCAGTCCATGGTACTAGCCATTCCAACCAAAAATGGTCAACCGTGAGAAATTTTTGTGGGTTTACAGTGTGATATTTTGACTTAATAACTCTGGGGGATTTATGGGAGCTCATTAAAGGGATACTGTTTAATTGGACTGTTTGAAGGATTCATTGCATTGAATTGTGATGTTTGATTACCTGATTGAAAAATTGTTGATGAGATGGAAGAGAATGTTCATCTCAGACTCGTGTAGCTTTTATGGTCAGGATCTTGTGTACTGTATATAGTCGCTTACAAGTCCAACTGCAAGCTGCACAGACCCATATCTACCATCACATAATGCGGCAGCAGTTCTGGATCTGTGCAGATTGTTAGCAAGCAACTTCAACCCTGATCTGCAGGTGCATTATGCTGTGGCAGATCAAGATCTTGGTTGTTTGCAGTTTGACTTGAACTTTAAGCGAGTACAGATGGTAGAACCTGCAGTCGGGATCTTGTGTAGCTTTTACAGTCAAGTCTTTATATGGAACTTTCAATAGTATTACTAAGCTAGATCTTAGTTCCTCTATTTTACTCATGGAATATAAATTTAAATTTGTTCTTTGTGTTTTTGTTTTGTCTTTTTTTCAGAAAAAGAAGGTGAAAGTAAATTCCAATCATCAAATACACCAGATCGTGCAATATGTAGGGACTAATATTTTTTCCACAATTAGTTTCTTAAAACCTTGATAATTTTGTCTGCTCTTTCAAACTTTTAGTTAACATGCCAGAGAATATGTAGAATATACATTATTGGAATAACTGCATCGAATGCCAGTTAAAAAAGACCTGTGCTGCATTCATCAAGGATAGTTGTATGCACTGATTGCATTGAAGACGCTTGCTACCGAATCATTTTTGCTGTGAAAGGAATTTTCAGCTTGATGAACAAATTTTCACATCGAGCCAACATAGCAATGAATTTATCCAATTTTTAAATTGCATTTCATTGATTAACAAATTAATAAAGATATTTGCATTTGTTCTTATCTACTGAAAAGAGGTCTAAATACATGCTAGGCTAAATACATGCTAGGCTAATGTTAGTCTAAATACATGCTAGGCAATTAACCTTGAACTATGGTTCTTCTCGCCTGTTTGCTAGTCTCATTTGGCAAGCTGTTCTGCAAGGGAAACGAAACTTTCATGGACTGCTCATTAGCGAGCTATCACACTCACAGCTTTTGTCATGTAGCACCACTCAATAGCAGAACACATAGTAGGAGTATTAGCTTAGTGCTACTTAATGCTAGCCTTACTGAATGCAGCCATGGTCCTATTGCTACTTAATGCTAGCTATACTGGTCCTACATTTACAAACCTGTCTGAACATTACTAAATGCAATCGTGGTTCTATATTTACCGACCTGTCCGAACATCTCTGAATGCAGTCATGGTTCTATATTTCAAGACCTGTTTCAACAGTTTAACTCTTACGACATGAAAGCCATACTTTGAATCCTTTGCATGAATGAAATTATGCAGATTTATAAGGCAAAAAATAGATTAAAACTAATTTTGAGAATTTTAAAATTTTACTTTTCTTTTGAAGTGACGTTATTTGCACTTTCGAATCCAAGTGCAAAAATTGTGTTCATGACAATTTGTGAATTCTGTATGTGCTTGTTTATAAGTCAATGTTCATGACAATTTGTGAATTCTGTAAGTGCTTGTTTATAAGTCAAGTCCCACTGCAAACAGCATAGACCCTGGTCTGCTCTTGCATAATCATTTGACAGATTAGAGTCTATGTTGTTACTTCTACTGATTACTTTGAATAAACTGCATAGACCTAGATTTGCTAGTGCAATATGCGATGGCAGATATAGAACAGTGCAGTCTGCAGTTGGACTTGACTTGGAAGCAAGTATATACAGTAAGTAGCAAGGGATTAAATATGGATACATAAGTAACTTTTATTAGAAGCACCTTGCATGCTAATCAACTTCTTCCTCAAATTTTTGCTTTAACATGGTTTCTGCTGTACCTTATCTGTCAGATGGAATTTCGCCAGTTATGTATCACTGTCTGTATGCAAGTTACATATAAGTATAAAGTCAGTACAAAAACTGCATTATTTTCCTTTAAAAAATAATTACATGGAATTCAGCGAAATTCATGAATGCCATTTTTGTTTTTACCCTGCTTTGGCAGAAGGTTAGCCTAGAGATCACTTTGGTGTCTGTCTGTCTGTGTCCAACCCTAGATTAAAGTTGGTGTTAAAGATTTGTAAATTATGTTCAGTGTTAACTTTTTTTTACTTTCTAGCTTTACAGAAATGGTGGGCTTGACATAAAGGGACTCTCTTATATGGATTTTGTGGTTGTAACAGAATATACATTGAAATACCAGAAAAAATTATTGACCACTAATGAAAACAGGAAACCCAACCTTTCAGGATATTCAGGAATCAAAGATGCCATTTTATGCAAAGCCACAAAAAATGATACCAAACAAAATATAATTTATTAGATGTAAAAAATATACCTGTAATATTTAGATGTATATATAATTTAGATGTAAACCCCATCCCCAAAATTTGTTTATGCAGTATTGATTATTAGGTAATGCAGATACAAATTTTGAGAAATGTGTAACTTTCATATGGTTTGTGACACACTACAAATACCTAACAATCTTTCTCATTGTCTTGTACATTGGTTATGCCTGCAGCTTTTTTGTATTCCTGTTTATCATAGGTGATGGATTTTGTTGATGCTACTTGTAACCAATTACTTTAATGCATTAGATTCAAGTAAATGTCCTATTTGGGACATATCAAATGAGTTGTTGGGAATAACGCCAGCAGAAGCTTAGATGTTGTTTTGTAAAGTCCATTCTCAAGATATTTTTATCTATGAACGCTGAATCATGTTGGCTTTGTGGTTAAAGCATTTAGCTTATGACCAAATGGGTGTGAGTTTGATCCCTGTCTTAGTATCAGCCAAGATGAGCTACCATCATATGTCTTTGGACAAAGTATTTTACTCTACTACTGCTCCGATGGCCTAGTGGTTAGAGCGTCCGCCTCAGATGCAGGAGGTCATGGGTTTGATCCCAGGGCGAGTCATGCCGAAGACTTAAAAAAATGGTATTAACAGCTGCCTCTCTAGCTCTCAGCATTAAGAATTAGCATTAGGACTGGTCTGCCTGGTGTCAGGATAATGTGACTGGGTGGGACATCATGCTACATGTCTGCGGCATGATGCCCAAGTGTTAGACATTACTATAAACTGTCACACTGCAGACATCGTAGCGGCACGACTAAAAAAAATTCAAGCTATGTTAAAAATCAAAATCACTCACACATTTTACTCGACTTGCCTCAGCACAATATAACCTTCAGAGTATTATAGTGTTGTTAAGTACAAAAACCATGAATCCAGTAGGCTCAAATGGCTGAGTGATAAAAAATGACATGCAATTAATTATTAGATGCAAAGCAAATGTGCTAGTTAAATGGGACCCTGTTTGGCCGAAGAAACGGAAATTTTTAGTAATAATTCAGTGATACATTTCCATGATTAAAGAAATGGAAAGATAAAAATCTGTTTCTTTCATTTTGAAGTAAATATTTGGTTGCTAAGACTGCTGAATTAGGCGAATACATTATTCTGTTGGTTGAAGAACAGGACATTTATATGGTATACGAGAATAAAGTAGATAATGGGACGTATATGAAACCAATTGATATATCATTGTTTTAAGTGAATTTTATATATTTAAAGAAGGATATTCTTACTGATGTCATAGTTATTAATGCTAAAACACTCAAGTAAATTTTGTAGAGGAAAGATAAAAAGTAATTCACAAGTAATTAAACATAGACTTGTAGGTGAATTGCATTAGTCTGCTTCTTATATTACAGGAAAATACCAAGTCGTATATTTAAAACTTTTAATGTAACTACCTTGCAGAAGACAATATTGGACTTTGAAATCCTAAATTTATTAACGGAGCTTTTTCAAGAAATGGAATTCATCAAGCATGACAAAATTATAATTTTCTTTCTTTCAGATTTCCAGATCTGTAGATCAGGTGCGATCAAAATCGTTTTTGAATAGTGGACCTCCACCCCCTCCAACCCAGAGGTCTCAGCAGAAGTCTTCTCAGTCAGGCTCCACAGAAAATGTTTTTACAGTTGTGCCACCGAGGTTAGCAAAAAAGACAACAAACATTGAATATGAGTGTACAAACAATGGACCCCTGTATTGGTTCAGCTATTAAAGAACCAGAAGGAACAAAGTAAATTTGTTTCTCAAAAAGAATTTAATTAAAATAGAAAATGAATGATGTTTATACTTTTATTATATACCCATATTGTCTTGCATGGTTGATCTGGTCTTTGTTGCGAATGTTTAACCCCTGTTCACGTATCACACATCCTGATAGGAACTGTTGAAGGGTTTTCACTATTATCTGTCAGTATGCTTTGATGCACTGAATCAAACTTTTATACAGTTTGTTTTGAATTGCATTCAAACTGTATAGCAGATAGAATTTTGCATGGCATGTAAGATGGGATATGTATTGAATACAGAAATGCATTCATGTTTTCTTTTGATTAGGACCCCTGATTTGCCTGGCTTTGATTTTTGCAGCATTACTTTATCGAATTTTATTGGATTTCAGTCAGATTGGCATGCAGATTTATATTGATGAGACTGTGAATTAGCTTCATTTCCAGCATTCCACATTTCCATTTGTCCTTTAGAACATTCCATAATATAATTTGGAGATACATATGCATTTGTTTGGCCATCCTCCTGTCTTCTTTACACAGCATTAAGTTACCAAGAGTTGTTGGATTTCAACAAAATTTGGTATGCAGCTTTACATTTATGAGACCTCGACTGTATTTCATTTCCATTGTTCCACATTATCATTTAGTAGATTTATTGCCCTTGATTTCCTCTCCGCCTAAGTTTGGTTTCTGCATCATAATTTTACTAAGGAAATTGGATTTTAGTACAATTTATCATGTACGTTAATATTGCTGTGATCTTGACTGCCTTAGATTTCCAGCTTGCCATGTCATCACTTAGGGAGTCAAGTCACTTTATTGCTCATTTAGCTACTTTTATACATTATTGTAAACTTCAGAAACTGTTACCCCCACCACAAAAAAAAAATGGATTGTTGATCATTGGGTCTTTAAATTCATGGTTCTTAGCAATTACAGACAAAAATTGGTGGTCCCCCAATCATTCCTGTTATTTAACTTCGTGGCAGTTGTGCATAGTGAAAAAATACAGAGTATTGCATGTGCAAGTAAAATATAATTTATGCAAGTCATGTAGGCATTTGGTATGGATTGTGTCAACAGTGGGTGTCATTTTTGAGAATTTTATTACACACACCTTTAAATAATGATCATGTATTTTATTTCAATAATCCTTGATAAATATTATTGGAAGATCAAAATATAAACATTACGAGAAATGCATATGGCATAATCAGAGTTAAAGTATGTGGACAATGGACTAGATCAAGCAAGAGGTATGCTCCAATATAAACCAGATTGGAACACATTTTATAATACTCTGCATTTGGTAATATTTAGACCTGATTTGCTCTCGTCTTGATCCAAGTTAAGCACTTGGCCACACTGTAAAAAGCCCATAGCAATAATTGTTATCTGGAAGTTTTGTGATGACAACTAAGGTGTAGAGCATTCAACAGGAAGGAATTAATAGACTTTGTTAAACTATATTAGCATTAAATTTTAGAACAACAATGAATAGCTTATTTAAGATCCAAAAATGCAATGTAGATGCATGCATAAAAATACTAATTAAGACAAAAGTCTACTTTTGTGAGATTTACATGTTAGAATCTCGCTTGGCTACCTTTGTTGTTGTATTTCCTTGAGAACTTCAGAATTCCCAACTGTTACAATTTTGGCGTGAATTTCGTTACTCTCATTAGCAATGCACAATATCATGCCACATTTAAAAATATCACTAATTCCCAAATTCTCAATCGGCTTAAATCAGGAATAAAATAATCTTAATCCCGCTATCAGCAGTGGATCTTGTAATGGTCCCATGCTGCTAGTCGTGATATTAATGGCAGTTATCCAATCGGTACAGTTTGCCATGTTGCAAGCTTTGACATGTATTTTAATCTATATTTGTAAGAGAAATTCTACAAAAAACCTGTGAAGAAAATGGTCTCAACTGGAAGTTTTCTAAAACTAAAAAATGACAGATATACATACAACTATAAATTCTTTAAACAATCATTTAATGAATACATCTGTTTCAAAGGATTGGATTAAGATGAGGTTAATATATATGGCTAATTGTTGTTATTAGAAGTACCCATGAACAGTTTTGTGCCAGAAACCAAGGTCAAATTGGGTGGAATCACTGAACATATATGTCAGTTTTTTGAAAACTCGCAACTAGCCAGGTGAGGTATTTAACTTTTATCTCTTTTTCACTAAACATGAGTCTGGAAGGTTGGCAGCTCTGGAAGTTGACCAGTCCCTTACTTTCTGCTAATTATTTCCTCGAATTCATTTGACCTCCTGGTTTATAAAACTGTCTTAAGCAAACCCTTGTTGATACAAGTGAGCAGTCAGGCTTTTACATCTATAAACTCTACTCTTGCATGACCATTAAAAACCAACAGGATAATATGATGGCATTGTCATTGTGTATATTAGCACCCACTACATTGATGCTCTTGTCGCATATAAAAAGCTTCGTAAAAAATTCAAATCACATCACATCACACACATATAAATAAAATATTTCGGGTAAAACCCTTTCAGAGAATAAGATATGGTTTTTTAATAGAAAACTCAGAATGATTTACTAAAGATCATTATAATTAAAAATGCATTCAAGTATATTGATGGATTTCAGAAACTTTTTTCTTAAGATACAATGTGGGTTTTATTTATTCATGATAATCCATGTTACTTGGAGGCAATTTAGGACTGCAAAAAATGAATAGGAGCATTGTCATCAGTGTCCCAATCATTGATTGATTTAAAGAAAAACTGGTTTTAAGCTAGAATGAATTTGATAATAGAAAGGCTTATATTGTTTCTTGAATTGTTTTTTGAATCCGAAAGGACTTGGAATTGTTGGGTAAACTATTCTTGCTGATAGCAAAGCAGCAGTGTACCATTACTGCATAAGACTGGTGAAAAACAGATATCACTTTTTTCTTTTAGTAATGATGATAACAGTGGTAAAGTTTTGTGTAAAACTTCTAAAAGTTAGATGGAGTGGGGTTAAATCAGATGATTTTTCTTGATTTAAAAATGAAACTCGAAAAGTTATTTTAAAAGCAGTCCACTTTCAAAAATTCATCCGTGCCATGTTGTTGATTGTTGTCATTTTAATCATAATTAGCTTACTGTTCATACTCAGTACTTTTTAATTTGATTACCTTTCCCAAGTTAGAAAATAGTTTTCACTCTTCAAGCAGTCACAACAGTATTAGCAATAGGATGGACTGTATGTATTATTATAGCATGCTACAGGCAAAGCTGTTTTCTGACAAACCCTAGATTTTTTAATGTTTATTTTTATTTTTGTTATCGCTTATGTGCTTGTTTGGTTGAATTTATTATGAATGGATAATCGTAATGCAGTAATTTATAATTAATCCTCCTCATAGCGATCCCGTTGAGTAAGTATAATTAGAGGAGTTTGTAGTAGAGTTGTATTAACTCGTAGAAATTTCTACTAACTTTATTAGCTTTGGTTCTTTTAGCTATCTGCACAGTACTTAAGGTTTTTTTGGACAAATCTGAAATATAAACCCATTTGTGGAACTTCTCACACATGGTAATTAAATCTGAAATTTGAACCCATTTGTGGAACTTCTCACAAATGGTAATTAAATCTGAAAAATCTGAGGAGAGGAAATTTGAAACCTGAAATTTTTTTGTTTTAATTTTTTCATAATTTCAGAGAAATTTTTTTTGTTCATTTGTAATGTAGTTGGGGTAATAGTTTGAACAAATTATGTTGTTTGGTTGTACATATGGGAGAGAACAGCGAAGATGAACCATTATGAAAATCCTTTCAGTTGGTGATGAAAGGTTCTGTTGTAAGAAGCTGGAATACACACCATATTTTGGCTAGATTTGCACATACCCTGAAAACTCAAAAACAAGCCGCAGTTTGTATTTTTCTTTAGGAATATATGTTAGCCTTATGTTAGTGAGCATCTTATTTTTTGGAAGGTTTACTCTCAAGGTAAGCATATATTCGATTAAATATATCAGTAGATAGTTGGGAAAATTAATTATGGACAATCTAAAATTAATAAAGTATATTACTAGAATGTGAAAGAAATTTTTAATTAGATGCAGTTTTGAATGAGTAAATGTTATTTATATTGTAATTGATTTGTGATTTTGCAATTAGATTTAGACATATCGGTTTAAAATCTGTTTCTTTATAATGACAAGTTTGCCGCTGTAAGTTAACATATATTAAAAGCTCCTTAAATCCCAATGTTTGCCACAAATGTTTGGCAGATTGAAGGTTTTGACTATAATGTACTCTGAACAACACGTATTAGTCACAGGAGTTCTCAAATATCATAACATTGACTTGTCTAAATCACTAGGTCTACTTCATAGATTGTTTCTTGTCATATAACCAATAACAGTGCTACCAAGTAAGCTTAATTCAAAGGTGACTAGGTCTAGTTGCCACATTGTTTCTTTGTTGGACAAGCAATAGATGTCTTGCCAACTAAGCATGTTTTGTCATTATTATTTACCCAATTGTTGAAACACTCTTTAACCACAAAATACAAGACAATAAAGATGTTACAGCTCATCTCCTGTTCTTCTCAAAACTCCGTAATTGAGTGATTAACCCAGGGTCTTTACTCAGACATTACATCACTTCCTAGCACCATCTTGTTTTGAGTCGTGGTGTGCACGCACATGATACCTTCAGAACATAAGATGCGAAGCCCAGGCACAAATGAAGGAAAAAATATACTTGCAACAACAGTTGATTTTTATTATCATCTGTCATGATTTTTTTATGAACCACCTGATAAAATAAATCTTCACCATCCAACTCTTTCAAAAATTCCCATCAAATAGGCATTATATATTGTCAAGGTATTACATAAATTGTTGTAAATTAATAATTAATTCTTACACCACTGGAGTGGAGTAAAGTACTGTTGTGAGGCGAAGTTCCATTGTATAGATTTCTGAAAGAAAAAGTGATTTTGTTTTTATATAAGGAGTAAATCTGAATCAAAATTAATTAATCAGTGAATGATAATGCTAATACTAAAGCTGCATTAAATCTGGAACTGATAGTTACAAATTGGCCAGCACAATGAATAGGTATATTAAAAAGTTCTTTTTTTAATTAAGCTTAGTTAGCAAAATCTATACCAATTGTCCGGCCAGTAACTTCTCATGGGTCAGTGGTTCTTCCCAGGGTTTTCCAGGGTGTTTTCCTCCACCAGTTATACTGGCCACCATGTATATTGTGCTGAAAAATGGCATAAAACCCTATAGCAACAACAACTGATTGTCCGACAGAGAATTTGATTTTGTTTTTTTGTGTTTTAATGCCATTTTTAGCACATGTGAGCCAGTGTATTTAGTGGGGGAAGACCCCAGGAAGGACCATTGTTCCAGGGGAAGCAACTGGCAAGCATTCTCACATACCCACAATGGCCAAGCTGAGACCTAAATCCACATCGACAGTGGTGAGATGATAGTGATCTGTAAAGGCCAGCACATTAGACCACTTAATTACCAAAGGACCCTGTCGAACAAAGAAATAATCTGTTAATTAGACCAAATGAATTTTGAATTTTACTTTAAAAATGTTGATTTGGCTGTGAAGTGGATAAACAAAGACAAGTTGATACAGTTATGTTTAAGAACTCTTATGACTAATATCCAGTTTGCTGGTGGTATGTGCCTGTCAAAATCTTTTGATCTACCATACATGTGCAGTTAAAATGGTGTGTGTGTGTGTGTGTGTGTGTATATATATATATATATATATATATATATATTAAAGAATGCAAGCCGTTATGCATTAAAGAAAATAGGCAGATTTATTATTATGTCTTACTTTCAGTAAAAACATTAGTGAGAATCGGGTTTCTTACTTTCTATGCAGACTCACTTTCAAGGTCAGCTTAATTTAGATTTTTTAGGATATTGGGAATCTCTCAAATTACTGTGCAGTGTTTACTTATCTGATGGTTCCTATCCTGACATTTTTCTGTGTATCTGCATTAATGTAAATTGCTTTTCAATTCTATTCTGTTGTACTGAATTTTATACTCTGCTGCTGCACTAGACTTTAGGTTCTAGGGTTGTTGCCATGACAACAATGTTGGCCTAGTTTTAATCCATTTGGGCTTGGTTCTAATTAAACAAATTTCTTGACCACAGATTTTCTTATAAATATTCTGAACATCTGAAGGCTGGATATGTCCATTTTGAGCAAGATTTTCAATTCTGGAGTAACATTTCTTACTCAAAATGCTAAGGGTTGTTCCATTAAAACATGCATGGGACCCAGGAAGGCACTTTTAAAGTGGGGTACTCGTCCATAGATGCAATTTAGAATTTTCTTATCATTTTAATGTGAACACTGTGAAATTAATCAAAGTACCCTGGCATACATTTTTTTTAAAAAATATCTTCCCTAGGTGCCATGTATGTTTGGTCGGAACAAATCTAAGGAAAGTTTTATGATGGAGGTTCCTAATTTTAACATTTTAGCACAAATTGATTGTTTTTAACATACACCGCTTTTGGAATGGTCAATGCAGAATGAGTTGTTACAGAATTTGTTTATAGTTGTCATGATGATGATTAAAAGTGTTGTAAACCTGATACAGTTTGTAATATAGTTATATCTAGCTTGCTTGCTTGGGACTGTTTTAATAAACTATACTTGGGACCCAGGAAGGGATTTTTAATATGTTCTAGTCATCCATAGATGTAATTTAGTTGTACTGATTACATATGAACTCCTTTATTAATCAGAGTACCGTGGTATACATGTTATAAAAAGCTACCTTCCTTGGGCACCAAGTATGTTTAACAGGAGCAGTCCTTACTGTTGAGAAGGTCATACAGTATGAATTGTAACCAGTACAAATTTTAGAAGGTCATACAGTATGAATTGTAACCAGTACAAATTTTAGTTTCCAAGTATGACATAGACTAAATTTAATCACATCTACCATTGAATTTTATATTTCATTTACATATATTCAAGTACTCTTTGGTCATCTAGTAGTAGATATTCACAAATAGTATTTCTTTGCCAGACTGGCTATTCAGCATCGCACGAGTACCAGTTGGTTACATTTTCTTTCTTTGCCCAGATGTTGTTTCTTTTATACATTTGATGGCTGCTACTGTATAATCTTGACTTAACAGTGCATTATTCCTGTTATAGTGTTAACACATATAATATCACTGTATGACATGACACATTGTGACACAAGAAACCAGATAGTCTTGTCACAGGGTTATGCAACATCCCATTTATTTAAAATAATATATACTATTGCATGATCTTAGCCTATGATATTCACATTTTTGATGTTATTATCTCATGCACAATTAAGTTGGAGATATAAATAGGTTCTGGGTATCCTTCTGTCACACATTTGTTTCTAGAGCCTAACGTTAAAGCCATTTAAGATTATCTGTGAAATTTGGTACATAGATTAGTGGTATAGATATGCCTTTTGCTATTCATAATTTTTCAGTGACAGACAATATTAATGTTTTCATCCGTTTCTCTGTTCATCCATCTACCATTCATACTTTCATTTTAAGAGCACAAATCATTCAAGATGTATCTGTGAAACTTGATGTAAATATTATTGGGCTAGTGTTCAAGATTTGCAATTTGCTGTTCACTTTATACTCTGGGTCCAAAAATGGTTCAAACTGCAGGGATTCCTGCCTTTTGTTTCCCATGTCTGTCAAAAGAACATTATTATTTCAGCAGTTTAGTACCTCAGCATGAATGTGTTACAATGATTGAGGTTCACTAATCAACAATTAAAACAGTGATCATGTTCCCATCCATTAAAATTATAGCTTTAAGTTTGTTGTTTTACATAATGACTAAAAACTGAATGCTGTGTCTATCTCTGTCTGAGTTAGACTACATCTGTCTGTGTGTGGATGTGTTTGGGTTGGTGGGTGTATGGCACACATGGGTATTTAGGCCACTTACTAGCGAGCCTATCTGGCTGGACACTTTTGACTTGTGGTATGTGCATACCAGATTTATCCTCGGTGGCAGCTATACTTTGCTTTCATGTCATGTACCTGCTAACATATGTATGTATCAAGTATCCTGAATCTGCTTGTATCTGCTGATGGTACTGAGATTTAGAACGATTGCAAAATACTCCTGTCAGACATTTATAGTTGTGAATTTAAATCTCATTCTCTTTCTTATATTTAACATCACAGCTGTAAAATTGAATAACTTCAAACCTCTTATCTGACAAAACAAGCAAAGGATGGAAGATTTTCATTAGTCGTGTCTTGGACTACCTTGAACCTCGGTCGTAATTGCCCCATAATCTTGCCCTTTCACCAGCACTAACACAGCAGATCAAGGTGTACACTGCAACACCTGCGAGAACCCATCTACTTAAAGAAATATATTGGATAACATACTGAGTGATCCCATCTGCTAAAGAAATTATTGGACAGTATATATTATGTATGGCAATCCCATCTACAAAAAGATATATATTCAAGATTATAATTTATGTGATGTATTTCAGTCCCATCTGTTAAAGAAATTGGTTGGAGAGTATATGTCATGTTTGGTAGTCGATCTATTAAAGAAATCTATTGGTTGGCATATGTCATGTATGGTAATCCTATCTATTATTGAAATCTATTGTCTGATATATGTCATGTATGTCAATCGATCTATTAAAGAAATCTGTTGGTTGGTATATGTCATGTATGGCAGTCCTGTCTATTATTGAAATCTAGTGTCTGGTATATGTCATGTATGGCAATCCCATCTATTATATAAATCTATTGGTTGGTATATATCATGTATGGCAATCCCATTTGTCAAAGAAATCTATTGGTTGGTATGTGCCAGGTATGGCAGTTGATCTGTTAAAGAAACCTATTGGTTGGTATATGTCATGTATGGCAATCCCACTATCAAAGAAATCTATTGGACATTTTATGTCAGGTAAGGCAATTCCATCTTTCAAATAAAGCTATTGGTTGGTATATTTCATGTAATGTATTGCAATCCCATCTGTTAAAGAAATCTATTGGAATGTATATGTCATGTATGGAAATGCCATCTACTAAAGAAATACATTGGAGTATTTGTCATGCATGGCAATTCCATCTATTAAAAGAAATCTATTGGTTGGTATATGTCATGTATGGCAGTCCCATCTATTACAATAATCTATTGGTTGGTATATGTCATGTATGGCAGTCCCATCTATTACAATAATCTATTGGGTGGTATATGTCATGTATGGCAGTCCCATCTATTACAATAATCTATTGGTTGGTATATGTCATGTATGGCAGTCCCATCTATTACAATAATCTATTGGGTGGTATATGTCATGTATGGCAGTCCCATCTATTACAATAATCAATTGGTTGGTATATGTCATGTATGGCAGTCCCATCTATTACAATAATCTATTGGTTGGTATATGTCATGTATGGCAGTCCCATCTATTACAATAATCAATTGGTTGGTATATGTCATGTATGGCAGTCCCATCTATTACAATAATCTATTGGTTGGTATATGTCATGTATGGCAGTCCCATCTATTACAATAATCTATTGGTTGGTATATGCCTTGTATGGCAGTCCAATCTATTACAATAATCTGTTGGTTGGTATATGTCTTGTGTGGCAGTCCAATCTATTACAATAATCTATTGGTTGGTATATGTCATGTATAGTAATCCTGTCTATTAATGAAATCTATTGGTATATGTCGTATGGAATGCCTTCTATGGAAGAAATCTATCGAGGTGTATATGTCATGCAGGGCAAGCTTATGTGAAATACCACTTCACAATTGTGTAAAAGAATTTTTTGCATATATGAAATAGTTTGATGTGCAATAAGATATTGTACATATGTGCAATAGTTTTACTTATGAGGAATTTCACATACGTAAAGGTTTTTCTACATAATGAAAAATATATTGTTTTGCATATGTAAGTTTGACACATGAGAATGAATTATAGGTTATTTAACATTTGTGATATTCTTTTGTTCATGTGAAATTCTATTTTACATATGTATAATTTATTTTATACACTTGGTGGAAAACTTTTTTACATACCTGCTAAAAGAATTTTTCAGTTGGGATAAAGAATTTCACTGAGGTAAATTATTTTTTATTTTACATATGTAAAAACCTTTTCTAAAATCTAAATGGTTTTTAAAATTTGTGAAATAGGAATTAATACTAAAATTGTTTACCATCGCCATGTATAATATTGTCAGATAGTTCATAAGGACATACAGACAGATAGATCTATATGCATTACCGGTATATGTTCCTTTAGTATCAAGACTCTTTCACCCTTTCAAAGCCTCTTCACCTATATTTTGCTTTAAATTATGTACTTACTTTGCAGGACTAATACACACATATACATGTATGCCATATAGTGTGAAACTTAACTGCAATGCTGATTTTAAATTTGTTCTCTATTTCTGTCTATGATGCAGACATGCTGAAAATTGTTTTAAATTTCCTTGTCTGTCAGTTTGCAACTTGAAAGATAAACAGAAGTCCTTGTGATTATT
This sequence comes from Sinohyriopsis cumingii, assembly GCA_028554795.2. Classification (NCBI taxonomy): domain Eukaryota; kingdom Metazoa; phylum Mollusca; class Bivalvia; order Unionida; family Unionidae; genus Sinohyriopsis; species Sinohyriopsis cumingii. The sequence continues at coordinate 138,376,811 of CM068830.1, read as the reverse complement.
AAAGAATATTCAAAGACAGTTATTTACACAGTACATGGTGTTGACTCTAGCAAGACATCAAAGGTTGTTTGCAGCAAGTAGTTGAATGGGTGAAGAGTAGAAACTGTATTAACAATTCTTAATTTTCAGTATATTTTTTCATTTCTCATCATTGGCTGTCAGTTGATTCAACTGTTACTCACATTTTCTTTGCTGGACTATCACCCCCCCACACACACACATACACAATATTTGCCTTTTGCTAATGCATTAACCCAGTTTAAACACACACACACACACACACACAGACACGCACCCTATCATATCTACTTTGTAAATATGAACTGTATAAATATATGAAAATTTTCAAAACATCCTCTTTAAAGAACTTTCTGCACATTTTGGGATATAAATGACTGTGATGTCAGATACATAATATCACATATATATTATTTGACACTGTGATATAACACCAAGTGATATCAACGCTCCGATGGCCTAGTGGTTCGAGCGTCCGCCTCGGAAGCGGGAGGTCGTGGGTTCGAACCCCGGCCAAGTAATACCAAAGACTTACATAAATGGTACTAGCAGCTGCCTCGCTAGGCACTCAGCATTAAGAGGTGAGTGTTAGGACTGGTCGGCCTGGTGTCAGGATAATGTGACTGGGTGGGACAGCATGCTACATGACTACGGCATGATGCCCCAGTGCTAGACATGACTATAAACTGCCACACTGCAGACGTAGCGATATGGCTGAAAAATTGTTAAAGCTATGTTAAAAATCCTAATCTCACACACACGCACACCGAGTGATATCTCATAGCAGTGTAATAGATATGAAGCCAGAACAGTAATGTCATAAAGAGCATTTCAAATTAAGATGTGACAGTCATTTATATCCCAAAATCTGCAAGGTCATTGGACAATCATTACTTTTTCCAACCATTCAGTAGCATTTAGATAGTGTAATAAAGACATGTTAGTGTAATAAAGACATGTTAGTGTAATAAAGACATGTTAGTGTAATAAAGACATGTTAGTGTAATAAAGACATGTTAGTGTAATAAAGACATGTTTTGAATGAATGGAAGATAGAATCAAAGAAGACATTTGCGTAAATGTCACGAAAATCTCTTGCCGATTACTTTTTGAAGATTCTGTCAGCATGAAGATTGAACATCAAATTATAAAATAAAATTTGATGAACACATTGAAAATCAAAAAGTAAAGTCCTTGAAGAAGCTGTTTACTTGTATGTTACTCTAGCTTAAAAATCTTTTAGTGTAATTACATTTTTGAGAAGTTAGAAAAGTGTGGGATAACTTTTTTAAATTTCTTGTGGTCAGTATTCATACTTATATTGCTTTTTAATTTAAATGTAACTGAAATTTTAATTAATCTAGTAGTTTAGCCAAAATTTGGTTGCCAAAATATTCAGTTTCAGGAAAATTTGTGCTATTAAGTTTTTTTTGTTTTGCAATGAGAATAAATCAGTTTTATCTGTTTCAGAGCTCCTGCAGCTCACCCTCACATGATTGACCCATTCAAAGAGGTCAAGGAGTACATGCAAGAAGCAGAAGACTACTCACTAGATCTGACTCAAAAAATTGATGTAAGGACAAAACAATGTGGGTCATTCCCTTCAAAAGCCAAATACATTTGTAGAAATAGCTCTCCTGCGACATTGTAAGAGGCAACTAATGAACTAATGGAGGCTTGAGCAAAAGTGGCTCTGTGGTTAGCATGTCAGACTTGTGACTGAAAGGATGTGGGTTTGAATCCTACCATCAGATCATCCTGGGTCGATTGTCATAGTGTGTCCAAGGACAGAGCACATTTGTCTATTTGCCTTGGTATTAAATAACACACTTGTGGTGTAAAACACCAAGTTTCATTTTACACCTCTCCCTCGATAACTCGCACACAATGGGGTCCACAAACATAAACCGCACTATAAGCGAGGCACGAGTTACTGTGGGACCTCCAAAAATTGAAAAAAAATCACTTTAACATAGAAAAAACCGTAGGGGGGAGCGGCGTTAGGGAACTGGGCTGTTTAATGACTGAATCTTCATTTTACAGTCATGTTGATAATAATTTTTAATAACGCGCTTTTTCTAATGAAGTTGTTCATTATTCTGTTTAAATAACATTTTTTTTCTTCAAAATATCCAACATATGAAAGATTGTTCCAACTAGTTTGAACAACCATCACACGTATGCAAAAAATCTGTATATTATGTCACTGCTTTTTGTTTTCTTGATGAGTCTGGTTCCCATAGTGGTGTTTAATAGTATCTTGTCAAATCGGTAGTCCATAATTTGGGAACTAGCCTAACTGTTGATACAGCACCAAACAAGATTCCTTTTTTTTTTCAAAAACATGTGACATTTATTTCCAGACACATCTATGTCGAACTCAGTTTTTTTATTGTTCAATTAGTACAATGTTAATGTCATGATTTCATTGGAAGTAATAATGAAATTTCTTATCATCACTGAGGATATCTCTACATGCCAGTTCAAGAATTCTCTGATCTCTCTTGCCCACGATGGTCCGTATCTGAAATCAAGCCCTATATTTTACGAAGTATTCATTTTGCTTGACTGCCTTGTTATCTTTGATCACAGTTATGAAAGAGTTGGTTAATTTAAGGTAGTTTCTCTTACATACACAATAACGTTTATTACATTGTTCGATTGACCAAATGAAGTGAGTTCACCCGACATATGACCGGGGCCACTAGATTTTAAGTTAGTCTGATTTTTGTGCCTTTTAACTTTTCTTTTATTCCACCTCCTTTTTTTATTATTCAAAAGACATAATTAACGTGATAATACAAAGGAGGCCTGCTTTTAATTCAGTGAAACAATACAACAAATACTTCCGCAAGTCAGTTATCAAAACACGGTCGGCACTTAATTAGGTTCTCAGAGAAACGCTTGCAGACCTAGCTGTTATGGTAGATTGACGCATTTTACGTTTAATTACAAGAGGACACATTGCATTTATGATGATTACACTTTAAAGGAACTAGAACACAAATTTAAATTGATTAAAAAATTATTTAATATGTATTTATTTATTAGAGTACTGCCTCCACTGGGCGTAAGTGACATTTTCATTGATCAAAATTTCCTTACATATCGTTAATTGCGTTGTACTAGGAATGTCGTTTGGAAAGAAAATGTACAAAATTGTATGAGCTATTATTAAATTTGATATTTTATAGTGTTGATTAAAATTTCCAGGTCCTATCTACCGTTTTCAACGCTAAAACGAGCGATACATCATTGTTTCCGTTACCAATTTTGATAGTGATTTTCTTCAAGTTCAACAAATAGAGATACATTTTTTTGTATTTTTGGGTTTAAAAAATGGGATCCATGCCTGACACCGCGTTATAAGCGTGTTCGCAAGTTATCAGGGCACGAGTTATCAAGGGAGTGGTGTATCTTAATACTGTAAAATGTGCATACATTTTTTTAAATTACTATATTATTTGCTTCTTTGTTGATTTATCTTCGAATGTTTTTTGGTGAAGTAAAGAGACTCAGCTGTGGTCATGACAACCATTCTCCAGATAGCTGCATATGAATGGGTCTCAGAACCAGATGGGGGTTCAGTGGATTTAATGAGGGGTGCAATGTGACATGAAGCCCAGATTAGGAACCTAATTTCAATTATATTACTCTCTCTTATCTGTGACCGCTCTGGTGGCCTTGTGGTGAGAACATCCAGCTCTGCTGTGGGAGTTTGCAGGTTTGAATCCCTGCTGATTCATACCAGACTTGCAAAAATGGTACTAGCAGCTGCCTCGCTTGACACTCAGCATAAAGAGGTTAGTGTTAGGACTTGTCAGCCTGGTGTCAGGATAATGTGACTGGGTGGGACATGATGCTACATGTCTGCAGCATAATGCCCCAGTGCTAGACATCACTATAAACTCTCACTGCAGACATCATAGCGATTGACTGAAAAATTGTTAAAGCTATGTTAAAAATCCAAAACACACACATGCACACACACACCTCCCCTTGTACCTGCACATTTTACCAAGAATTGCATTTTTGTGTATCTGCATGTAAATGGCTTAACGAGTCTTTATGGTCATATGGGTGAAAGTTTTCCATATAGAGACATTGCCCAAGACTATTTTCTCAATTCCTGTAAATACTTTGAGTTTTTTGGATGTTTTTGTTTTGAAGGCCAGAAGGTTGGGTTAAGCATCTTTTATTTTGAGGTTTTTCTAGCAATAATACCAAAAATTCCATATGTGCATGTGAAAATATTATCCATATCCATACATACCAACCATTACACTTTTGGCATAATCATTACGCTTTTTTGCACTAAATTATGCCTTATGCGTAAATGTATTAGGATTATGTGTTTCTGGTATGTCCCCCCTCCCAAAAAATTTATAATTTGTTTCCTTATTTTTATTAACATCCCTTTAATCTTTCAGACCGTATTCTAGAAAAGATGGCTTCTACATAGCTATGGCATAAGAGTACGCTTATCCATCCTGGCATGCACTTTCCTAACAGTATTATGTTCTATTTATTGCAGCTGCCCTATTTCCAAGAAACATGCTTTTGACCTCGGTTTCTATTTATAGCAGCTGTATGGCTTAGGAGAGAACAGACTGTTTTTAAAATGTTTAATCTTTCCTTGCAGATTTTTTTGTTGTAATTCATATATGATATGGAACCAGTCTGTAGGTATTTTGGTGCTAAAAGTCAAGTCAGATTTATTCTAGTAGATGCTGGTGTTAGAGCAAAAATGTTTTTCAAATAATTTCTTAGATGGATTAGAAAAAGATGAAAAACCGATTCAGAGATGAATAAATGAATTACACAATACAGCGTTCCATTCTAGGGCACCTTCACGCCCACTGCATGCTGTGTGAAAAGGATTTTAATATTCGTCAAGATGGTAAAACAAACAAACCTTGAATTAGCTTGTTTTACAAACTCCAATACTAAGGTAACTTCTAACATCTTTTTTAAAGCAGAACTAATAAATACAGAGGCATTGTTTTAACAGAGTTCTTAATAGAACATGGACTACCCCTAGCAGTAGAAGACTATGTTGATCCTTTATTTAAATAGATGTTTTCTGATTCCGAAATTGCAAAAAATGTGCATCTGCAAGAACAAAATCATCTAATTTTATTAGGTGTTTAGCAGAAGATAATTCGCTTAAAATTGCAAATACCATGAAAATTGGTTGTTTTGTATTGCAACAGACAAGAGCCTTGATTATGATGACAAAATGTTGTACCCAGTCTGTGTAAAAGACTTTGACGACGAAAAAGGGCAAAGTCAAAGTGCTCTTCTTTGATCACCAGAATTAACAGTAGATTCCACTGGAGAAAACATTTTTGATTTGCTTGATAATGCTTTCAATAAACATAAGTTGGCAGAACTGTATGGGGTTTTCAGCTGATAATGCATCAGTGAAGACTGGAATCTTAATGGAGTTGCATTCTATATTTTGAAAAATGTCTCCATCAGGATGTCCCTGTCATAATATACACCTTGCTGCAGGAAAGGCTGCTGATAAATTAGAATCAGAAACCCAAAGTATTAAGTTGGCATTCTACCTGACGTTGTACTTCATGCAGAGTTGATATGCAATGGCACCTTATTTCCCAGCTAAAAGATCCAATAACTGGAACATATATATTTCTTCTTTTTGTCAGGTTATGAAAGGAATATTGGTTCTTTACTGTTCTAATGTTGACTGTGAGAGATTGTTCAGTATTGTTAATAAAAATAAAACTGAATTCAGATCCAGGTTCTGTAACCCAACACTTAGTGCTCTACTGGTGTGCAAAACATTCAAGCCTCAGCTGGTACAAAGTGTTTTGATATGCAATATGAGAGACTGTTGCTTTTTAAAGCTCAAAGTGCAATATATGAAAATTTGAAGCAGTAATTGACGTTAAAAGTCCAGAAGGATAAATAAATCTTTTTTTACATATGTTTATTGAATTTTTATCATGTTATATGTGGATTATTCTTTTTCTGCTCAGATTACTCTCTTTGTCCACTTGGATTACACTTTTTCCTCGCCAGGGGTTGGCATGTATGCATATTGATCACAAACTACAAGCAGTGTTAATGATGCGAAGATTTATTTAATTGAGATCTCAGCTATTGACAAAATATGCTGAGTTATTTTCAGCCGTCAAACACAGTAATGAATAGTGGCAGCACCTGTACATCATTTTTTATTTAAGCACATGACACCAATAATCAATTTTCAATTTGTCATAAATGTTCACTTATTGTAAAGCAGTTTATAACTTCCATGTTCTTCAGGCAGGATGGAGGGGGGAGGGAATGTTTATGCATTGTATGAACTTGCAACAAAAAACATGGTAAAGATTCTTTCTTTAAAAGTGAGTGATGATTTTGAATGAATTTGATATTTGGCAGAATTCTATTTTCCAGAATACATTCAGAATTAGCTAAGTTAAGTGGATTCAGAATTGCCATGAATTTTGGAAGGAATTTGCCCCCTCATCTGGCTCTTATCCTAGATCATTATGGGGGCCACAGATGAATCCTGACCTTAGGTTTTTGGTAGAAGCAATTTCTTACACTTTCACCCATTTGGTTATATTTTTAACTTGGATATTGGCTGTGCAAGATGCTAGCTGGAAGAGAACTATATGAAGTACAATAAAAAGTCATTTCTAATGGAAAATTAGAATTATGTAGGCATCAATGTAGTTTTACAAATTATGGAATTATGTAAAAGCTGTTGAGGTGTCATAGGGCTATTTAATTGGTCTAACAATGCTGATCATTAACGAAAACTTGTATTATGTATGTATCAATCTGGTTTATTTCAGGCTTTACCTCAGTCAGGGCAAGAAATTACTGGACTAGACAAGGTAAGTTCTTGAAGAAACACACCTTCTCAGCATGCTCTGTTAATGTGCATTAAGAATATAACAAATTTAGTGACTAAAGAGGGGATGATGTTTTTGCAATTACTGCACAATGCTGTTACCATTATAACACACATTATATTCTTGCCTGTAAGTCAAGTCAAACTGCAGACAACATCAGTCTGAACTTTCATAACATAATGCACCTGATGATCACGGTCTGTGTTGTGTTTTCTACTTTCAAGATCTGAGCGTCTTTCAAATACAATATTGAATCAGTCTATAATTTGTTTTATATGCATTTGGCTTTCACTATGAAAACCAAACTACTTAAACTCCATGATGTAGATTTATAGCAGAAACAGTGAAAATTCTCCTCCTGCAGACAATTGTTAACATAGTTGTATTTGTTCTGCAATTCACATATGGTATTACAGACCCCGAAACTGCTAATTTTATACAGTTTGCATTTCACTGGCACTTCATTTGCACTCAGAATTTGTCATTTTGTGAAATGTTTAGTTCATTTTGTTTTACTTCATCTTTTATCATTCTGTTTTGCATTTGTGTTCCTCATTTCTCCATGAATTCCCAAATCACAATTAATGTTTGGAAATAAATTCTGCCACGGTTCAAATCCAGCCCTTTTGGAAAGGTGGAAATTTCATCTTTCCTATCTACATGCCAAATGTAGAAAGGGAAGAAACTTATATTCGTTATCTCCCCTTACCACTGCTCAACTAGATGCTTAGGAGTTTAAGCTATTGTTGTGGTATGATCAGCATCCTTGTGCACTTTCTCTTGATATCCGCGGAAATCTGTGTTATTTTCTACAAATGCATATAGAAAGTAAGTGGTCAGTGAATATATTTGCAACAGGTTCATGTCATTGTTTGTTATTTTTTATCAATATTTGTGTGAATTTGTGGACTTGTGTTTTGGATCTTGTCCTCCAGTGCAGTATTGTTGGTGCTCATTGGTTGTTTTATTTGTGCACATTGCCTATACTGTTTGCTTTTTAGTTCAGAGTGTTATCATTGTTATATGTGAACACTTGTGAGTTATTTTCCACATCACTGCACAAGAGTTGTTAAGAAGGAGCCAGACCCTTACCATTGAGCGCATTAATCTGTTGGTCTTGCAGCAGAGTTGTGAACTTCAATGATAGACCTGTTTGTGACAAGGTGAAATCCAGAAACTGACCACCACTCTCCAGTCCTGGACCAAAAGAAACCTTGTCTGTGGATGCACTATCAGTACGTTCAGAGAGGTTTTGAGGTTATGCCTGCCCTCCCACTGTTCTGGTACTATGGATAAATCTAGGAAAATGAGGGACCAGGACTATAAAGTGATTTTGATATCCCCTTTCATGTGGCACCAATCATGGGTGGATATTCTGTCGATCCTAGCAACAGACATCATCAGTTTCTTTTCTTCTTATCCATGTTATGTCATCACTTGTTACAAGAGCATCAGTTATATTGCCCTCTTATTAGGAGAGTGGTTGATTCTGCATGAAGGCAATCCAGCCATTTTTCCCCTTGAAGAGTGCCTGTTGTAATGGTTGGATGATCATGCATTTTCCCCTTCTGTTACCTGTTCTCTTAATGTTAATATGATCAGAGAATGTATTTGATGGAAAAAGTAAATCTGTGTTAAATTGTCTTCGAGAATACTTACCTGTCTGTATTACTGTTAAGCCCTACTGCACTGTCCGCATGGGACATCATTATTGATGTATTGCTCAGCTTAAACTAGTAAACAAGCAGTTGATTGGTAGCCACCTAGCAACGGTAAGTGACGGTAATGGTAAGAGTTTCTTCCCTTAATCTGTGTCAGATATAGAAGGAAAGATGAATTCTTTGTCTTTCCTGTAGGGCTAGAAGGGAGGATGAATACTTTTGTCTTTTCTTATGGACTGGATTCAAGAGGTAGTGGAGTTTATTCCTAACATTAATGTGATCAGGTAAATATTCTTGGAGAAACATTCTGTCATCATTTATTTCCATTCAATCCGCATTTTGTTTGCTTTGTGTTTCATTTGAGATTCATTCTGCATCCAGTTTGCATTCCTTTTTTGTTTCACTGCAAAATTATGCATTTTTTGGTACTAGTAATGCCTTTAATGCAAAATTTCATACCAACTTGTTTTGACACATTGTATCTATGCAGTTTGATTCATGCAAGTTGTAAATTTGTTTTAACATATTCATTTTTAAAATCAAATGACTACTCAGGCAACATGTAAATGATTAAAACAAAATTCCGTCCTGTGTCTTGGTACCTTTGTTTCTGTCATTATACTTTTATTAACATTCTGTATAAAAAAATACTGCTGTAGGTTTATTACGTGAATGGTGTTCCATGGATTTTATTGTATTTTTCAACACTTGATTTCATTCAAAATATCAAGTGTTAAAATATCTCCATGGCAAATCTCATTGACAGTTATATAAAATCCAATTAAGAGTGTGGTATAAGAAGGGATGTTCACAGTAAACAAACTAGTTCATTTACCTGCCACTATATTCATTTTGACATATTTACTACAGTGTGGTCTTCAATTTTATTTCATTATGAATAGTTTCAGAATTTAATTAATTTGAATAGTCCTCTACCTCATTATGATGGGACCCTGAGTGGCCAAGTGGTTTAAAGTGCGCACCATTACAGGTCATGCCATTACAGATCACTGCTATCTCACCTGTCTGCGTGAGTTTGAGTCTCAGGCTCGGCCAATGTGGGTACCTGAGAAAGCTTGCCAGTAGCTTCTCTTGGGTCGGTGGTTCTTTCTGGGTTGTGTTGGGGTTCTTCTCAATTTAAATTTCCTCAATATAATGCCAATTTAAATTTCCTCAATATAATGCCAGTCCTCATGTTTCAAAACTATGGACATGGGTCCCATTCATTTAGCCACTTATTTTATTAGACTCTATTTTCTGTTCCTAGCCGGTGAGAACCGATTGTGGTTTCACTTTTTACTAGTAAATATCCAGAGTTGAATGATGTTGTGTACATCATACCAAATTATCTTTGCAACATATCTTATTATAAGGTAACCTAGCATATAATACACTATACTTTTATGATTCCTGCTGTGAACATCACTGTAATGATTTCTTTATTTTCAGGACATTTTACTCATCAAGGCCACATCATCAGCCACACTGCAATGTTTAGGACACTGTCTCTCGATGTTACAACAAAAACAGGTATGTACCATTATACTTGCTTATCAGTCAACTACAAACAACAGTGATCCTGATCTGCCATCACATAATTTGCAAGTAGATTAGATCTGTATTGTTTGTTCTACTGATTACTTCAAACAAACTGCACAGTCCCAGATGTGCTGGCGCATTGTGAGATGTCAGACCTGGGACTGTGTGGTTTGCAGTTAGACCCATAACTGAGTATATTTGGTATACATGTATATCCCTAACATGACTTTTCAAAATTTAATTTTTTGTATAGTCGTATGTTGTTATTATCTTCCTTTTTGTGTTTTTTTACAATTTGCATCTTGCCCCTTTAGTCATTGGGAAAGGACTTTGACTAAAATTGGCCCTATGTCAGATTTTAATTTTTTTTTTCCTTGCTTATCTACTGTATTGATAATTCCTGAGATAGATTTTTTTGGACATGGATATTTAGTCTTTAGAGTGTTTTGTATGCAAAATGACGAAGTCATGTACAGCAGAAAACTTCAAGTGACACTCATCAACATTACAAGCAATGAGCCCTGTTTGTGTACTAAAGTGTGTACATAGATGTGCAAGTGGGAGAAGTTTATATTCTCTTTTCCTTTTATATTTATCAAAACTGTGATATTTCCTGTTAGTTTTATTATTCATAGAGCTCCTTCAATATGGTGAATATTTTTTGAAATATTAATAGGCTAGTTAAAACAGGTGCCAGTGGTTCTTATTTGTATGATTGGGAATCATTTTCTTGGTGAAATTATTCAGTTTATATCAAAGATGTATTTTTGTGATTTAGTGTGGCTAGTTTTTCTGTTTTTAGGTTAGTTGAAGATATCAAAGTTACTGTTATAGAAATAAATGACATGTTTCTCCACCTTCATATCAGCTCTGGTTACATTAAACACCCAATTTCATCTTCATTATTAATGTTATTGTTAATTGTCAGCATTAATGGAAAATATTGGTGAATTCTCATATGTATCCATAATTACATTGCAGTAGTGCATGTGGTTAAGATCAATAAAGATAGATAGTCTCTTCAGCATAATGTTGTTTCTCACTTAATTCGCTTGCCATTTTTGGAAGGTACTGTCCCTTACTAGGGTTCGGTAGGATGGCTAGATGTCAGATAGATGAACAATCTCAGGCCTTCTTGGGACTCTTGTTTCTTAAAACCACATCACATAATTTGATTGGATTTGATTGCAGGCATCCTTTCTTCAGTACCCTTAAATATCAGAATAAATGGTGCAAATCCAACATTAAGTATGATATGACCACAGTTACAAAATAAGGTCACCACTATTGCATATGAAAACCCTGAGAATGACTTCAGAATGCACTCTGTGTAGTTTTCCCAGATTTTACTGAAAACTTCTTAAATTACCACCACAGATTATTCGAATAACAAACTTGCAATTAGGCCATTACAGGTAGACAGGGGGCCCCGAGGGGCAGAGTGGTCTAAAGCGCTCTTCATTATGGATCACTGCCATTTCTCCTTCAGATACGTTCCCCGATCACATTAACGTTAGGGATATAAGCCTGCTACCTCTCAAATCCAGCCCTACTAAAAGACGAAAATTTGTCTTCTCTGTCTATCTCATATAGACCAAAGGGCAATAACTCTTGCCCCTTACCTCCCCTTGCCACCACCAGGTGTCGCCAGTTTTTAAGCTTTGCTTGTACTGATAACACGTACATTATACCGCCAAACAATCCAAGCCATCTTAGCGTTAAATTGGACCGTCTAAAGTTAAATTTGGATTTATTGCGTTGGACAATCATTCTTCTACAGGTTGTATACATTATTTTAACAGTTTTTTCAAAATTGAGTGACTTTGTCACCCTTACGGATTTTGTCTACTGAAGACCATGTTACACACGCTATCACTGAACTCGTGTTGTCAGTTAAGAGTTAACGTGACACTGACTAAGTTCGCTTACTCCGTTAGTAACGGTTGTGGTATTAGCGAATTAATAACATGCTGAATTGCTAATTTGTGCTTTGTTTTCTTTTATTGTGTCGTTTCAGTAGAAATGTCAACCAAATGCATGAAATGCAAAAAGTTCAAAGCAAAAGAAGACAACCATGACTCTTGTATCGTATGTACCAAGTGTACATCATCTATACCATGCAGTGTGTGTAATACTTGGACAGAGCAAATGTGGGCTGATGTAGTCCAGAAGGCAGCAAAAGGGAGGGAAAGACAGAATAAGTCAAAGAAAGATAGCACTGATGTCCTCAGTATACATCCGAAGACAGTCTCCATTGCGAGTCTTGTGGGGGACGTTGGGGTCCCCCCTTCACCTAAAGTTCGTCGTTTGCAACCATCAGCCACAGTAACATCAGCGGCAATGGAGGAAAATAATGTTGACAGGGTACAACAGTCCACCTTTGAACAGATGCATTGTTTGGTCCAGGAAAAGACAATGCAGCTATTGACATCAGGCCAGATATTACCCTTATTTCCCTTGCTCGCTTCCACAGCTTTTTCTGACTCTTTGGGGGAATGTTCCCCCAATTTTAGGCTGCCCAGTGGGCGTAAGTCCCCCCCGCATGTCCGAGCATGGCCTTCGGGCCTGTAAGTCAGGACGCTTGGGGTTTTTACCAGATCCATCGGATCCATTTCATTATACAACCTCTACGTCACCGGCCGTCCAGCTGTCCCAGCATATGTTCACGGCTTATCCACATGGGAGAGCTAGTGACAGTGTCAAGGATGACGGAATCACGTCATCTGTGCCACCTGGTATGCTCTATCCAGAAATGCAAGCTATTCCAGAACACGACTCGGCACACAGTGAGGGTGATGAAACTCCTGCAAATCAGCCGTACACAGATCCAGCAATGGAATGGACTGAGTTTGGCTTCAAGGCGGCAGTGGAAGAAATTTATAGGATGTTGACAACTTCAGAATGCCCTCCACCTCCTACTGCCACTCAAGACTACAAAGTTAAGGCGTCTGTAGATCTTGACGGGGAGGAAGAGACGCCATCCTTCCGGCTCCTTTCCCAGTCGACAAAAATTAAGGAGATCAATGATCGTCTATCAGGACGAATAGGTGATCTGGGGAATGCTAAGGCGTTCTTTTCAGAAAGCCAAGTACCAGTGACGTTCTTGTGTCGCTGGTACAAAACTCATTCAGACGCCTTCAGTACGGATCTTCTACCCCTGGACAAAAATATGGCAGCAGTTCAAATGTCCGCTCCACTGTTTTACAAAGTGGACAAGAATGTGTTCCATGCCACGTCAAAGCTAGTCCAGAACGTAGTTGCTATGTCTTCAGTGTTAGACTTGGCTTCATTAGCCATTTTCCGACTGGATTGCTAGAGTTATTAACAGGGCAGCTCACCATTCCATGGCTAATGCGTTGACTGCTTCTGCCAACTTAGACCTGATACGACGTGACGCATGTCTGTGGTCCATGTCGCTCAAGCCCCTTCATACTCCGGCTTTACGGATGACTCCGTTTGGGTCACCTTTACTCTTTGGAGGGAAATTGAAGAAGTTCGGAAGCAGGCAGCTTAGGAACTGCCCATCCAACTCGCCGCCCAACCCTCGCAGGCATTTAGGAAAAATCAGCCCCTGCCACAGTGGAGGGATGATTGGCGGACCAGGGACAAGGGATCCTTACAATCAAATGTGCAGTATAGATCCCAACCCAATGCCAGGAGACAACAGTCTAATCAAGCTAGGAGGCAACCATACAGAAGCGGTAAGAAACAAAGTTTCTTCATCTTCAAGCCTCCTAACTCTTAAAGTTGACATACCCTCCCCACCACCCGCGGACAGCCTACCTGTGGGCGGCCGCCTCCTGCAATTTCAGGACCACTGGACCACCTTTCTTCCTCAGAACGATTGGGTGATCCAGGTCATTTTGGAGGGGCTTCGGATTTCATTTATCCAACCCCCTCCCCTGTCCTCTCCCCTCTTCACGGACGTACCGTCTGACCGGGAGAAGGATACCTTTCTACAACAGGAGATACAGTCGCTCATAGAAAAACGGGCGGTGGAGATTGTGGAAAAAAAAAACCGCAATCGCCGGGGTTTTATTCCAGGCTGTTTCTTATCCAGAAGGCAAACAGCAAGTTGAGGCTGATCATCGACCTGAGTCGCCTCAACCAATACATTTTACCACTGAAATTCAAGATGGAAACGGCGAGATCAATCCATCTTTCCATCCGGCGGGACGAGTATGCCATCAGTCTAGATATGACTGACACATATTTTCACGTCCCTATCCACCTCGCATCACGGAAATTTCTCCGATTTGCTTACCACGACACGGTTTATCAGTTCCAGGTCCTACCCTTTGGCCTCAACATCAGCCCTTGGGCTTTTACCAAGGTTATGGGTTGCGTCGTCACCCTGTTCCGCTCGACTTCATCTACAGGGACGGCAGTGTACTTGGACGACATCCTCCAGAAACATATGGTAAGTTCTATTCTGCTCAAAGGCAGAAACGATCTTTTAGCACTTTTAGATCATCTAAGCTTTCTCGTGAACTGGAAAAAGTCCGATCTCCGTCCATCCCAGCGTTTTGTCCATCTGGGTATGGAGTTTCTCACTGATCTGAATCTGGTACGGCTTATTCGCGCTCGCGTAATCCGGATCATCGAACTCGTCGAGTCCATTTCCAACAGGACGTGTATTTCAGCGAGAGAATTCTTGCAACTCCTCAGATTATTCAATGCGGCGGCGGACTTGATCCCACTTGGCCGTCTTTTTATGCGTCCCTTACAAATGACGTTACTGGCACAATGGCGCCCCTTTTTAAGTCCCCTTAATCAAGCAGTAATGATCACGCCCGAGATACGATCATTCCTGCGTCAGTGGCACAACCCCGGTTGGCTGTCCACGGGGATTCCTCTGGAGATGCCCCAAGCGGAGATAACGGTATGTACCGACGCCAGTACCTACGGTTTGGGGTGCCCACCAGTTGCCGGACTTCGCTACAGTCAGCGGCACAGGGGAGCCAGGGGAGAGGCCTCTCCACATCAATCTTTTAGAAATGAGGGCTGTCATCAATGCCTTTCATTTCTGGAAGGATCAACTCTCAGGAAAAACTGTCCTCGTTATGTCAAACAACTCTGTGGTGGTGACTTACCTCCTCAAACAAGGGGGCACCAAATCACCAGACCTGTGCATTCTGATCTGGCAGTTTCTACATTGGTGTGACAACCTCCACATCAACGTACAAATCAGACACATTCCCGGCCAACACTCTATCCAGGAAAGGTCAAGTCATTCACACGGAATGGTCACTTCATCAATCAGTCTATTTTCAGATTTGCACACTTTGGGGGCATCCAATGATCGATCTTTTTGCGACAAGGTGGAATCGCAAGTTGCCCACCTTCATCTGTCCCGTTCCAGACCCAGAGGCTTGGGCCTTGGACGCTCTGTCAATCAGCTGGGAGGGGTTGTGGGCATTCGCCTATCCTCCCACGGTTTTGGTACCGAAAATAATCCAGAGGTTAAGGGGTCAGAACTGTTGGATGATTCTGATTGCTCCTCTCAGATGGAACAAGTCCTGGGTAACCGATCTACTCGATCTAGCGATAGATCTACCCAGGAAGATTCCAACCAGCCCAAATTTTCTCAAACAACCGCTGTCACGGGTGTTCCACCCCTGCCCGGACCGTCTTCTTCTTCACGCTTGGCTCTTGTCCGGACAGCCTTGCGAGACAACAATTTAAACCTTCGATTGTGGAGAGAATCTCAAGAGCAAGAAGGCCCTCCACTCTGAAGGCTTACGAGGGAAAGTGGCATGTTTTCAGGGACTGGTGCCATATCAATAACATCGTCCCTTTGAGTGTCTCAATCCCTCAACTGGCCGACTGTTTTCTCTGGCTTTTCGAGGAGAAACAGTTGGCCCCAATTACTATCAAAGGCTACCGCTCCATGATATCAGACACATTCCGCCATTATGGTAGATGTGATATTGGGCATAACAAAGATCTATCAGATCTTTTAGCCAATTTTGATTTCAATCGACCAAAATCCCTCACCCTGTTTCCAAAATGGAATCTGTCCTGGGTTTTAACATGGCTCAATTCAGACAAATTTGAACCTTTAGCCCACACTTTGTTAAAGCTACTATCATACAAAACATGTTTCTTGATAGCCTTAGCTTCAGCATGCAGGGTGAGCGAGTTACATGCCCTTTCCAGTGACCCAAACTTTCTTCAGTTCAGATCAGATGGTTTGGTGGTCCTCCTGACGCAACCAGGCTTTGTAGCCAAAAATAGGTTACCATCTATTGGCAATCAAAGAATCGTCATTCGCTCGCTTTCTTCCGTAGATAAGTCAAGAGCAACAGCCATGCAAGATCCTGTTCATGCACTCAAGCACTATTTAAAAAGCACAGAGGCGTGTCGGGACACAGGTAAGCGCCTCTTTCTTCCGGTCAAAGCTGGTAAACGGGATATCACCCCTCAAGCCCTTGCTTCATGGCTGAAGTGGGTTATACGCTCAGCGTACTCTGAGGTCTCACAAGATCAGAGTCGCCTCATGAAGATTACAGCTGATGAGATTAGAGCAATCTCGGCGAGCCTTGCTTTCGAATGCAGTGTTTCGATCCGAGATATAATAGAAGCTGTTGGCTGGCATGCAGAGTCAACCTTCTCCAGTTTTTATCTCAGAGATTTGGCTTCGTAGAGGCAAACCTTGAATCTGGTAGGTCCGGTGTCTGCAGCCCAGATGACCACCAGACCCATTTAAAACAATCAGCACAGCCTATCAGCTTCGCTGGATTCGCCAGTGAAATTTCGTAGGTAAGAAGATTTCAGTAACTATCTTCTTAACCGTATATAGGGGTCACATATCACGGGACCCTAGGCTGTGTTGCTGATGAAATTAGGTGAACGGGTTATCGTTCAAATGGGGAATCCAGCCATCATTCCCTAGAAGGTACCTGGGGTGGAGGTAGGATGCTCAGCATTCCCTCCTCCTATTACCTATTCTCCTAACGTTAATGTGATCGGGGAACGTATTTGAAGGAGAAAGCAAATTTTTTAGTAAATTATGTTTCTCTGAGAATACTTACCCGATCACATTACTTAAAAACCCTCCCAACCACCTCGCTATGCGAGCTTCCTCATATAATATATATCGCTCAGCTTAAAAAAACTAGCGACACCTGGCGGTGGCTAGGGAAGGTAGGAGGCAAGAGTTATTGCCCTTTGGTCTATATGCGATAGACAGAAAAGATGAATTTTCGTCTTTTAGTAGGGCTGGATTCGAGAGGTAGCAGGCTTATATCCCTAACGTTAATGTGATCGGGTAAGTATTCTCGGAGAAACATTATTTACTAAAAAATTTGCTTTCACCTCTGTCTGCGTGGGTTTGAGTCTCAGATTTGGCCAATGTGGGTATGTGAGAAAGCTTGCCAGTAGCTTCTCGTGGGTCGGTGGTTCTTTCTGGGGTTTTCCCGGGTTCTTCCTCCACCATTAATACTGGCTGCCATGTATAGTTTATCGTTGGCTGAAAAATGGTGTTAAACCCTACAACAACAACAACTACAACAGGTGGACAGCAGCCATATGAGCAGTTAGTTCTGTTTGAAATGAAAGTATGAAAGACAGTAATTAAATAATCCATAAATGGTAACTTGTACATTATTTTGGGTAAAAAAATAAGCATATTAGAAAGGAAATTGATGCCAAACTATTCTTTACACGTGCACTTTTGTGGGTGTATTGTAGTAGATCATGTCCATCAATCCATTGCTATTGTCCTTGTTAATCTTACCAATTGATAAAGAGTAAATATATTTATTATAATGTTTGTGGAGAATAAGTAGATGACAGCAAAGTTTTCCAATTCTAAATGCAGTCGGGGAAGGGGGCGTTTGGGGTGGGAGGCGTTGTTGTCAGCAGGGTGTGGGGGTGGGAGGTAAAATATTTTTGGTGGAAACCATTACATTCTAGTTTCAAAATTGCTGATATTTGTTCTGATAATTATTTTCTGAAAATTGTATTAAACATTGACTTCATGGATTAAAGGTATATTACACTGTACCCATTGATTTCCACTTACTGATTAATGTTTTGTTTTTATAAAATGTCAACATCATTATTATGTTGTTATGTGTGTGATTATATGGGTGAGCCTTGCTTTTCTTATATGCAGGAATCATATAGTTACAAGCATCGCAGTCACAGTCTTGGATCTGTAGAAACAACACAAGATATTGTGTAAGTTTATTGTTATATCAGCTATATGTACAGATAAGTAACACACTCATTGGTTGTATAACTGATAACTCTGTCAACAAATTTCAGAGTGATGACTGACTATATGCATGATACTAGAAATTAGGATGTAGGTAGATGTTATTGTTTAGATTCATGTACAAACCATGTTGGTACCTATATCAAAAAATTAAAGACTGGTATTATATTTGATCATTGATGTTCTATTGTGAAAAAAGCATTTCCTTTTCTAATGGAAAGAAATGTATATTACATAAAGGAAATGATTTGTAGCTGTTTACATATCATAATTGGTTGAAAAATGCCATTATTATGCATAAAACTCATTAAAGTCCTGGACCGGCCCTTCCTTGTGAAAGTAACTGACTTGTATGTCAAATTGTACATATGTTTTTATACACCTGTCATAAGGCAGAGGACATTGTTATGTTTTTATCCATCAGTGATTGTTACCAAATTTCATTTACACATTGACTCAGTTCTCAACCATCTACATTTGCTGAAATATTATGGATGGCTTTCACTTGGAGTAAGGAAGAAGCCTCTCTGTTTAGGGTTCAAAAGGTCAACATCACAGACCTGTAACAGACTGAGGATGGTTTACACTTGGGGAAAGGACAAAGTCAATTGATTTTTGAGGTACAAAAGTCAATGTTACAGAGACTATAAGAAGAAAAATGGTGTCCTTACATTAGTTCTTCATCAAAGAGCTGTACCAAACTTTGTGGATAGTTTGCACTTGGAGTATGGAAGAAGTTTATTAGTTGTTTTGGGGGTCAATAGGTCAAGGACATTAACTAAAATAAAAAAACTTGTTTGGATGCAGTTTGGTGGTCAAAACATCCTGGTCAGTGTGACTGAATAAAGAAAATAGTTTCGGCACAAAAATTTCAGTTATCAGTCTTGTGCTTTCACCAAAGTTTGTGGATGAACAAGGTGAAGGTCAAGGTCACTGACTGAAAGAAGAAATGTTCTTTGCACAGTAACTTTAGTTTTCAACCATGTACAATGACCATGAACTTGTGGAGAGCTTATACTTAAGGCGGAATAGGCCTGCTGATTTTGGGGTCAAATGTTCAAGGTCAGGAGTCATTGTGGCTGGAAGAAAAATGGGTTTTCCAGAATAACGAGAGTTAGTTCCTTGGCCAAACTTAGTTGATGGCTTTAATAAAATAAAAAATGTATTCAGGTGTCTGAAAGTCACAGATCATGATCAAAGCAAGCCTAATGGTTTCCGCACAGTAAGTTTACTTCAACTCGATGTACCTTAGCCAAATCCCAGGATTTCGAGTTCCATTGATCAATTGTCTCCCATGTCAAGCAAGTCATACTAGTGTCTACATGGAATACTCTTAAACACAAAGTACCCTGACAAATCTGTAGCTTTAAGCCGTCTTTAAAAATTTGTCAAAGGAAATCACAATAATTCCTGAAATAACTGGTTTTGATTTTAATATAATATCTAACAAAAATTAAATTTTGAATAATAAAAGATTTTTTTATTTAGTGCATTCTCTTCTTGAGTGTAAAAGGGCCATAAATAGCACTGTCACTGGAGTTGTGTTATCCCACCAGATTTTATTGAAATTATCACTGCTCATGTCCAAGTCATCAGTATTCCTACGTTGATTTTCATTTGTTGTAATTCTTGTTTTGGTTGGTTCAGAAATTGTCATATTTCTGCCTTGGTCTTCATTGTTTGGTGTTGTTTGCAAGTAAATGTTTTTATTATTTTCATTTTTTTTCTTTCTTTTCTTAGGCTACCACATCTTAGAATAAATCGATCAATTAGCAATGCTGATAGCATTCCATCCCCTTCAGGAAGTTTTACATCAGCTAGTTCTCTACCCCATGTGATACCTGAACCAAAACATGATGGTGAGTCAAGATTGAAAAGTAATACTGTATTTATTCGATGATAAGCCCATGCTAAATAATACACACCACCACCCCACTTTTTTCTATAAAATTTTTTTGGAAAGTACTGTTGATGATATTTTTGTCTGAAAATAGGCCCACTCATTGTTTTTATAATTTCTAAAACTTTATCTTGTCATGGGAGAAATGCTTTAAATTAGAAATGCCATAAAATAGAAATGCCGCAAATGTCTATGCATAGTGTCTAACTTGGGTGTACAATTTAGAAGCATTCATTAGTGTGTTGCACATCATCTTCTGACATGTAAGTTGTGGAAAACATTAACATGTAAATTAACAGAAGGTATACATTGTAAGCTCTTAGAAAGATGTAGCATTTGGTTGCATGATCAAAGTTATTTATCCATGTATATTGATAGTATTTGTAGATCTGTGTCTGGTAGATAAATAGAAATGTTTGTCATAGAAAAAGACTACTTTCAGTTTAACGTTTTTTTAATGCATGAATTTGCAGACATGGTTGTTAGCTGCTTTCTTGATGCACTTTGATGTATCAGACCTTCAAAATGTGAAAATTTCAGATCTCAGCACATTAATAAGAGCAACTTATTTTTCATTGGCTATGAATAATTCTTTGATTATTTTGATATTTATAATTCCCACATTTTTATGAGGTAAATTGCTGGTTTTGATTACTTTATATCTATAATTCCCACATTTTTCTGGGGTATATTGTTTACTCTGATTACCTCGTATATATAGTTTCCACATTTTTCTGGGGTAGATTGTTATTGACTTTGATTACTTCATATCGATTGTTCCCACATTTTTCTGAGTTAAATTTTTTAATTTGATTACTACATACCCTATAGTTTTCACATTTTTGTTGGCTAAGTTGTTGACTTTGATACAAATCTGTTTCAGGTGGTAGAAATACAGTACATAAGGGATGGGGGAGGAGGGGCAGGGGCAGCCAATTAAAACTTTATAAAAGTAGGAGTGGTTTTATAATAGAAAAAGTGATTAGTAGTTATTTACCATTTTGTTTTAAATGGAGGGGTTGTATTTATTGTGAAGCATACATCTTGCAAGAGATAAATATGGTAAGTTACAAAAACACATGGTAGAAATGCTATAAATACTCCTATTAATAGAATCCTGACGTTATAAACTTGAATCTTATACAGTAACCATATGCTTACAAAGACAGCCTGTGTATATAGGTCCAGTTCATAAGAGGTCCCATTTAAATATAAATCAGTACATGAGTACAGTATTGCTTCCACGATAGTACCAGTGAACCAGCCTTACAAATCGGTTGAAATATTTGTCAACATTTTTAACAGTAATGTGTGGGATTATCATCAGATAAATATAGTATATTGTGTCTTGTGATTGTAATCATCATTATACCTGAGGTCAACTATTTTCCGCACTTGTGCAAAAAATGTGGGAAAAAAATCATACAGAAGATCGTCATAAAGCATCAATTTCTCAGTTGTTATGACTGCTCCGGTGGCCTAAGTGGTTAGAGTGCCTGCCTTGGATGTGTTTGGTCATGGGTTCAAACCCCTTTCTGAGTCATACCAAAGACTTATAAAAATGGTACTAGCAGCTTCCTCACTTGGCACTCAGCAATAAGAGGTTAATGTTTGGACTGGTTGACCTGGTGTCAGGATAATGTGATTGGGTGGGACATGATGCTACATGTCTGTGGCATGATGACCCAGTGCTAGACATCACTGTAAATTGCCACCCTGCAGACATTGTAGCAGAATGACTGGAAAATTGTTAAAGCTACATTAAAAATAAAAATCACACACATACATTCTCAGTTGTTACTGTATATACTTTGCATATAACTTGGGTACATTTGCAAACAGAAACATTGAGATCTGTTAATGCATCATATGCTGGCAGTTCATGGTCTATGTTGTTAATTCTACAGAATACTTCCAACAAATTGCAGAGACCAAGATCTGTTTGTGCGTTATTTGATGGCAGATTGAAGTCTGTATAGTTGGTAGTTGGATTTGACTTATAATTGAGTATGTATGGTATATATTAAAAATCACTATTGACTAATAGACCATCATAGTATGTACATGGGATTAATGAGAGAAAAGTTTGAAGAGTCTCAAGACCCAAGTTATTCAAGGGTCATAAGGTGAAATGTCAATGTTGTGGGTTTCACTGTCATTGTTATAACATGTTTGCAGGTGCGAGGATAAATCATTGATATTACGAATTCTGATAATGCAGGTCCAATCAATCATGATGAGGAGGTAGAAGATGAGGTGGAATATAAAGACACAGATCTGGAGGCTGTGGAGGAACACAAAAGTATTATACTGCACTTACTCTCACAACTCAAACTAGGGATGGACCTGACCAAGGTGATTTTACCTTTCTGGATATTTCTTTTCTTCTATCTCATCCTCTATACCTTTCCATTGATATGTTTATATTCAAGTCTGCTTTTTTTGTTGTTCTTATGCCCCCATGGCATACATCAAAGATAACATAATACAGTTTGAAGAGTTGAAAGTCCATGCCTTTGAATCAGTCTGCAAGTGGGAAAATATGATTTGTTTAAAAATCTGTAAACTAAAAAAATTTGTAAAGTCCAATTAAATTTATATGCACTAACAAATAAGAGGGGACCCCGAGTGGTCTAAAGCGCTCACCGTTCCAGACCACTGCCATCTCACCTCTTTCTGCATGGGTTCGAGTCCAATGCTCGGCTAGCGTGGGTACGTGGGTAAGCCTGCCAGTAGCTTCTCATGGGTCGGTGGTTCTTACCTGGATTTTCCAGGGTTCTTCCTCCACCAGTTATACTGGCCACCATGTATAGCCTATCTTGTGCTGAAAAATGGCGTTAAACCCAAGAACAACAACAACAACAACAAACAAGAGATTGTCATGGATGCTGTTATTTACCTGTTACTGATTACCATGCAGAAATGTAATTGATTATTTTCAATTGGTTTAAACTGTATCAGTTATTGCATGTTTGACAAAACCATCAGTATGATCAGCTTACATGTTTTTTTAATTGGGTACTGTAAGAAGTAGATTATCTCCGATGTTGTATATTAGATATTGCTTTATTATCAGTAAGCATACTTTTTAATTTTTCATTTCAGGTAGTATTACCAACATTCATTTTGGAAAAGAGATCACTGCTAGAAATGTTTGCTGACTGTATGGCACATCCAGATCTATTCTTACGGTAATGAAATTATTTGATTTTTATTTACTGTCATCTGCGTTGAAGCTCATTAATACTGTGTTTGACTTAATACTGTACTTTGTGCTTAAAAATCTATTTGGGTGACTTATAAAGCAAAAGCTTATAATAATATATGTACACCAACAAAGTCATAAACCGCGTCACCATTAAGCGTATTTACCCATATTTGAAGAATTATCTCCCTTTGTCTAATTCATAACAGTATTACGTTATGATCCTTTCAATTTCTGATAATCAGTTTTGTTTCCAAACAATAATAGCATGAGTTCTTCTTGATCAACTGTTTGCCAGAGTTTTCAGATGGTTTGCAGATATGATAAGGAAAAAATATATCATTTTCACGGTAAAGGTTAAAGGTCAGTGTCACTGTGATTAAAGGAAGAAGAAATGGTTTCTGCCTAATAACAGAAATTCAACATCACATTCCTTAACCAAACCTTATCAATGGTTTGCTCTTGAGGTAAGGAAGAAGCCAGTCAATTTCAGGGTCAGTAGGTCAAAAGTTTTGGTCACTGAGACTGGAAAGTATAAATGTTGTTAATGCAAAATAACATTGGTTTTACATCACAGATCTGGACCATACTTTTTGGATTACTTGCACATTGGGTGAAGAAAAAGTCTGTCAGATTTGAGGTTAGAGGTCAGTGATCAAGGTCACTGTGACTGAAAGAATGAAAATAGTTTACATAGAATAATATTAGTTCTGCACCAAAGACCAGTACCAAACTTTGGTTGACCTGCACTTGGGGTAAAGAAAGAAGCATATTTTGCGGATCAGAAGGTTTTGGTTTTTAAATTTTGTTGGAGTTAATGACACTTTAGCTATATCATGCAGAGGAAATCCGAGCAAATTAACTTTCCCATGGACACACCAGAGTAGCTGGCAGAGGCTGGCTGTCCAAAGTCAAAAAGTCAACGTCATTGTGCCTGAAAGAAGAAAAATAGTCTTTGCACACTTCAGTTAGTTCTACATCACAGACGTTGTGAATGGGTTGCACATTGGGTGAAGAAAAATCCTATTTTTGCGGGGTCAAGAGGTCAATGATTGGGTCATTGAGGCTGAAGAGAAGACACATTTGAAAAGCTAGAAAAGACTTTGGATGGCATACACATCTGGTAATGAAAAACCAACTGTATTGAGGTGTCAGAATGTCATTGGCCTAGGTCACTGGCTGAAAGAGGATTACTATTTTTGATAATAACATAGTTCTACGTCACATCAGTTCTGCCTCACAGGCGAGGACAAAACTTTGTGGATGGCTTGCATTTGGAGTAACAAAGAATATCTATCTGGGGTAAAATGGTAAAATATATATGCCACTGTGAAGAAAAAATAGTTTCTGCACAATAACAATAATTCTACATCGCATACCTCAACCAATTTTTGTGGATGGCCTGTGGGGTAAGGAAGAATGCTTTTTATATGGTAACTTTAGTTTTGGAACACAACAATTTTGTGCCAAGCTGACTCTTAAGGTATGGATGGAAGGATGCCTATTGACCAAAAGGTCAATTTCAGGATCACAGTGGCTCAAAGGTCAATTTCAGGATCACAGTGGCTCAAAGGTCAATTTCAGGGTCACTGTGGCTCAAAGGTCAATTTCAGGGTCACAGTGGCTCAAGGAGGATAACTTATTTTCTAGAGTAACTTTGTAGATAGCTTTTGCTTGGGGTAAGGAAGAAGCCTTTTGATTTACTGGTCAATAGGTTAAAGATCAAGTTCTTAATCACAGGTAAAGAAAAATCCCATGGGTTTTGGAGTAGCTTTAACAATTTTTCAGTCATATCGCTACTATATCTGCACTGTGGCAGTTTATAGTGATGTCTAGCATTGGGGCATCATTCCGCAGACATGTAGGATGATGTCCCACCCAGTCACATTATCCTGACACTAGGCCAACCAGTCCTAACACTAACGTCTTAATGCTGAGTGCCTAGCGATTTTAATAAGTTTTTAGTATGACACAGCCCTGGTTGGAACCCACATCCAATGCAGGTGCTCTAACCACTAGGCCACTGAAGCGGAACCTGAACCATTAGAGACATGTTGATGAATTTTGATAAGCTTTCGTATCATTATTAGAAATTATGTTGTATAAAAAAGAAATCATAGGTGTCTCCATATTTATTGCAAGCTGTGATCATCTGTCTGTCCATGACAATATTCAGTTGATACCTTCAGAACTGTTAGAGATATCATCATGAACCTTGGCAGGCATTTGTATCATGACAAGTTTTATGTGAACCATTAAGATTCAGCATTGTCAGTTGAATATTTTTAGAGTTATCTCCCCATATTTAAAAATTGTACATATACTTAATTGTCTTTATAACTCTTTCAAGTATATTCATGAAACTTGGTATGTGCTTGTATCGTAATTAGATCATGTGTCTTGTAAAAATATGGACAATATCTGAATGTTATTTTATAAGTTATTAACATTTTTTTTTTATAAATGTGTTTATCCAGCTCTTCTCCCATACACATTTACGTTGGTATCATCCAAAGTGTTTGAGATATCTTCATGAAACTTGGTACACTTTTGTATTATGATGGAATTTATGTTATAGATGAGAATTGGCTTCACCTTGTTATTACTTTTAGAATGGGATATAACATAAGTAGTTGCTTTTCAACAGATGTGGTGATCATGATGAAGTTGTGAAAAATGTGTTTTCATTATGTTGAATATTCTGAATTTGCCAAATTTTAAATGGAATAGGATACCCTATACATTTTAATTGAGCCAACCCTGAAATTAAGACTCATTAACAAACCGTCCAATTTCTACCCATTAATAAACCATCCAATTTCTACAACATTTTGTCCTCTAAAGTCAACTTTGACAAAGTTGCCTAGTACATGTAATGCATGTTCTGTGTGTGTTCTATGTGTGTGTCTGTGTATTAGCATGTGAGGAGTGAATAAAAAACTGAATGTCTTCTGTTTTTGTTGTTGTTGTGGAGTTTAATGCCATTTTTCAGCACACGATAGGTTATGCATGGTGGCCAGTATTAATGGTGGAAGAAGAACCTGGGAAAACCCCAGGAAGAACCACCGACCCACGAGAAGCTACTGGCAAGCTTTCTCACATATCCACATTGGCTAAATCCTAGACTTGAACCCATGCAGACGGAGGTGAGATGGCAGTGATCCATAATGGAGAGTGCTTTAGACCACTCAGCCACTCGAGGCCCCCTGAATGTCTTAATGAAGAAATATAAATATTCCAAATTATTTGTAAAAATCTGTTTGTAAAATGATGTATAATTTAAGACAAAACATATTCATGGTCACAACTGAAATGAAAATTTGGAATTAAAAATCTTTCTCATTCTTATCATATAAATAAATAATTTTCAGATACATGTATACAAGTTTCCCTTAGTCAGCTGATATTTTTTACTTCAAAAGTACACTATTCTCTAAAATAAGCCAAACAAAACAAATGTTTATTAATATGATAAATTGTCTGTTTATGAAGTTTTAGGATATTTTAATAATAGTAATACGACAATAATAAAACATGAACACCTTTGCAGTTTATCCAGTAACACTTAAGTATGGTTTATGTTTAAAATTTTCTTCATCTTAATTGTGCATATTTATCCAAGTCCAAAACATGTCTTTCATATTTTCTAAGATATGGCAGTAAAGTCAAATGTAAAGTTGACAATGCTATATAATTTCTATTACATAGGATAGCAGACTTTGATGATCCAGAGGCAAGAATGTTAGCTGTTTTAGAATGGTACCTTACCTCATTTCATGCTGGCAGACAGGTAAGCATAGACATGATCTTCTTCTTTACCAGAAAATACAAAGTACCATTTAAATGCCCAACTCTGTACGTAGTAGCGGCATCTTGTTTTACTGTTGTCCATTGTACTTGCCATGCTGGACTTAGGATTCATACTGGACTCAGAACTAAGAATTAGTGAGTTCAAATCCCAACATTGGGTCATTGTTAAATGCTGTGTTATTTCCATTGCCAAGGCACATTATCACAATTTCCTTGACACTATATGACCTACTTGTATTGCTATTCTGTAAAACACCAAGGCAAACCAAATGCTGTAGTCCATCTGTCCATCCATGAAGTTAAGTTATACAATTAAGTCTTTTTTTCCAGACACTCTGTGACTGTCATTTGTTTTCCATAAGCACATTTCTAGTTTAGATGCTGTTTTTACTTTGAACAAAATTAAACATGAACATTTTAATATACCTGTGCAAACCTGAAACCAGAATTGACTTTTTCTAAGCTTAAAAATGGATTGTTTACCAGAGAATGAAGGAGTTACCTTCCCACCAGAGGTATTGGATAACGCACAGTAAAAACATATGAAATCTTTATTCATTTTTGTCTGATAATAGTTATGGTTAAAAAGAACACTACATGATTATATTTTTAAATACATATTTGAATTTGCTAAAAACTATTTATTTATAATCAGTTTAAGCTCATAAAAGCACTCATTCATTTGTATAGAGTAGGACTCACGGTACTCGTTCAGTTCCCATAGTAAACCTATGCAAATACCAAGATATTAAAACTTCAATAAATTTAAATTTCCGAGTGCTTATGATCAAAGCTATATTTATCAGTATAGATGCATACTTGATGACAGCATGTGTGTAGAGAAAACTATATGAGATATAGCATTTTCTGTATCTAAATGTGTTAAACGTGCTTTCAATTTTGCTCCATAGACAGATTCTAATTTTAATAAAAAGTTTTCCAACTTGGGTCTGTAAAACAACTGAAATTTCATCAATAAAACAATGTCTGTTTGGAGGAGAGGGTTAAGCATAGCTGCCAACCCTCACGATTTATGAATTTCATGACTTTTTCAGCGATTTACGGATTCAAACCACAAGTAAAAAATTAATGAATTCTCCAATTCTCAATTATTTTAAATCTTTAATAAAATAACCTATTTCCCATTAAGAGCTTGTTGCGATATTGGCAGTTGCTGAAACCGTCCAAGTTTAATTTGGAATATACCAAAAATTGGCAGTCCATTCAGCCATTGTACATTGATATACATCATGCTTTTTGCACAGTGTGCCACAAATTTTAGTATTGGGCATGGTGGCAGAGATGATGTAAGGAAGCACATCGGTTGCAAAAAACATGTAGAGGTTGGGAAAATTAAGAATTCACAGATTTCAGCTCTGGAATATTTTAAGCCATCGATGGAAGACCTACAAGTTACCAACGCTGAAGCATTATTTGTGAGTTTTCTTGTTGAACACAATCTACTTTTATCAGCTGGAGACCATGCTAAACATTTATTCCGACAAATGTTCCCGGACTCGAAGATCGTTTTCAAATATTCCTGTAGCTCCTGTGCCTTCCTCACAGCAACAGTGACAGTCAATGAGTACTTTCTCTCATGAGGAAAAATAAGACTTTAGGGCCTACTTAAGTGCAGAAAATTTGTCAGCAATTTTAGTCACCAAGATCAACCAGCAGGCAAGAAACCTGAACAGTTTTGAAAACAAATTTACGATCAAGCAATGGAGGAAGTTCAAGTCTTCCACAGTATCCTGTCTTGATAAATAACCACAAGAACAAGTGAAGTTTATATATGTAGTGTTTTAGTTTTATATTGCGATCTTGATATAGTGTAGTAATGACATTGTAATTCATGTCCAAATTCACTAATTTTTATCCCTATTTTCACTAATTGTGAGCCTGGAAGGTTGGCAGCTGTGGTTAAGTTACAACTGGATAAGCTCTGAAAAGATTCTTTTTACTAAAATCTTACTTTTGTTATCAACCAATCCTGGCCAGCCAAACCCATATATAATCTATTTTCTGGTCACCTATTTCTAGGCTGGTTCCCATTTTTCCATATAATTTTTACCATGAGTCCTATATCCACCCTTCATTTAACTTACAGACCTATGAATATAGCTGAATAGATAGGTAAACAGTGTGCAGAGAATTGCTTGTGAAAGATTACATTTATGCACATTAAATTACATTGCAAGTTCATGTACACTAAGAATGGCATTGGTGCATTTCAGGCAAAATTTAATTATTTGAACATTGGTCAAGAAAATCTGAAAAAAATATTAAATTAAATCTGTCTTATCAAGAGTTACCTTTTTACTACAGTAAAAACTGTTATGAACAACCTCTGCTATGACCAACCACATTTGTAATGCACGTATCGATTTTATTATATAAAAGGTCTGTTGTGAGCAGCCACCTGCAGAATGTGACCAGCAACCATGATATTTTGGCAAAATATGCATTTCGACACTGCTATGAACGACCACATCGCAAGAAACCGAGATCAACACCACTGACCTTGACTTAATCCTTTGTAATCATGAGAGTTTAGGATACATGTAGTATGCAAACAAAGTGCACATTAAATAACACTACAGTTGAACATATAGCGAGATAAACACCACTAACCATTATTTAATCCTTTGTAACAATGAATGCATAAATAGTAAGGATTGTTCAAATAAGGTATTACAGAAAAAACAAAAATAAAAATAAATTTGCCTAGCTGCCAGTTTTGAGAAATTTACAAGTCCAGCATATGGTGTCATTTGTTAATTGCTGTAAACCAGACTAAAGTACATGTCACTAACCACGATTGTAGTGCTGAAGTCATGTGAATAGCCAGTAAGATTAACCTTTTTTTCATCAAAGGGAGTAATGATGGACAGAAGTAGTCAATTTAGAGTTTTGTATTTTTTCTTTATCTTTTTGAAAACCCACACAACACTGGTAGTCCTAATGTCCCAGTGAGAAATCTTTTGAAAGGGCTTCAGTGTAGGGTTGAGTACATCGTTAGTCTTTCCAGTTGATCTTTAATGCCTGGGGGTGAGTGAGCTCTTTGTCTTTAATACTAGTAAGTGAGAATCATTTCCAAATTTGTTTTTTTTTTTTAAATTTCTTTTGTTACAGTGTTTTACCAAGTCACCATCTGTTTACTCGGGTCCAGATGGTCACAACCTTTGTTTATTGAGCTATAATGCTGGTGATTTAAACTTATCTCAGAATAAATGTATTGTTTCTTGATGAGTTAATTATGTTGTTTGGTTTCATTCATTGGTACATAATATATATTTATTCCACATTTCCCAAAACCTGATCAAAACCGAAATACATCTAGGCATTATTATGTCAACACTAATAACAATGGCAGAACTTCCGATGAAAAAGAGAAAAATTCTAACACTGGAAGAAAGAATTAATGTAATTGAAAGCAGTGAAAAAGGGAAAACTGCTCGCAAAATAGCAGCCAGCTTAAATGTCGGCAAAACGTAAGTTCAGAGTGCTATCAAAGACAAGGAGTCCATTAGAAACAATTGACAGACTGGTGCACAAGCACATAGGAAATATGTCAGTGTACAAAGTACAGTGTATGGGGATCTTGATGAGCGAGTATGGGAAAGGTTTTGTGTTGCAAGGAGTAAAAACATACCAGCAAGTGGAAAGCTGATTCAGGAAAAGGCCATTATTGTCGCAGTAGAACTGAATTATGATGACTTAGCTGCATG
Source organism: Sinohyriopsis cumingii (assembly GCA_028554795.2). NCBI lineage: Eukaryota > Metazoa > Mollusca > Bivalvia > Unionida > Unionidae > Sinohyriopsis > Sinohyriopsis cumingii. The sequence goes on along the minus strand of CM068830.1, from coordinate 138,345,842 downwards.
AAATGAGACTACCACCCATCACAGAAGAGTATAACTAATGTGATATTTTTTAATGCTGATGAAACAGGACTCTTTTACAGAGGAATACCTGACAGGTCCCTGTTGCAGACATATGATGTTCACATGGGAGGGAAAAAAGCAGAGGAGAAGTTGAGACTATTGCTAGCATGTAGTGTAACTGGAGAAAAACTGAACCTCTTAGTTACAGGCAAATCACGCAAGCCAAGATGTTTTAGGTCATTTAATTTAAGATCCAACAGAAGGGCATCAGACATCTTTTGTAAATGGCCTGTAGCTGTCAACAATAAAATGAAAAGGAAACATTGGAACAATTTAGTTATCGTAAACAGATGCAATGCACATCCAGATGTTCAGTTTAGCTATGTAAAACTGATCTCTCTACCTCCAAATACAACATCTAAACTACAGCCCTGTGATGCAAGGATAATTCAGGCTGTAAAAATGAATTAGCAGAAGAAACTGCTGCGACACATTCTTTCCCAAATGGATGAGTGCTCAACACCAACTGAAATATCTAAGTCTGTCATTGTTCTGGATGCCATTTTATAGATTAAGTCAGAGTGGGATGCTCTGTCAGCATACACCATTAAAAGGTGTTTTGCCAAGTGGGGCTTTTCTGTCAGTGTTGAAGCCATAACACCAGAGAGCAAAGAGAGTTAACAAGACATATAACTATCAATGGAATCTCTTCTCAATGGCATGACATTGGTAGAATATGCCGATACTTCTAATGTTTTCACAGGACCAGACTTGGAGAAGGATATTCTTCAGAAAGGTAAATCGGGCACTTCTCTAAATGTGGACAGTGATAGTGACAATGAGTCATTTGTTGATGAAATTGTGCCTCAGATTATTTCACATTCTACAGTCATAGAACATTTAAAGGAGAATAAAGAATATGCTTTACATCATGGCAATCCCAGACTTTTGCTTCTTTGCTCAGAAATGGAGATAAAGGTTCAGACCAATCATCTGTGTAAAAAATGTCAAAAAAGAAGTATGACAGATTTCATAAAGAAAAGTGATTGTGTAGAATAAAATATATATGTCATAGCTAACTGCAGTTTTTGTTACATTTGAAAAAACTAAAATGTATGGCCATGTGAAGTTATCTTACGGATTGGATAAATATTATCTTAGTTTATTTCACAACTCATATACTGATACATGTACATAGTCATGTGATCTTCAAATAAAAATTTGATTCACGTTGTATGATAGATGTATATAGTTAATTTAAGAGGAATGCATGCAGTATTTAGCAAGATTTAAGAATAAAGGGCATGATACATGTACAGTGAGTATGGGTATTTTTTCTTCTTCAAATATTGCCCCTGGGAACCAGTCCATTTTCACACACCTGTTATGAGAGACCACCTGTCTTGAGAGACCACTTTTGGTTGCTGGAAGGGGCGGTCTCTCGTAACAGGTCTTACTGTATCACCATTTATCTCTCTTCAATTTAAGATTGAATAATATTATCAGCCTTTTCATATTATGCAATAAATGAGTAAAAGGTTAAGATGACCATGTACTACTATAGAAAAAAGGTCCCCAAATGGCTTAGTGGTCTAAAGTGCTCACCATTACGGATAACTGACATCTCACCTCTGTCTGCTTGGGTTCGAGTCTCTAGCTCTGACTATGTGGGTATGTGAAAAAGCTTGCCGGTAGCTTTTTATGGGTCAGTGGTTTTCCGGGGTCTTCCCTGGCTCTTCCTCCACTGGCCGCAATGTATAGTCTATCTTGTGCTGAAAAAAGGTGTTAAACTCTATATTAAACTACAACAACAACTATTACTACAGAAAAGAAGATTTAAATAACAGAAATTACCTTAAAAAACCCAGATCCCAAGTAATTTACAACTAACTTAAAGTAGGCACAAGCCATATAAAATATAAAATAAGTAAGTTCAAAACAGTTGGTGATAAAGATCATATCTGAAGAATAATATTTCAAAACACACCTTGGAAATATTACATTACTTACCATAATTACTCTATAAATGGTAAATTGTAAAAACTTTATATATATATATATATATATATATATATATATATATATATATATATATATATATATATATATATATATATATATGTATATATGACCAGTGTGCAAAACACTCCTCCTAACATAGCCAGAACTATACATTCTACACACTGCACCCCTCCCCTTTGTAGGTAACAGTTCCCATATCTCAAAATGTGTTTAATATCCCATTGAAGGTCACTCTGAGGTATACAATAGTTATTCATTTTGCTTTTTATCCACACATAGAACCATAATTTTGCATTTATAGTAAAGTTAATTGTACATGCATATGAGAATTCACTGTAGGTCTGTTTGTCTCTTTAGGACTCCGGTAGTAATTTAGTTCCTATAGTAAACCTGTTCAAATACTATGAAAATAAAAATTCAATAACTTTAAATTTCTGACTGCTTATGATTAAACCTATATCTGTAAGTATAGACACATCCTTGATGGTGTGTGTGTGAAGAGAAAACCATGAGTCACAGCATTTTCTGGATGTACTTGTGCTTTCATTTCCGCACCAAATGGTCAGGTGCTTATTTCAGAAATGAGTTCTCCAAACTCAAGTCTGTCAAAAGACTGAGATTTCATCAATACATTTTTTGGGCAGTTAAAGCTAATATAAGCTCTCTAAAGATTTTTTTATATACCAAAATCTTACTTCCATTATCAAACAATCTTGACCAGCCAAACCAATATATATACACTGCTTTATGTTTACCCATTTTTAGACTGGTTCACATTCTTCTGTATCATTAGTACCATGAGTCCTGTAATAGTAAAATGCCTACCATGGCCAACAAGTCCTTTGCCAGAAGAAGAGGGAACTCATATAATTCACAAATTGGGAGCTGTGACCCTAGTAATTCTCTAATATCAGAAATTCGCATACTGGGCACAGTTTGCTTAAAACTGTCCATTTTCTTTTAAGAAAACACCTTTTAATTTGTGATATTAATTTGTGAATAAACAAAAAAAATGTGGAATCTCTCTTGTGAAAATAGCAAATGTATATGATTTGTTTATAAATGTTTGCTATATTGCCAAAAAGAATTTTAACTTTCAGGCTTCATCTTTTCTTTTGGCTTCCAAAAATATTTTGAACTGAGTAAATAACAAAATTCAAAAGTTTTTAAACCTGTTCATTTTTATATCATTGGTATCATCTGCAGAAAAATTTTGATTTAATAATAACCATTGATAGTCATTGTACTTTTTAATAATTTCAATATGTATATCTAGCATTATTGTAAAAACATGTTTAGTAATATGTCACAATTACCTTTTCCTACAGAGATCTTTTTGTTTTCAATAGCTGTAATTATTTTGTACTTGACATTGTCTTAATCTGTCAAATTCTAAATGGGAAAGCATTTTCCTTGTAATTTAAAAAAAAATTAAACAGGTTTTTATGTATAGTTTTGTATTAGCATAAACATGTTTATGTTTTAATTTTCTGTAGTTTCGTTTACAATATACTATGGATAATTTGCAAACTAATTCATGAAAAATAATTGCATTAAAAAGTCCTTTTTTTCTGAAGAAATTGCTGTGGTAGTTTGGTTGGTTGAACATCATACTCATAATGCAAAGGTTGCAGGGTCAGGGTCTGTCTAGACCAGCCCATTTTGGCTGCCTCAGTTTGTCTTTAAGAAAGGAATTTAGTTCCCATTTTCTAACCATGATGTGTTGAAAGTGGCAGCAAAGACCAACCAACCAACAACTGATGAAATTATAGGGACTATGGCATATTGGAAAAGAACATGCATAATGTCAAGTAACTCCACCTACATTGACTGTGATAGAGTTCTGCCATAGTTTCTAGTATATGGATGTACATAATGATTTTAGAATCTTCATCTAGCACAGGGACCAGAGACTCTTGGGTTGGGGGTGGGGTCGAGTGAGAGAAAATACAAAAATGATGCTGCTGTTCCTCTGCAGATTTCTACTTAAACAGCCAGGATATTAAACTTTGCATAGGAACATTGTAAATATTACCAGGTAACATTTTCATTTCAGGGTTCTGTAGCAAAGAAACCTTACAATCCCATCATAGGAGAAACATTTCACTGTTCCTGGAAAATTCCTTCAGAAGTAATAGGGTGCACCACTGAGGGACAGTCATCAAAAAAGGAGATTTTACTGATATATTGTGCTGAACAGGTGTCACATCACCCACCAGGTAAAATAGTTTTGCTATAATTAATTTTTGGTGATAATACTGCTTAGGAGTTTGGATCACAGGAGCCATTCTAATCATCTAATCATTTAAGTTTATTTTTCTAAGAGAAAATGACATATTGGCAATTATGAAGTTAGTGCCATATATATATATATATATATATATATATATATAGGCTTGGACAACTATTACTTAGACCTAAAACTCTAAACAAACTAGTGAGTGTTGGGTACAGCAGTTAAAATGTCAAAGAATGGATAGGATTTTCACAACTCAGAAATATTGCTAATTAACCTTAGTGTAAAAGCTAAAACTCATAATGCAGGAAAAAGTTCATATTTGCTGCCACCAGTGCATACACTGTATCCCTTGATCTCTTTCAAGAAAGTATGGTTGTCTCATCTGGGCCACATGTACAATTTCACTCTATCTGCAGCATGTGAATTTTTGTGACTGAGAGTACTTAATTACCTCACTCTGCAGCTTTATGTAGTTGTGTGTATGAGCACTTGACTACATCCCTCAAGATGCAGCATGAGTAGTTGTGTGAATGAGCACTTGACTACATCCCTCAAGTTGCAGCTTTATGTAGTTGTGTGAATGAGCATTTGATTACATCCCTCAAGTTGCAGCATGAGTAGTTGTGTGAATGAGCATTTGATTACATCCCTCAAGTTGCAGCACGAGTAGTTGTGTGAATGAGCATTTGATTACAGCCCTCAGGTTGCAGCATGAATAGTTGTGTTAATGAGAGCATTTGACCACCTCACTCTGACTGCAGCACAAATAGTTTTGTGATTCTGAACACCTGATCAAATCACTTGAGCTGAAGATGGAGTCATGTGAACAAGAGCAGCAACTGATCACCTTTCTGAAGTTGCATCATTAGTAGTACTTTGAATAGGAGCACTTGATCATCTCAGTCCAGCTGCTGCTGTTGTTGTTGTTATTGTTATAGGGTTTAACGCCATTTTTCAACACAAGATAGGCTATACATGGCAGCCAGTATAAATGGTGGAGGAAAACCCTGTAAAGAACAAATGACCCATGAGAAGCTACCAGCAAACTTTCTCACATACCCACATTGGCCGAGCCCGAGACTTGAACCCACGCAGACAGGTGAGATGGCAGTGATCCATAGCAGTGAGCACTTTAGACCACTCGGCCACTTTGGTCCCCCAGTCCAGCTGCAGCATGGGTAGTAGTGTGAATGTGAGTACTTGATCACTCTTGCTGTAGCATGAGTATTACTGTGAATGTGAGTTCTTTATCACCTCACTTTTGCTGCTGCCTGAGTAGTTGTGCTAGTGGGAGCACTTGATCAACTCCAGCAATAGTCTTGAGTGAATGAGAGCTGCATAAGCAGTTGTGTATGAGAGTACTTGATTACCTCAGTCCAGCTGTAGTACAGTGTGACCCCACTATAGCATGCTGTTATAAAAAAAATTCGGACATAACATGTTCGTGTTGTGGCTCCCAGATTTCATATACATGTATTTTTCTCATCCATGAAAAAAAATCTTTCTTAAAAGTACAAGAAAAAAGTAAAAAGTTTATTATCATTTTGGGAAAGAGATCACGTATGAATAAATCAAGACAATCGTTGTGTGGCTTCTGAAATTTTATATGTATTTGTCTTGTACACAAAAAGTAGTTTTTCTTCTTAAAAGTACAAAAAATAATGTGAAAAAAGTTTATTCTGGGATTGCGTACGACTTCGCCATTGTCGCAAACTTTGATTTGTTTACTTATTGACAGCAAAATATACTATCTGGTGATTTTTTTTTATTGGTGACATTGTTGGCTGTTTAAACTTGTATGTACAACTGTTGGTTTGGAGTGGAGAAATTCAGAGGTCCCATGAAAGGAAGCCACAAACTGGATATAAAGTGTACTGAAATTGATCTGTTGTTACATAAACAAATACTTTTTCCATATTGACAAACCATCTTAACAGTGCATTGTTATATCATTATCCACTTATGTTGACATCTAGCATGAGTACTGTATGTTGTGAGATATCCGCTTTTTTGTTATTGACATTTCTGCTAACGGAAATCAACTGGATGAAGCATTATCTCTTAATCTGTCTTTTGTTGCATTTTTGGCTGCTTGCTTGTAATTAATATATTTACAAAGACTGACATTTGTATGTGGATGGTAAGTAAAATTCCTCTTCTTTTCACTCAGAATTAAATCCCTCAGAACACCCACATTTTCTGTAATAATCCTTATAATGAGACTAGAACACATGTGTCTCTGTCATCTGTTGACCCTTTGTTAAATTTCTGATGCATCCATGGAAGGCTACATCACGCTGCTATGACAGATGTTTAAAAAAAAATCCCGTGTCTTACTAATTGGTTTATGCAATAGGCAGGGAGGAGCAGTAGCTAGAATAGACCAAACGATGGCCTATTCCTTTTTAAAAATGTACCCAGATAAAATAGTTTGCTGAAATTTCAAAGGAAACAAATTAACTTTGAAGCACTAATTGTTATGAAAATGTACTAAGCAAATGGAACAAAATCAATCTCAGACATGGAATACATTTATTTGATGTTGCCTCCACAATAAGAAATGACCATTTGTTTGGTTCTCCAAAGCTGTCCTTCAACGGTGACTTGAATAACGCATGCACCCTTCATCAAAGAAAGCCGACCACAATCTTCAAAAAAAACAAAGAACTTTTCATCAAAGGAAGTCAGTACCAAATTTTTAAAAAAGTAATGGAATCTGAGTTAGTTTATGTATTCCAGCATAACTGGAACACTTTAACTGTGAAAGTTTCCATTTTGCAGTGAAAATGTTTATGCCTATGAACGCTACCAACAGTGGCTTAGAATGCAAACTAACTTTTACCAACTTGGGACATACTGAAATATAAATGTGCCTCATCATTCATTACATGATTGTGCTTTGTTTTTCCACTGAATTAAGACCAATATGACCTGTGACAAAATTATTGAATATTTTCAATATTTGTGTGCATATTTTCGATGGAATCACTTGTATTGTGGATTCAATATATATGATGAGATTTGCAGGTAAGTACACGGTGTTGATACTCTATTCATGCTATACATTAGACATGTATATATAAACAGTATTCAGGTATATGAACCAATTCATGGTTCTCCAAATAAAGTAAACTATTATATGTGCCTTCTCTGTTTTCACTACAGGTGTATTCTCATTTAATATGCATCGATTTAAGATGGTAACTGCGCCAATGAAGTACGTATTTTACCACCCACATTTATTGCTATCCCCCCCCCCCCCCATTTTTGGGGGGGTACATGCATCATTTTCTTGAGCTAACTGACTTGGTTGCTTATAACATGGTTAGGTCTATAATATGGCCATGTTATAGCGGGGTCGCACTGTACAAGTAGTTGTGTGAATGGGAGCATTTGATCACCTGACTTTAGCTGCAGCATATGTAGTCATGTGATTGAAAGCACCTGTTCATCTCACTCTTGCTGGATCATGAGTAATTGTGAATTAGAGCTGTTGATCATATCACTCCAGCTGCAGCATTAGTAGTAGTCATATATGTTTTATGACGGTCATATTGTAGAATCTCATAGGATCTCATCGATTCATAAACAAACCATTAATTTACCATGTACATGAATAAATGATCATTCTTCCTTCCAGCCCTCCATCATTGTCTTTTTTGTTTAAGACAGTTTTTCATGCACTATTGGCAGAAACTCGTACAGCTTTGTAAATGCTTCTTCATGAGCTCACTAACACCCTTCCACCAGGGCCCCGAGTGGCCGAGACGTCTAAAGCACTCTCCATTGCGGATCACTGCCATCTCACCTCTGTCTGCATGGGTTCGTGTCAATGAATTCGGCCAGTGTGAGTATGTCAGAAAGCTTGCCAGTAGCTTCTTGTGGGTTGGTGGCTCTTCCCATGGTTTTCCCGGCTCTTCCTCCACCATTAATACTGGCCGCCATGTATAGCCTATTGTGTGCTGAAAAATGGCGTTAAACCCAATAACAACAACAACACCCATCAACCAGAGAAAGGGTGGGGTTTGGTTAAGTGGACTTTTATCTTTTAGTTTATCTTTTACACTTTCTCATTAATTATGTGGATTAAATTGGCAGCAAAGTATACTATCTGGTGATTTTTTTTTTTATTGGTGACATTGTTGGCTGTTTAAACTTGTATGTACAACTGTTGGTTTGGAGTGGAGAAATTCAGAGGTCCCATGAAAGGAAGCTGCAAACTGGATATAAAATGCACTGAAATTTATCTGTTGTTACATAAACAAATACTTAACAGTGCATTGTATCATTATCCACTTATGTTGACATCTAGCATGAGTCCTGTATGTTGTGAGATATCTGCTTTTTTGTTGTTGACATTTCTGCTAACGGAAATCAACTGGATGAAGCATTATCTCGTAATCTATCTTTTGTTGCATTTTTGGCTGCTTGCTTGTAATTAATATATTTACAAAGACTGACATTTGTATGTGGATGGTAAGTAAAATTCCTCTTCTTTTCACTCAGAATTAAATCCCTCAGAACACTCACATTTTCTGTGATGTGATGTGATTTTGATTTTTAACATAGCTTTAACAATTTTTCAGTCATATCGCTACGATGTCTGCAGTGTGCCAGTTCATAGTGATGTCTAGCACTGGGGCATCATTCCGCAGACATGTAGCATGATGTCCCACCCAGTCACATTATCCTGACATCAGGCCGACCAGTCCTAACACTAACCCCTTAATGCTGAACGCCAAGCGAGGCAGCTGTTAGTACCATTTTTGTAAGTCTCTGGTATGACTCGGTCGGGGATCGAACCCACGACCTCCCGCATCCGAGGCGGACGCTCTAACCACTAGGCCACCGGAGTGGTCCACATTTTCTGTAATAATCCTTATAATGAGACTAGAACACCCGTGTCTCTATCATCTGTTGACCCTTTGTTAAATTTCTGATGCATGCGTGGAAAGCAGCATCACGCTGCTACCACAGATATTTAATAATAAAAAAATCCCACGTCTTACTAATTGGTTTATGCAATAAGCAGGGAGGAACAGTAGCTAGAATAGACCAAACAAATGTCAGTTCCTTTTTAATAATGTACCCAGATAAAATAGTTTGCTGAATTTTAAAAGGAAACAGATTACCTTTGAAGCACTAATTGTTATGAAAATGTACTAAGCAAATGGAAAAAAAATCAATCTCAGTCATGGAATACATTTATTTGATGTTGCCTTCACAATAAGAAATATTTGTTTGGTTCTCCAAAGCTGTCCTTCAACGGTGACTTGAATAATGCATGCACCCTTCATCAAAGAAAGCTGACTACAATCTTCAATAAAAACAAAGAACTTTTCATCAAAGGAAGTCAGTACCAAATTTTTAAAAAAGTAATGGAATCTGAGTTAGTTTATATTTTCCAGCATAACTGGAACACTTTAACTGTGCAGTGAAAATTTCCTTTTTGCAGGGAAAATGTTTATGCTTATGAATGCTACCAACAGCGGCTTAGAATGCAAACTAACTTTTACCAACTTGGGACGTACTGAAATATAAATGTGCCTCATCATTCATTATGTGATTGTGCTATGTTTCTCCACTGAATTCAGACCAATATGACCTGTGACAAAATTATTGAATATTTTCAATCTGTGTGTGTGCATATTTTCGATGGAATCACTTGTATTGTGGATTCAATATATATGATGAGATTTGCAGTTAAGTACACGGTGTTGATACTCTATTCATGCTATACATTAGACATGTATATATAAACAGTATTCAGGTATATGTACCAATTCATGGTTCTCCAAATAAAGTAAACTATTATATGTGCCTTCTCTGTTTTCACTACAGATGTATTTCTCATTTAATATGCATCGATTTAAGATGGTAACTGCGCCAATGAAGCACATATTTTACCAGCCGCATTTATTAATGCACCATTTTCTTGAGCTAACTGACCTGGTTGCTTATAACATGGTTCGGTCTATAACACGGTTGGGTTCTATGGCTCCCAACTACCATGTTATAGCAGGGTCGCACTGTACAAGTAGTTGTGTGAATGGGAGCATTTGATCACCTGACTCTAGCTGCAGCATATGTAGTCATGTGATTGAAAGCTCTTGTTCATCTCACTCTTGCTACATCATGAGTAATTGTGAATGAGAGCTGTTGATCGTATCACTTGAGCTGCAGCATAAGTATTAATTATGTATGTTTTATGACGGTCATATTGTAGAATCTCATAGGATCTCATCGATTCATAGACAAACCATTAATTTACCATGTACATGAATCCATGTCCATTCTTCCTTCCAGCCCTCCGTCATTGTCTTTTTTGTTTAAGACAGTTTCTTATGCACTATTGGCAGAAACACGTACAGCTTTGTAAATACTTCTTCATGAGCTCACTAACGTCCTTCCACCAAAGAAAGGGTGGGGTATGGTTAAGTGGACTTTTATCTTTTAGTTTATCTTTTACACTTTTTCATTAATTATGTGGAAAACAAAGTCGATTGATTTTCTCTTTCATTAAATTTTTCAGTGTCAGCCTTCTACTTTGAATGTCCAGAAAAGAATGTTTGTGTAAATGCTTCAATATGGACCAAATCCAAATTCATGGGCATGTCAATAGGAGTAGTTATGATTGGAAAAGGTAAGTGTTGCTAACCAAAATTCAGGTAATAAGAAAGCTTTATTAAAACTGAATATACATGTGTACTGAAAGAGTCGGTTGCACAACTGAAGATTCATAAAAATGTGTGCAAGCAACTTCAAAGACCTGTCATTGAAGATGAAACATAAAAATAAAAAATCATATGCAAGTGGTGAAAGGGTCTACCACATGAAATAGAGTGAAACCACAGTATGTCTTCCATGCTAAAACCAGGTGGTCCAATTTGACAGTGTCATGAAAAGTCCAAGTGCAGTTATCATTGGACAAGCCCAGGATGTCCATCTTGAAAATAGGATGAAAAATCAAAATGGAATTAACATTGGATAATCCTAGGGGCCCACATTGAAAATGTGGTGCAATGTCTAAATGGTCTTATCCTTGAAGAAGACCATCTTTGCTAAAACTTTGCAAAAATATTTTACATGTTGATGATTTTCAGAGTAAAACAGTAATGTATAATGTACCCAACAATGATGATGAAATGTTCATCATAAGAAGGAAACAATTGACATCTTTTTTTATCTCGTATGATCTAAGTTTTCATTTATATAATATCCAGAAATTTGTGATTGCAGTATTGTGAAAGCAAAAGATGTACAATGTTTACATATACAGACATCTAATAACACTGACCGCTGTGGACTTTTCACAGGCATTGAGTTGGGGTCAGGTTGTTGAACATTTATAATGTTCTCGTTTTGCTCAGAAGTGAATTGTTTTTGTTTCTTAGGTTAAGCAGATTACATTACTCAATTACTTTAGATCGATGTGATATAATAATACAATACTACTAGGTTTAAATGAACCATTTACTGCACATCTTTCTGGGCTGCATAATTTGTACAATATTTATCCTTGAAATCAGTAATGTGGCATCATTTTGTATTTACTTCTTGTGCAGTAAGAATTTTCAGTAGAGAGAAATTTGTTGAGGACACTGGATGGGTATTGGGTATGCTTGTTTTTACCTTTACTATGAATATGATGTTGCTGGTTGCCATGGCAGCCAGTGACAAAAGTACATTTTTTTCAGTATTCATTTATAATGTTCTACTTTCTTGATCCATCAGTTATGCTTTGAAAGTTCATAATTTGTGATTGAGAAACAAAAGATTTTCTAATTATTTGGCTTAAGTTGCATTAGAAATAGGCATAACTGGTTGTTTTTTTTTCAGTCACATGCTAAGATTGAATAATTAAAAATAATAAAGTTTGGCTGTATATTCTATGTTTATATTATTCTTTTGTATATTCAGATGGTCTTAAACAAGGAGGTTAGTGTTAGGACTGGTCGGCCTGGTGTCAGGATAATTTGACTGGGTGGGACATCATGCTACATATCTGTAGACATCGTAGTGATATGACTGAAACATTGTTAAAGCTACGTTAAAAATCCAAATCACACACACACACACACATGGTCTTAAACCATAGCTGCCAAGTGTCCCATTCTTTTCCAAATTTGTCCTGTATTTTGGACCTGAATACAGGTTTATATTTTTTGTGCAAAAATATGTTTGTTAATTTAAAAAAATAACCAAATATTTCCTTGCAATTTTCAGTTTAGAACAGACACTCAGTTACATCCTGATAGATTGCATGTATATAGTTATACAGTTCTAAAATATGATTGGTTCATTTGAAATTGAAGCTACCCATGCTTGTCTTTATCCACCATATTAGATTTCGCAAACAATTGTCGCTATCACTGTATCTCATCTTTGTAATATTCAACATTTAATCGTGTTGAATAGGAAAGCAGAATATTCAGAATTTTCTCCAGGAACGACAAGAAAACAACTGGAAGGATAATTGTGCCCTCTTGTTTAGATTTGTGAAACCATCTAGTAAAGGAGAAAACTTTATGTTTTGCAAATTGTGTAATGTGATTTTGTTATTGGGCATGGAGGCACCCATGATTTACAAGAGCATGATAAAGCCAATAAACATCAGCTTGCTGCTTCATCATCAACAACTTGGACTAAACTTACGACACATATAAAAACCCGAGATAACCTTGATGTAATTTGATTGAAATTCAGTTTATTAAATTTCTTCTAGAAATGAACCTTCATTGTTCAGTTACTAGTGTTGCTGGAGATTTATGTTGCACACGTTTTCCAGACAGTCAAATCGCAAAGGATTACTCGTGTGGAAAGAAAAACAAAAACAGTTCAGTAAGAAAATCATAGAATTGAGATCATCAGTGAAAGATGGTATATTGGAATTGATCATGATTTTTTTTTAAATGAGGCGTGGAAAAGGCTCGTATAAACAGCCTATATCTGAGTGTGTGTTGCACTCTTGCACCTTCTAAATGGGTACAAGAATGGAACTGGGTGCCCATTCAGAAGGTGCAAGAGTGCAACACATGCATCTTTGACATTAAATGATTAAGGAAGGTACTGTCCTACTTTGCTGATAGTTGTATACATTGTAAATAGTTACATATGCATTAAAATTTTAAAAATCAGTATTTGTTCCTCAAATTCAGTATTTTTGTACTCAGGTTGGCAGATATGTCTTAAACTTTTCAAATATAAAAGAGTATTTTGTTCTATTGTTGAATTTGTTAAAATTGATTTAAAATAGCTTGGTTACCATGGTAACAGTTAATATTAAGATATTAAAGCTGATTTTATAACATATCACTAAAGTTGAAAACTTTTGGTTGAGTTCATATGACTGCCTATGCTCAGGTTCAAAAGAAATTTAAAGAAAGCTGAGGAATGACAAACGATTCATAAAAAGATGAAAAAGTAGTATAATCAGTCTTCTGCATATTTGTTTACATAGGCATGTACCATATGTACTTGCTAATAGACTGATCCTCCAACCCCCAACCCCTTATTTAAGGCCACAGAAAGCCTATTTCTCTTTGACCCTTCTATAAGGTGGAGTGTTGTTTGCAAGTCATGTCTGTCTGAAGGGTGACTTGTCATCAGTTATTTTGAATTATATTTGTTAAAACAAACAAGCCCACCTGGATGGATGGACTCACAAATATATTAACAACTTGCACTTTGTTCTAATTAAATCCATTTAAGTCCACCATGCTTGACATTTTAAATCCATTTATATGATAAATTCCTGAACTCAGTTAGAGGTTACCTACCAGTAGAAAAATAATTCTGAATGATCCAATTAACAGTATCCCATAATATGTTAGTTTAATGCATCTTCAAATAAACAGTGAAAGTTAAGTCCACATCTTTGTGATTCATAATATCCTATATCAGATCTAATTTCATCTGATACAAAGTCCAAGAATTCATCACCATTGATAAAGTTGTAAAATCCTCTTTCGTCGACTAGTCATTGCACATTATCAAGATAAATATCGCCCAACAAGTTTCCTCGGCTTTGTTGTCAGATGCAGGTTCATATATGCAGAGACTGAACTCTGTAAGTAACACTTTGATCACACACTATGTTCAGTCTGTTAAAGGCTGCAAGTGAACACATGTCAGATTTGTGCCAAGATCACAGGGAATTCAAATAATAAGTCTCCGTTATTTGGCACTGAGCAAAATATTAAACTTGCAATTCTGTCAGAGAGTTGTCACATTGGAAAACAAGCGAAGGTATTAAGGCTAAATATTCACCAGAAGCTGTAGAACTTGACACTGAACCAGTGCATGCACTAAATTCTCTGATCAATCAGAAGGATTGTAAAATTAAAAACAAAGTGAGTGCTTCCTTTACAAGCCAAGGGCAAACAGCATAGGCAGAAAACTTGGGTAATGTCACTTTGGAATTAAATCTAAATTTATGGAAAAGGAAAATACAACATGTTCTAAATCTTTCATTGCTTCAAGCACAGTGGTTATACAGCAAAAAAAGTATCAATGCAAATACAGGATGTTAGTACTTGCATGAAAATGGAATCAATATACTTGCTTGAAAACACTCAAGTAAACAACATTAATGGACACTTCACTTTGTGGTGTGTTGTATTTAATTTACATGTAATATTTTCAAATTATTAAAACCCAAATAACTTGTAATGCAAGAACGGTGTAATGCAGGGGTCTCAAACATGCTACCCGCCCAGCCATATTCTGTGGCCTTCAGAATGATCATGATCACAAGGTGGCATGAGAGATAAGAAAGGGGGTGCCACCCTTGAGCCATTGAAAATGCCCTCATGCAGCTCTCAGGGTCGTTTGAGTTGGAGACCCTGGTGCAGTGAATCCCATTAAGAAATGGATAAACACAGTGCATACCATATATACATTTCTAAATGGGAATAGAGGCATGAAAAATGGAAAAATATTCGAATTGGCAGTATTTTTTGTACTGCAGATATTTAGCAATCTGAAATGACCCCTAGATTGACGACATTTTGTATATGCCACACTTGTAAGATGACCCCATTTCTGTATGAATAAAATTTTCAGTACAAAAATGGTTGAAATATAAGTGAGTATATATGGTATATAGATACTGATCTATTTTCATCGAGACACATGTAATATACAGTAATGACTACTGATGTAATATGATGACTACTGATGATGTAATATACAATGATGACTTCTGATGTAATATACAATGATGACTACTGATGATGTGATATACAATGATGGCTACTGATGATGTAATAATATATAATGATGACTACTGATGATGTAATATACAGTGATGATGTAATATACAATGATGACTACTGATGCAATGTACAATGATGACTACTGATGATGTGATATACAATGATGGCTACTGATGTAATAATGTATAATGATGACTACTGATGATGTAATATACAGTGATGATGTAATATACAGTGATGACTTCTGATGTAATGTACAATGATGACTACTGATGATGTAATATACAATGATGGCTACTGATGTAATGTACAATGATGACTACTGATGATGTGATATACAATGATGGCTACTGATGTAATAATATATAATGATGACTACTGATGATGTAATATACAATGATGATGTAATATACAGTGATGACTTCTGATGTAATGTACAATGATGATTACTGATGATGTAATATACAATGATGGCTACTGATGTAATAATATATAATGATGACTACTGATGATGTAATATACAATGATGACTTCTGATGTAATATGCAATGATGACTACTGATGATGTGATATACAATGATGGCTACTGATGTAATAATATATAATGATGACTACTGATGATGTAATATACAACGATGATGTAATATACAATGATGACTACTGATGCAATATACAGTGATGACTACTGATGATGTAATATACAATGATGACTACTGATGTAATATACAATGATGGCTACTGATGATGTAATATACACTGATGACTACTAATGATGTAATATACAATGGTGACTACTGATGATGTAATATACAATGATGACTACTGATGATGTAATATACAATGATGACTTCTGATGTAATATACAATGATGACTACTGATGATGTGATATACAATGATGGCTACTGATGATGTAATATATAATGATGACTACTGATGATGTAATATACAATGATGATGTAATATACAATGATGACTACTGATGCAATATACAATGATGACTACTGATGATGTAATATACAATGATGACTACTGATGATATAATATACAATGATGGCTACTGATGATGTAATATACAATGATGACTACTGATGATGTAATATACGATGGTGACTACTGATGTAATGTACAATGATGGCTACTGATGATGCAATATACAATGATGACTACTGATGATGTAATATACAATGATGGGTACTGATGATGTAATATACAATGATGACTACTGATGATGTAATATACAATGATGACTACTGGTGATGTAATATACAATGATTACTGATGATGTAATATACAATGATTACTGATGATGAACCTGGCTTTTATACTGTAAGATCAGAATTTTATCAAAAGAAACTGGTATCAGCTTTGAAATGTATATAGATTTTCATGTTCTTGCAATCTTTAAATGAGTGGGAATTATAATTATGGACATATTGTCTAGTATAATGGAAGCAAACAGACCTTAATTTTAAGTATAGAACACAAATATAAATTCATTGAACTTAACTGAAAATCCAGGTTTACTCCTCTTTCAGATCTATTGTTCTTTCCTCTGTACAAATGACTGCACGGGTGACCTTGTGGTTAGAGTGTCCGCCTAGGATGCAGGAGGTCATGGGTCCTAACCCCAGCCGAGTCATACCAAAGACTTATAAATATGGTACTAACAGCTGCCTCACTAGGCACTCAACATTAAGAGGTTAATGTTAGGACTAGTTGGCCTGGTGTCAGGATAATGTGAGGGGGTGGAACATCATGCATGTTTGCAGCATGATGCCCCAATGCTAGACATCACTATAAGCTGCCACACTGCAGACATCATAGCGTTATGACTGAAATGTTTGTAAAGCTAGGTTAAAAATCCAAATCACACACACATTCTTCTGCAGAAATGATGTATGATGTACATCAAGCCATCAGCTCCATAGAAGTAATTTGTATTCTTAAGCCAACACACTTAAAGCATGCCATTCCATTGCATCTTTCCTTAAGTATTTGTCAAGCTTTCTGTCTTGTACCAAATCTGTTATGTATAAACCACTTAAATGCATCTGTACTACATTTTTCAGAAAGCTGTACAACCCAAGTGTTATGTATATTTAATTTATATTTGATATAATTTAATTGGTTTTTTTTGTTCGTTTAAAAATAAAATTATTCCATTACATGCTATTGTAATGTGATTTTGTTTGCTGGAATTCGACATTTTCCAGAAATTAGTTTGACCTGACTTTTTTTAAAACCCCTAATATTAGAATTTTGTATCTTAATGCTGACCTATTTCCTGGCCTTGGTTCAGATTTAGTAAGAGTTGGAGTAAACAACTTTTTTTAAAAAAAAATTTATTGTGGGATTGATAGAGTGAAATAGAGGCTGACTGGGAGTATGTGATGTTAATCATTTGAAGCTTTGATCTTGTTCTAGAAAGTGATCATGTGACCCTCATATGGGATTCTGTTTTTCATCTTAAGTTAGTGTATAACCTTTTTCTATAGAGAAGTTAGTCAGTTGGGCTTTTTACCTTTGACACTGAAAGGTGTTTTGTTGTGACTAGTTTGAGTTGATTTTCTATTTTATGGAATTATTAATTCTTTTCCCTAGGAATATTTTAGTACTCATACAGAATTCTTGGACAAAGACATTTATTGAAATTTTATTCAGAATACAAACACCAGAATATTATTTTCTGTAGTTTAACAAAGAACTGTTGACGTGTCAGTACTATACTGGCTACAGTATACATCATCACCTTCCATTTTGGATTTCATCAGGACTCGAACTCAAATTCATTAGAGAATTTTATTACTAGGACTTCTGATTTTCAATTCTTGCATTATTTTTGGATTTGATTCTTAAAACCATAAGTTCTTTTCCTCATTTTTACCTTGATTTTCTTGGGAAATAAATTATTAATTAAATTTTACAAAGCTTGCTGTCTTCACTCTTTTTATGAGAGCCTAAGCACGTAACACGAGTTCTAAAATCCATTCATTAATAGTAGTGATTAACAGAGCATATAAGTGTATAAATTGGCATATTTAAAGTACATGTAATGTGAATAAAAAGGTCAGAATAAAAAAATGTTTTGGGTATAAACTACCTTGGTACAAATAAGTACATTTTGGCAAAGAGACCGCTATAAATTTAATAGAAAATTATGGTAGGTTTGACAGTTATCTTAGGAAGTCTGTGTAGTGTGTTTTGTAGCACATTTTTAATGTTCGTGTGTCAGAGAATATACTCAGACAGTAAGCAACCATATACTTACTCTTTGGCTTTTGGATTTATAGAAGAAGAACCATTAGTTATCAAAAAGAAAGAAAGAATGTGTCAGTTGTGAGTGTGTGTGTCTATATATATATATATATATATATATATATATATACACACACACACACACACACCACATACATTACAAATTACATGGCATTTAAAGTGTAGGTGTAAAGTAATTTGATATACAAATCGTATTGTGATCCGCCCATGGCGCAATAATTGCATATATAAACGCAGACAGTTGATTCTAGATCAGTTATCAAGTTCCACACATTAATCATTATTGACATATGAAAATAACAATAAAATATATTAATAATCCCCATTTTCTACATTAATTTATTATGGTATCACATATCACAATCTTTTCTGCTTTCTGTTCCCCCCTCCCCTGTCATGCAGAAATGTGGAGTAAGAGAGAAATATAATTTGAGCTGGATTAAAACCTTGAAATAGAAGTTAAACCAAGTAACCCACAAGAATATGGTTCATCATAACTATATTTGTACACTTTCCTTGGGATTTATCTACAGTGTTTATCAATGATATACAAAGTTGCAAACCATCTTGACATTATACGGTAAATTTCCCAGTTATGTATAACACATACTGTAATGTATTTAATGTTTTGTTGTTGTTGTTTCTTAAACATAATGTTCTAAAAACTGATTATTATTAATTAAATATGAAAATGTCTATAGGCTGCTCTCTGTCTCTCTCTCTCTCTCTCTCTCATCATAGCAAGATACCGGCTGTAATCTATGAAATGATGATCGTAGAGGATTTTGTTTGTGTCATCCCATGATGACTCTCTGCTTATGAATGATGGTAAAAGTTAAGTCAAACTGACCAAAGGATGAGAGAAGGGGGGGGGAAGAGTTTTAAGGTCAAACCGACCAGAGAGAGAGAGAGAGATAGAGAGAGAGAGTTTATGGTCAGTGGTAGTGTTACTAACGCAGAATAATGACTTAGATCAACTGTAAATATATTAAAATATTTTAATTATCTGTTGTTGGTTAGTCATTTCGCTTAGTTTCTATTTCACATTAATTTCATGCACCGGTACGTGAATGGATAAGTGTTCATGTGAATGGCGTAGCTAACCAAGTGTTTGTAGTGCTCTACTTTTATCATTGAAACCATCTTTCATGATTAAATCGTAAGTGTTTATTATATTGATTCAATCATTGTGAAGAAAAAAAGAAACTAAAAAAGAAATGAATCAACTTATCAATATGCAAAGGTGATTGTGAATAGCCATAAAGGTATAGAACTATTTGATAGTGGAACCACTCGGGGGATGTGAGGAGTTCATTCACTTGGTCAGTACACAGCTGCTTGTAGTAAATCTTAACTCAGTTCAAAGCGGCAAATACATGTATTTGTATGTGATATAAATATATGTACAGTATGTACGCTGTATCAATGATATACCACTCATACATTTTTCATCATTAGTATATATATATATTGACATGGGCAGTGGAAAGCATTTCCTTTCAGATTAGAATGAAAAACAAGATGGTTTATTTAAATGGAAAACTCAGTTTAAATAATAAAATTATTTTAAAAAAATTAAATTTCAAAAGGGTGTGCAAGAGGGCCTACCTTTTTTCAAAAGTAGCTTGTTTGGCAAATTCAAAGATAACAAAAATGGCATACTGGTATAAGGATTATTCAACCAATTAGCAACAGTTTTGGTAACAAAATTTAGAATGTCAGAAACAATGAATAAGCAAGCTTCCACTCATATGAGCAATATATATATTAAACAAAATATATTACTGTAGTGCGGTAACCGTTTGAAGTAGACATTACAGTGACTTGGGCTGTGGGGGAGGGATGTTGTTGTTGTTGTAGGGTTTAACGCCATTTTTCAGCACAAGATAGGCTATACATGGCGGCCAGTATTAATAGTGGAGGAAGAACCCAGGAAAAACCCGGAAAGAACCACCGACCCTCGAGAAGCTACTGGCAAGCTTTCTCACATACCCACATTGGCTGAATCCGAGACTTGAACCTACGCAGACAGAGATGAGATGGCAGTGATCAGTAACGGAGAGCGCTTTAGACCACTCGGCCACTCGGGGCCCCGGGGGAGGGATGATAGAAAGGGCAGATAAGAGGGCATTAGAGTCACATCCCTTATTTCTATTTAGTTGCAGTACAGAGGTGAAAGGGATTATTAAAAGCTGATGTACTGCCGTACAAAGATTTCGTTATAGAAAAGAAATAGTTGCAACGGTCACACACCACTAAGAAAATAAATAAAGAATGTACATTTATCATTTAGTAAGTAAATTTTTATAAATATAAAGAATCCTTTTTTAAATAGAAATCTGTGATTCTTAGACATTTCTTTCAGCTGAAATGATAGATATAAACTTAAGCAGTGAACACCTGTCAGTAAGTTAGTTTTAGCAAATAACTTTGTTTAACAGATCAAAGTTTGCACTGATCTTCCTGTGTTTCGGAGAAACCTTGAAAACAGTTAATAGGACTGGTTCAGATGATGACATTTTCCTGTGTATATTATCAAAAATTATTTGTCTGTACTATTCAGAATTGCAAATGACTTCTGTTGCAACTGAGGGATGCAATGCACTTGTAGACAAGTAGCAGACACAATGTTACATGCAACAGGTGAGTATAGATTGAACTGCACAATTGCTTTAATATAGCAGTTAAACTAATGACTTGCTTGAGATTTACTTTCTATATTCATTTTCTCATTCCTATAAGTGATAGGTATGGGATATATAGACTTCATTTCGGTAGCATTGGGTGTCTTAATCAGATCTATTACGAAAGACATAATAAGGCCTCATGAAGTTAAAGGGTTTGGTATTAAAAGAGTTGTTATGCGGTAAAGGGGTTGGTGTCAACAGCCATCATTATGCAGTTACAGTTAAGAGCAAAAAGTACAGTATTCTGTCACCTTTTTCAGATGTTTCTACCTGTGCACACAATGTGCTTATTGTTCCCATGCTTTTAAAATAAAAGTAATGGATATATTTTTTGCTTCTTTTTTGTCTGTCCATTTGTCCTTTTATTAGTCTGTCATTAGATAAATTCTTCTCCTAATAAACTGCTTTATGAAATGTCACTAAACTGTATGGCCATCCCCCTCTCCTTTTATATAACAAACTCAGACCATATATTTTTCCTTAGATATTTTATTTTCTAGATAAATTTTTCAGAATTTTAAGATATTGAATATATTAAAATTTTATCACGTAATGTTCTATCTTTGCATTATTTGGAAGTCTTTATCTTCCTAAGGTTTGTGCAGTTCTTAATTTAACATTTTTAGAACTTTACATTCAGTTTGCACCATAGAGGCATAATTATACCTGCATACATACATCCTCTTCCCCTTGTGATTCTGAGGCCAGGTCAGATGAACAAGTGGTCAAGTTTACTTAAATTTCATTTTCACGGATTTTATCAATGCAGGAAGACATACCAACTATACTTGCATATAAGTTGAATCTAGTTGCACAGACCAAGATGTTTTATCGCATTATGTGCCATCAGATCTAGATTTCTGCAATTTCTTATGAGCAAGCAATAGAACAAAATACAAAGACCCTTATGTGCCAGCCCATTATGTCACAACAAATCAGGGTCTGTGTTGTTTTTGGTTGGACTCAACTTGTATGTTTGTAGAGTACATGTATATGTATTTGTAACAGAGTTAGGTTGTGACCCTTGCGTAACAATCCATCATAGTTGGGTTTAGGGGAATTAGAGGTCCAAGTTATCCTGTATGTCAACAGTGTGGGGATTTGTGATATCAAGTTGTCTAAGTTGCTCCAAGTCATATTTTTAGATTTTTAAAATTATGATCAACATTCTGATTATTTTGATTAAGAAGACTGCATTACATTGTACAGAAGCTAAAGACTATGGCTTTGTGAAATTTGATAAATCTATCTTAGATTTCTATTATACAGCCTGTATGAGGTTCCTTGCAGTTACATAGCGAGGTTTTTATCTCAAATTAAAACCTTATTTCTTCACCAATTTTGTACAAATTTTAGTAATGTTTTAATAATGTACTTTCCAAATGTTCATTGTGCTTTACAGTTCATTGATACATACATGTGTATTTTTCTTTCTTTGGGGGCTCTGAGTGGCCAAGTGGTCTAAAGCGCTCTCCGTTATGGATCACTGCCATCTCACCTCTGTCTTCATGGGTTTGAGTCTAGGATTTGGCCGATGTAGGTATGTGAGAAAGCTTGCCAGTAGCTTCTCATGGGTCGGTGGTTCTTCCCAGGGTTTTCCCGGGTTCTTCCTCCACCATTAATACTGGCCGCCATGTATAGCCTACCGTGTGCTGAAAAATGGTGTTAAACCCTTCAACAACAATAACAACAATTTTCTTTCTTTTTTTCAGTGCATTTAAAATTGCTGAATCATGATGAGGAGTATATATTCAGTTTACCTAGTGCATATGCAAGATCCATTCTTACAACTCCATGGGTGGAGCTTGGGGATAAAGTTCAGATTACCTGCCAAAAAACAAATTACGCAGCTGCAGTTACATTCCATACAAAGGTAAGATGTTTGCCTTAAAAGTTCTTTCGTTTCATTCCAAAGAAAGTTTTCATTATCCGTTATCTTTCTATGGACACTGTGTTTCGTGGAGTAAATGTTTCTCACACTATAAAATTTAACATGGCAAACTATGTTATGTACCATATTTACCATGTATGTTCGGTCAGTTGAATTATTTTTATAATTCTTTAATGCAGTTTAAATTTCAGTTCCAGAGTTTCATAAGTTTTGTTCATAGCAAAAGTTTTGGATACTTGGACTTCTCCATGTGCTTTTGCTTCTTTAACTAGTATGACTAGTTATTAATTATTCCTATTATGGTACCTAATCCTTAATCAGATTAACTCATTGATGTCCATAAAGATTGTTTCCATTATCGCCTGAAATAGGGCTGGGAAATACATTTTAGGGATTACATCTGAATGCATCCAGACACATCAGCTTCTCATAATTTTGTTCAGTCAAAAGCTTAGGTGTTTAAAAGACATTGCTGTTGATTGGCTATTTCCCCATGCTTATGCAGAAGTTTGAAAATTTGGGTTTATTTTATTTTTTGGAGGGGGTGCATACTTTACCCACAATTTTTTTGTGCTGGCACCTTTTTATTCATGCCTCAGACTTATCCTACCTTTTTGCAAATGTTCATCTGTCCATGTGCTGTTCAGACTGGTCTGCTATCCGTCTAAGGTAAAAGGCTAAAACCTTACACAAACTCTGGTTCTGAAAATGGCAGTTTTTGAGGGGGAAAAAAACCTTTCTCGAAAGTTTTATTTTTTCTACTGGATTTTTTAATGCAAATAGAAAGCTAACATTGTATGGTATTATTAAAGAACTGTCTTTCTCCTTTTCTTTAATACTATCTGCTTTGGTGTAAATAATATTGACATTACAGGACACACTAGTAATTACATGGAAAAATGGGAATCAGCTTGGAAATGGGTGAACATAAAATAGAGTATATATGGGTTTGGCTGGCTTGGATTGGGCAATGATGGAAGTTATGTTTTAAGAAAAAGAAACTTTTGAGAGCTTATCCTTGTTGTAAGTGAAAAAAAATAGAGATATTGTTTTATTGCTGGAATTTCATTCCTTTAACAGTCTTGAGTTTGGAACGCTCATTACTAAAATTAGCACATGACTCTGGTGCGGAATTGAAAGCACATGTTTCAAACACATGCAGGTCCAGAAAAGTTTCATCTATACTGATTAATATAGGTTTGATCATGAGCACTCAAAAAATTTAATTTATTGAATTTTTAATATCATGGTGTTTGCATAGGTTTACTTTGGGAACTGAATTAGTACTGTGAGTCCTATAGAGCTCGGAGGTTGAGTGCAACCTCATGACATGTAAATGCGACAAGTGGAGTTAATGAGTTAATTGAAATATGCAGTGTGTTGGCCGAAAAGATCTGCATACTGGTTAAGAAATGTGTTTTCCTTTTGAGTCATTTCATTTGATATACTGACACATAGCTAAAAGGTCAGTTATGGAGGTTTCTGTTGAGACTTATTGTTGAATCTTCCATACCTGAAAATTCCCATATGCAATATTATTATAAATTTCTATTCATCGATTTATAAATACTGTAATATCATCAATTTTTGTCGGGTACCAATTTTCATGGTTTTCATTGTTGCCCTAAACATGAATTTAAATCCCCACTGAAAAATGAACCACATATTAGGATGATTGCCCTCCCCACCCCCATTTTCTTACAGTGTTTCAGACATTAACATGTTTCATTCCTAGACATTAACACAGGTACTACCGGTAGTATTTGACACATCAAGGTCAATACTGTAATCTGGTAATTAAATATTAGCTTTTACATGTGTTTGTTTTATTTTATTTTTTAACCTCTCGAAACAATAATTATAAATCATTATACATGTATATTGTTTCAATGCACACGTTCTATAAGGTATCCAATAGCTGTAATTTTACACTCAATGCCTTCACTCGATATGTGAGGTAAGTTAGGATAGAGACAAAATAGAGAAAAAAGCATAAGGTATTCAAACAATAGAAATACTGAAAATGAAAGAAAAAATAATACAAAATAACAGTATATGAAAATTAAATTTGATACTTATATCATTCCTTTATTTGAGTACAACTGTTGCTGAAACATTTAAATCCTTCTGAAAGCACATTTCATTATATCCATGCATTTTTAATCCAAAAGAACAACAATCCTGTAAATACTAAAACTATTTCTTGAAACACTATTATTAATGAAACACTATGTATGTACACTAATTACAGCCGTGTATTAAAGTTCACACTTTACAGATTTTTGGACAAAGCCACTGTATTAACATTGTGTTAATCAAGTCTCATGGTACTAACAAATGCTTCTCAGGTAAATAATCCCCAAATTGCTGAAGTAAACAAATCCAGCTTTCTCAAAACCACTGATGATTAGGTCTGATCTTTCACTCACTGTCCCATGAGCTGCAATTATCCATTCAGCATGAATTGGCTTGGTTAGTGAGGTTGCAAGGTTTACTAATAATGTGCACTGATTATCACCAGTAACATCTTTTTCCATCCATAAACTATTTAGCATACCACTCGTGGAAGTGTGACTTTAAATTCTTCTTTAAAACCAATTGGCCTAGTGTTGATGGTTGCATCGGCTTCCTTTGATGTTGAGCACTCAAACAAAAAAATAGCGGAAGTGATTAATCTTGATGGGTGTTTTATTTGTGAACATAGAGATGGAAGCATTGTTTTAGTTTTGTTGGCTGTGTTGGCTTCGACTGATTTTATTCACTTGGTCAAAATAAGTATTGAACTTAACAGGTCTTTGATTTATGCTGATACAGGTGGTAGTTTTGCTTTAAACATTAAAGTGGCTGCCGTTTGTGTCAGCATAGTTTTATTCTTTTGTATTCTTTATTTTTGTTATTTGTAGAGGTTAAACCATGAAATTAAATACCTACTAATATGCAGACCTTGACAGGAAAAACCAGGATTTTAAGTACCCATGAAAATGCCTTTTTTAAAATACAAAACCATGAATTTAAGTGCCCATGAAAATGTCTTTTTTTTAAATACAAAACCATGAATTTAAGTACCCATGAAAATGCCTTTTTTTAATACAAAACCATGAATTTAAGTACCCATGAAAATGTCTTTTTTTAAATACAAAACCATGAATTTAAGTACCCATGAAAATGCCTTTTTTTTAAATACAAAACCATGAATTTAAGTACCCATGAAAATGCCTTTTTTTAAATACAAAACCATGAATATAAGTACCCATGAAAATGTCCTTTTTTAAATACAAAACCATGAATTTAAGTACCCATGAAAATGCCTTTTTTAAAATACAAAACCATGAATTTAAGTGCCCATGAAAATGTCTTTTTTTAAATACAAAACCATGAATTTAAGTACCCATGAAAATGCCTTTTTTTAATACAAAACCATGAATTTAAGTACCCATGAAAATGTCTTTTTTTAAATACAAAACCATGAATTTAAGTACCCATGAAAATGCCTTTTTTTAATACAAAACCATGAATTTAAGTACCCATGAAAATGCCTTTTTTAAAATACAAAACCATGAATTTAAGTACCCATGAAAATGCCTTTTTCTAAATACAAAACCATGCATTTAAGTACCCATGAAAATGTCTTTTTTTAAATACAAAACCATGAATTTAAGTACCCATGAAAATGTCTTTTTTTAAATACAAAACCATGAATTTAAGTACCCATGAAAATGCCTTTTTTTAAATACAAAACCATGAATTTAAGTACCCATGAAAATGCCTTTTTTTAAATGCAAAACCATGAATTTAAGTACCATGAAAATGTCTTTTTTTAAATACAAAACCATGCATTTAAGTACCCATGAAAATGCCTTTTTTAAAATACAAAACCATGAATTTAAGTACCCATGAAAATGCCTTTTTTAAAATACAAAACCATATAAATTGAGCCCAATGAAAATAAATGATGCTACAGTAATTGTGTTTAACAGTAGGACCTTTACAAAAGTTATCACGGATATTATTTTCCCGAATAAATGTGTAAAGCGGCATATATTAGAATACTGCTAGTGTACAGATTGTGGTGTAGGGAATTCGCAGTAAGTTATGAAATTGGTCTTTTGGAAATTTAAGAAATTGAAAGGACTAATGCAAGAATTACAGTCAGTATGGTAATCAAGTTCAAAACAGATGATGACAATTATTTCAATGGATTTTAATACAGAAATGCTATGGATTCAAATGCTGAACTGTACTTCTGTCTATTTTCTAACTTGTTTTTGATGCAAGCCAGACGTGTAAATTCATCCAGGGCATTGGCTGGGGATATGCAATTTTAAAGCCACACGCAATCATGTAAAGAGATGGATCAACCCTTGGTGACGGGCTGTAGTTTGCAATTGCTTGTTATAAGCTATATTGAGAATGTATTTACTTAAGATCCTTATATTTGGTTAGAAATATAGGCAGTAACTCTTATAAAAATTAACTGTGGTGTTTTAAAATGATACATGGAGGACACAGCCCTCTTTAAATATAATCCTTAATCTTGAAATAAAAGTTTGCCATGTTCAGATTGATATCTGTAGCCCCTATTTTTCCATCAAAAAATCTGTTTAGCAAAGATTTAATAAAAATCTGTATTTGCTGTTGAAATGAAATTCCTCTTATTAAAGGGATCAACCCATACAGAAATATTTTTCTCTCTCAGTCTCACTCGGATTTGCCTCACCTGCCCCCATTATTGCCAAGTGACATGACTAAAACCATTTTTGCATTGTTAAGAATTTTTAAAAATGATTTATTTGTAATATGCTTGGAGGAAGAAAAGCAGAATGATCTATTGAGACAGCTTGTCATCATGCTTCTTAGTGTGATAATTAATTAGTACATCCCTTTCTTCAGAATTTGTCATTTTTATTTGACCGGACTTTACATCAGCACACTTCTACTACATTAGTGGCAGATCAGCTTGTTTTTGGTATGACATCATACATAACAGCAAAACAAGCCATATATTTGGACAGTTGAACTCTAAATTGATTTTAATGGTTGGTTAGCTCAAGTATATTTTACCATAGAAACATGTTGTTGTTTTTTTAGCTCTGCTGGTCAAAGATCAGAAGAGCATTTTGGATGGTCATTTGTCCACTGTCTGTCATCCATCCATCCATTAATGCAAGTGTGCTATCGCTACTCCTCCCAAACTACTTGGAGAATTGCCATGAAACATAACGCACACATTCATCCCAGGTTTGATTGATCCAGAATGAAAATGGTGCTGCTTGGACATCCAGTATGGCCGTCATAGCAGTCATCTTGAAAATCTTGTTATCATCATGTCTCCTAGATGGACAGTCACATCATCATGGGCTTTTCTATTAAAGACGTTTTATGAAGTCTAGTTGGTCCTGAATAAAATGCTACTGATCTGACATCTAATATGGCCACTATGGCAGCCATCTTAAATATCCTATTGCTGCAGCTCCTCCTGAATAGACAGTCCTTTTCACCAAAATATTTCCTATGCTGTCCAGTTGGTCCTAAACGAAAATAGTACTTATCTTTCATCCATTATGCTGCCACAGCAACTGTCTTGAAAATTTTGATATTGCTATTCCTCCTAAAGGGAAAGTAATATTGATGGAGTTTTCACCAGAAGTTTTTTTAAAATTTTACTGCCAGTGGCCAGCTTACAACTTTTATTACCAATACGTCTCCTGATTGAATGGTTATAAGAGCATTTGGTTTTTACTAAGACTTTATATAATGTTTTGTTGATCCTAAATTAAAATGGAGCTAATCTGATGTCTGAGAGGTGACCATCTTGAAAATCTTGTTTCACTACTCCTCTTAAAATGGAAAGTCGTTGAAGATAGGTTTTTCATCTTATGATGTCTAGTTGGTCCTAAATTAAAATGACTAACCCTCAGTATGGTAACCATGGTGGCTGTCTTGAAAATATTGTCATCTCTGCTTCTGCCAAATGGAGGGATATATCGACTTTAGGTTTTCACCAATAGACTTCCTATTTATGCCTGGTTGGTCCTAAATGAAAATGGTGCCAGTCATCCAATTTTACTGCCACGATGACTGTCTTGATAATCTTGCCGTTACTCCTACCCAAGAATGACTGGTCATTATGACACAGGGTCAGGGCCTAAAAATATAGTTGGTCTGCGGTCTGGGACCTGCAGTTTTCCCAGTCAGACCCAAGAGATAAACTTTGTCAGAAGTTTGTTGAACCTCCCACGTTTCCAAAAAATGGAAGTTAAAAGTATTCCTCTGCAATCTCAGAATTGTCTCTTAAGCAAAGTGTAAAATGTCAATATAGATATGTGCAAAATAATACACCAGCAATGTTACTTGAAACTTTGTGACAGTTTTGCTTTGTACATGATAGCCAGACTGGAACAACATGTATAGAAAAGTGTGATCCGGTGCTATTTTACCTCGAAATTTGAGTACCTTTCCACATAAGCATAAAAATCCCAAGACCTAAGGTCTGATCTGTTTCCACCTTATTACCTGGAAAGATACAATTTGAAAGTCATCCACTTGAAGCCTTGTTCAGCAAGGCTTGATATTTTTGATGTAATGGCTGGCTAAAAAATGGCTGTTCATGCAAATTAAATGACTGGTCCCAAACCATATGGTTTAATTAGCCACTGACTGCAATGCTAAAATGCAAAGCAATGTGCATTACTTGGTTCCACGCTAGTTAAAGTAACAAACAATCAGTGTGACTCTTTGAGTTTTCTTTATTTCAACTTTGATTTCTCATCCATTGGCAAATCCAGAAAGCTGCAGGAACCCAAAAATGAAGAAAATGGACCCATAGCTAAACAGGAATTTGCCCAACATGGATGCATTATATGACTAACATCATCTTTCACACCTGTAAAGAACATCACACCTGTAAAGAACAATGTAAAAAAAAATTGATCATGGCCATGTGTCGAATGTGATCAGGCTACAGGAAAAATGTGTTCAACCTTTTAAAGATCCAGTACCCTGTCATGTGGCACAACAAAATTAAAGGTTGATTTGAATTCAGTTATATTAATCTCAAGTCCACTTACTTGGGGAAACAAAGACCATTTAAAAATTCTGGACATTTTATTCAGATCAGTAAAGATAGGAAACTGCATTGTTTAAAAATAACTACTTAATTCATTTATTAAAGCTCATTCATGTAATTGTGCTTTTGTATTGAATTGTATGTTCCTCACAACAACTCAGCAGCTCTGACTTTTTTATATGCATGTCAGACCTTGCTCCAGCAGAGGTTGGCAGATCCTGGACCTGCCACCCATCAACAAGCCCTGGGGTTTTCAACAAAAGATTTCTAACAATCTCTACTTTGCCTTAATTGAAAATGGTGCAATACTGACTTCCAACATGACCATCATAACAACAGTTAATATGAAAGTTGAGACATCGCTGAAGAATATCAAAGATGATTTCTACACTTGACAGTTAAAAGGAAGAAATTATTTTAATCTAGTAGAGCACTTGTTTTAATTTACACATAATATTCTAACATAAAGCTTCTTAAATTAACATTTTGAAGGTTTAGAGCACTTGCTTTAATTTACACTTAATATTCTTAAAAAAAGCTTCTTAAATTAACGTTTTGAAGGTTTTGAGCACTCATTTTAATTTACACAATATTGTTTAAAATAAGCTTTTAAATTAACATTTTGAAGGTTTTGAGCACTCATTTTAATTTACACACAATATTGTTTAAAAAAAAGCTTTTAAAGTAACATTTTGAAGGTTTAGAGCACTCATTTTAATTTACACAATATTGTTAAAAAAAAGCTTTTAAAATAACATTTTGAAGGTTTTGAGCACTCATCTTAATTTACACATAATATTGTTTAAAAAAAGCTTCTTAAATTAACATTTTGAAGGTTTTTTCCTTAAATGACTTTTAACAATATTTTATTACCGGAAGTGAATACATAAATGGTAAATGGAGTGGAAATGTTTTTTTGTAACTTAAAAGTTCCTCCTTCTGACACTTTTTCTATTGGAAGCACTCTCCAACTAGTTTAATCTAGTGTGCATGTATTTCATTACTGTACTCCCTCTCCATTTCAATGATTTCAATAAAATTTTGACATTTTGCCAAATAAACTTTTCGCAGTTTGGTCATTGATAAAACTGATATAATTATATTGCAACTGAGATGTATACAATTTTTGCCTTTAGGTGACATGCTGAATCAACAATAATTGGTGTGAAAATTTATGTTGTTGCTTGTTTTGTTTTTTTGTTGAATGCCATTATATAGTGCAAGATTGCCTATACATGCTGGAGAAAGAACCCAGGAAAACCACAGTAAGAACCACTGACCCATGAAAATGAATGGATCACAACGTTATCATTTGAATAATTCCTAGTATAGATCATCGGAAATTAGTCATGATGCACTGTTAACTTCAAAGTACAGTGATGCAATTTTATTTCATGTCATTAGTTTGGATGCACACAAAAAAATACTACTTTATTTTAGTATTGTACTATAAATTAAAGATTTTATTATTCAAGTCAGTGATGTTGAAAAACCTTATTGAACAAAAGACTTGATGTTGTTGTTTTTTTTTTTTTACTTAACATGGACAAATAAGTAAATATTCATGATACACATTTTACATTGCAAAGACATTGATTGTGTGTCTATACCTCATTGGCCATATTGTTTATGTGGTATCTATGGAGATTTTTGGCTTTTAGTGGTTTGAATATATGGCATAGTGTCCATTCTTTTTTACCAAATGTATTTTGTATTTCTAATAATTTTAATAACTTTTATAGTGTTACTAAACTTTTTAACAAAGCATGGGACATTGGCCCTTCAGGTCAAGTTTTGTAAGTCAAGGGAGGCAACCCCCATTGTAGGTAAATTATTGTACATGTAGTAATCTCCCCTGGAGAGTAGAATGGTTTTAAAAGGAAATCAGCACTATAATTCTTCCAGCAATATTTAAAATGATATATATTCTCTAGAGGCATTTAAAGAATATCAAATTTAGAAATGTATTGTGAAGATTATTTAGACCATTTTTAAATAATTAAAAGGATTACGAATAGCAGTATCTCTGTCATCTTGTGCTAATAAAATTTACTTGAGCCCTCCTCATCATCCATATACACATTTCCTTCTTGTTTCTGAACTGACAGGTAGAATTTTATGTAATTCTTCTTCTTTGTTGGTGGAAATTCATGCTTCTTTCTCAGTCTCATCAATGATATCTTCTACCAATCATCATTTGACCACCCCTTTTCATCTTGGTGCGAGACTGCTCCAGTGCCCTAGTGGCTATAGCATCCGCTCGGATGCGGGAGGTCGTGGGTTTGATCCCCGGCTGAGTCATACCAAAGACTTAAAAAAATGGTACTAACAGCTGCCTTGCTAGGCACTCAGCATTAAGAGGTTAGTGTTAGGACTGGTCGGCCGGTGTCAGGATAATGTGACTGGGTGGGACATCATGCTACATGTCTGCGATATTATGCCCTAGTGCTAGGCATCACTATAAACTGCCACAAAGCAGACATCATAGCGATATAACTGAATTTTTTTCAAAGCTATGTTAAAACTTCAAATCACACACACACACACACACCTTGGTGTGTGATGGAATTTGTAATTGCCCAAATTTGATGAGATCCGTTTATGATGACATTTCAGAATCAGCATCATGCGACCCAATTGTCCATTAGAGATTTTGACATGTGAAACCTTTCTTTTTTTGTACAACTGTATAATATGTTTTCCACAGATGGTTTATACAACTTTGGGAAATCATTGAATTGGAGGGATTTCCTGGAATATTACTTGGGTTTTAAAAACAAATGGATTTTTTTCTTTGAAAAGTCTTTGAATTTCTTGAAAGACTCCTTGAATTTTGCCAGAAACTCCACAAATTTTCATTAGGGAATCCAGAAAATAAAACTGAGTAATATATATCATTTTTTTAAATAAAACGTTTCATTATTTTATTTTCCAAAAGTAATTAAAATTTTGATAAAAATTAGGTCTTTCAGTTGTACCAGATGGACTTGTGTCCCTTCACTGTAATGTCTGGATAATCAGATTTGCAAATGGATAACTAGTTCAGATGCTGTAAGAAAGAATATGCCTTGAAATCGTTTGGAAGTACTTGAAAATTCCTTGAAAAGAGAAATATGACTGTATGAACCATATTCCATCATGTTATATATATTCTGAATGTTAAATTTTCATTGGATTATAAATGATGATATTTTTTTATCTTTATGTACAAATTTATTTTGTAGCCTTTCTATGGAGGGAAGCTTCATCGTTTGACAGCAGAGGTGAAGAATGGAAACACGGGTAGCATTGTTTGTAAAGTTCAGGGAGAGTGGAACAGCCAGTTAGAAATTTACTATGCAGATGTAAGAATACTTGCATTTAATGTCAGAAAACCCAACTTTTAAATGATATATTTGCTTATTACCTGCTTTGCAGTAATTTGTATAAAGTAATTGGATTGGTGTCAAATATTTTGATGACACTTTGCTTTAAATATTTATTCATTTTGAGAAGCATGTAGTATACAGGAGGATTTGCTTCGTCCATGTACCTATGTATCTGTGTTCATCCATCCATCCTTCTTCAGTCATAACTCTTACATGGTACGCTTACTATTAAGAAAATTGCAGTGTGCGGTTGCATCATTTGATGAAGGCATGAAGCATACCAATACTGTTTATTGTGTTGTGACTCCCTTTACTAGATATATTCAACATAGAATCTACCTGATGCCACCAAAAGTCTTATCATGGGTACATCTTGGAATAAATGTGTAGTATGCAATAAAATTGGATTCTGTGACTTCAATTTCCAAGGGTTATAGAATTTAATATTGCTTTGAAATGCATACTATATAGGCCGGAATGTCTTCTAAGCTGCGTCTTTAGCAAAATCCTGGATACAGCACTGTATATGGGACCCTTTTTCTGTTGACAATTCCCTAGGTCATTCACACTTTATTAAATGATCACATAGGTCATTCACAATTTATTAAATGATCACATAGGTCATTCACAATTTATTTAATGATCACATAGGTCATTCACAGTTTATTAAATGATCACACAGGTCATTCACAGTTTATTAAATGAATGCATAGGTCATTCACAGTTTATTAAATGATCACATAGGTCATTCACAATTTATTAAATGAACACATAGGTCATTCACAATTTATTTAATGAACACATAGGACATTCACAGTTTATTCATTGATCACATTTGTGAGAAAGAGAGGTATAATATTTGGGTGCTCTGTTTAAAGGAGGATATGTTATTACACTTTTCTGTTGGCAAAACTTCATTTTTTATATGGATTTAGAAGTAGGTCATGAACTACCAAATAAAATTGCATGTATTAACTTTAAAGACTAATTTGTTGTTGTATTTTTATTTTATTAACACAGGGTGAAACGAAAGTGGTAGATGTGAATAAATTTAAAATTTGGCATAAGCGTGTTCGTCCATTGGAAAAACAAGGAGAGTTTGAGTCAAGGAAGCTTTGGCAGCACGTGACCAATGCATTGAAACTGGGTGATGTCAATACGGCCACAGAACACAAACGTTTTGTAAGTACTTGATATAATAACTTGGAAATGAGCCAAATCATTATTTGTCATGGAAGAGTGAGCTTGGTTAGCTTAGCACTTCCTCTGTCATGTGCTATCTGTCTTTGATAGCTATTACATTTGACAGATCTTTTCCCCACTTACATTAGTTTGACAAAGTAACAAAGCAAAAGCTTTTCTTCGTATAGAATGAAAACCTTCTTAATCTGGACACTTTTGCTTATTTTTCATACAAACAAGTGTTGAATTTGTATTAAATTAACAGAGTTCTCAAATTATTTATGTCCAGAAATTGAAGCTTATATTATGGCAAGTACTTGAAAATGAAAGGGGAAGGGCATTGAACTAGTTTCTCACCAAAGACATCATTTGGAAATATGACTCTCTCAAATGAATTTTACATAGGAATCCATGGTATTTTGCCCTCAATGAAATTCTAACATTAATCTGTTTCATTTATCCGTCATTTTCGATTGATTGATGAGTATATGTCTACTATTCAGAATCACTTCAGGAAATAATAGAAGTTCCAGATTTTAAGGGATACCAAGACATTACAGTTAAAAGAGTCTCGATTAATGGGCTTTATTCTATTTGTGTATCAGTCTAAAACTTGTTCCCACTTTGGAAATTATTTTTATGAGGTACTCAGACCTGCCAACCCTACTGAAAAAATCTGGAGAATCCCGATTTTTTGGACCTATCTCCCGATTCACCAATTTCTAAGAAAAAATCCAGATTTTTCAACTCCTCAAGACATGTGTCTGACATGTTTCTTAGTACTTTACCATATCCGGCTTGATTTCCATTTTTCATCCACCAATACAAAGAGATTGTCTCACATTGTGGTTCTCTTTATCCGACCCCATCAGCAAATCACAGCAATATAATGGATAAGTTTCTCAGCAAGAAGCAAAAAAAAAAAAGTAACTGATGAATTTTCACCAGCCAAGAATAAGAATCGGGATAAAAATATAGGAGTGATTGGGAGAAGCAGTTTGCTTTCATTCAACCATCGACTTGCTGGGCCTATTATGCATTCTGCCAATGTTGCTCACAGCATCTCTCAATACGACATTAATAAACACAGTGCAAGCATTGCAGATGTGTCTAAACAATCTGTAGTATCATTTATGGACCTGGCCTTTTTCTCCAGCCAAATGGAAGGAATCGGCACTGATGATCTGCATAGAGAGTTTCAGCTTTACCAAATCTACTAATTTAGACACAGAATTGAATGTGGAAAGAGCAGATCATCAGTGGTTTGTTCTCAGGTAAAAAAAGGATGGATCTGGCCATCTGTTGTTTCCAACCCTTATGAGAGTAATGCTATCAATACTTTCAATACTGCACAGCAACAGCAATGCTGAGAGAGCATTCTCAGTGGTCAGAAAAAACAACTAGCCAAAGAGCCAGCCTGTCAGCATTAACCCTGGATGCTATTCTTGTTAGCAAATTTGGCACCCAAGGGCAAATAAATGATGAACTTTTGCATAAATGCATATCTACAACATACAATGGACTGAAATAACAAAAGTAGACATCTTTATCATGATATATACACTTTACTGTTGTACCTCCTGATTTTTTACCCTGCCTCCTGATTTTTAATGGTGATTTTCCTGATTTTTATTTTTTCAGTGTTGGCAGGTCTGAGTAATGGAACTAAGTATGGGTGATCAGGAAAGACCAGGATATTCAAAGTGATTTATGTTCATCAGTTCAAATGAAATTAGATGGGTTTTAGGGATCGCCTTCCAACCCATCAAACATTGTTGAGCCCATGTTAGTGGAAAAGTGAGACACAGCAATCACTTTTTCACCAGTGTTGGCATTGATGTCGGCATTAACAGTTTTTGTTTTGGTTACATATATGTTTTTGCATATATTTCCAAAACAATGTGATAGATTTTTATGATACTTTGTATGAATCATTATGAAGCTAAGAAAATTCATTCTGCAAACACGCTTGCTTGCTTATTTGACCTTGAGCTCAAAGTCAGTCTTAGAAAATTTGTATTTTGGCATTTGGTTAAAGGTTTGCTTTTATTTCCTCGGCTCTGTGGTGTATATTATTTATAGTTAGGATGAATTATTATGAAACCTGGCCAGTACATTTTGTGACATGCTTACGTACCACTTTGTCTTCGGGGTCAGTGTCACCATGAAAATGTGCAGTAAGGTTTGGTAAGACTTTCGTCATGTGCTACATTTCCTAAAGCCCTTGATGGATTTTGCTCTTACCTGGTTTGAATAATTATGAATCTAAGATACATAATTCTGTAACATGCTAGCATGTGTCTTTTACATCCTTGTTATGGTCATAGTCACAAAATTTGCATTACGGTTTTGGTTAGAATTTTTCATTTGCTTAATGTTTCCAAAATACTATGATGTATTGTGTTTATGCTTGGGATGGATCATTACGGAGCCTAGGCAGTTGATTCTGTGACACACTTATTCACTCCTTTGACCTTGGACCCTACATCACAGTCATAGAATTTTTTTTTTTAAGGTTTTGGTTGAGGCTTTTATTGGTTTGCTCACATTTTGTAAACCGTTTTACTGATGAAAATTATTGATTGATACGGGCTTTTATAATGGTGGCTAGGTACTAAACTGGGTCAAGGAAAGAGAACATCAGGTCAATCATAATAATTAACAGAGTAGTACAAATTTCTTTCAACACATGCAGCTTTCATTGTAACATCACAGCATGCGACATTCAAGCTAGTTTGTGATGGGTCACACCTTTACGTTGATCTTGTCCAGAAATGCCTGCATACTTTAACATTGGTTTTTGCCTTATTTGTTTCTCAATGCATGTAAATAATCACATTGTAAAAGATTATGGATGTACACTGATCCCAATAAAGTGAATGATTACTGTGTAAAGATGCATGTCATCATATTCAGAAAAATTACGCCTAATGCTGAAGTAGTCAATACTGAATGCCTACATGACCTCCATGACTTGTACCATAATAGCAGTCAGCTGTTCATTGAGCCTAATGAGTAGATGGGGGGAGGTGTGTGTGTAGAGTTTCCAACTATTTTGATGAAAAAGCATTGTTTTGGATATTGTTAGCTGTGTACATGTTTAGAAAGTTTTGTAAACATTGCAGCCTTATTTAACGCCATGCTAGCCAGAACCTTACTGAATATGAATTAGGTTAGTTTTGTCATATTTGATGTGATTTTTCTATACTTGCTTATAAGTCAAGTCAAACTGCAAACAACAAAGATTCTGATCTGCCATAGCATAAAGCACCTGCAGAAGAAGGTCAGTGTTTATTCTACCGAGTACTCCTAAAAACTGCACAGACTGCTAGTGCAATATGTGATGATAGATCTGAATCTTTGCAGTTTATTCTTCTTCTCATCTTATAAGCAAGGATATATGGTAATCTTATAAGCAAGTATATATGGTAATCTTATAAGCAAGTATATATGGTAATCTTATAAGCAAGTATATATGGTGATCTTATAAGCAAGTATATATGGTAATCTTATAAGCAAGTATATATGGTAACCTTATAAGCAAATATATATGGTAATCTTATAAGCAAGTATATATCGTAATCTTAAAAGCAAGTATATATGGTAATCTTATAAGCAAGTATATATGGTAATCTTATAAGCAAGTATATATGGTAACATGAAGTAAGTTAGCAACATATGGTTAAGACGTGTCTTTTATTTTTACATAGAAATACAAGACATTTTTATTTACAAATTCTGTTTTTAAATTGACAGTTGGAGGAAAGACAGAGGGAAGGAGAGAAACACAGGAGAGAAACAAACACATCATTCCCAACACAGGTAATAGACTGTGAACCCAGACCTAAACATCAATATATTCTTACCATATATATATCAGTTACATTATATCCCAAGATTTCATTTCACTATAATAGCCATCTGTACAAGGTTGCTTTGATCTCTGTGACAGTCATCTGTTCAGGGTTGCTTTGATCTCTGGTGTAGCCATCTGTACAATGTATCTTTGATCTCTATAATAGCCATCTGTACAAGGTAGCTTTGATCTTTGTGGTAGCCATCTGTACAAGGTAGCTTTGATCTCTGTGGTAGTCATCTATACAAGGTAGCTTTGATCTCTGTGATAGCCGTCTGTTCAAGGTAGTTTTGATCTCTGTGACAGCCATCTGTTCAAGGTAGTTTTGATCTCTATGATAGCCATCTGTTCAAGGTTGCTTTGATCTTTATGACATCCAAATGTTCAAGGTAGCTTTGATCTGTGTGATAGTCATCTGTACAAGGTAGCTTTGATCTCTGTGACAGCCATCTGTTCAAAGTAGCTTTGATCTCTCTGATAGTCATCTGTACAAGGTTACTTTGATCTCTGATAGTCATCTGTACAAGGTTGCTTTGATCTCTATGATAGCAATCTGTTCAAGGTTGCTTTGATCTCTATGATAGTCATCTGTACAAGGTTGCTTTGATCTCTGTGACAGCCATCTGTTCAAGGTAGCTTTAATCTCTTTGATAGTCATCTGCACAAGGTTGCTTTGATCTCTGTGATAGTCATCTGTACAAGGTTGCTTTGATCTCTATGATAGTCATCTGTACAAGGTTGCTTTGATCTCTATGATAGCCATCTGTTCAAGGTTGCTTTGATGTCTATGATAGTCATCTGTTCAAGGTTGCTTTGATCTCTATGATAGTCATCTGTACAAGGCTGCTTTGATCTCTGTGACAGCCATCTGTACGAGGTAGCTTTGATCTCTCTGATAGTCATCTGTACAAGGTTGCTTTTGATCTCTGTGATAGCCATCTGTACAAGGTTGCTTTGATCAGTATGATAGCCATCTGTTCAAGGTAGTTTTGAGGGCAAATTTATGACTTGAATAGTGCTATTGTTTGCAGCTACTGCCCCAGATCTGACATTGCTTTCTTTCATGTTTTTATCATGAATATTGACAGTTATCATCTGCTAGCTTTCAGAAGTCCTAAGGTTACACTTCACTGTCTCTGACAAGGTCCTGTCATCTAGA
Organism: Sinohyriopsis cumingii; assembly: GCA_028554795.2. NCBI lineage: Eukaryota > Metazoa > Mollusca > Bivalvia > Unionida > Unionidae > Sinohyriopsis > Sinohyriopsis cumingii. The sequence goes on along the minus strand of CM068830.1, from coordinate 138,305,879 downwards.
AAGCAGACCATCTATCTTTGCTGATGTCCTATGGTTACTGTTCAGTGTCTCTAACAAGGACTTGGCATCTGTAGAGTACACCTGTCTGTGCTAATTTCCTCAGGTTACTGTTCAGTATCTTTAACTGATCCTACACATTAACTTGGATTTTACACTTAAAGAACCAAAGGAAAATCTTAGTGTCTTATTATTTTATTTCATTTGTTTTATTTTTTATCTTATTTCGTATTTTATTTCTTTTAAATAGCAGTATTATTTTTGGAAACTTAGTTCAGATACTTTTGACTGTCGTGCTTTATTCTTGTTTAAGTCCATTCTCTCCTGAGATTTCTTTTTTAACCTGACATTATTGCCAAGTAAAAGATATAAAGCTGTATGGGACTGAATTCAGAGCAATTTTGTAATCCAAGATAATAATTTTTGTCACTTCCAAGGAACAAAAAGCCCTATGCTGAAGCTGAAAATTTGAATATGTTCTACTAGTTCATTAAGAGACTGAGTACAAATAGTAACCAGCGAGTTTTGGGGTCTTCCGCTGAGTAAACATTACATTGTAACTAAATATCTGGCACACAGAATCATTCACTTGTGAGAGGAAGATGATCTTGTTTTCTTGTTAAAATCTTAAAAACAATTTTGAAGTTTGGGTGGTATTTGCTATCATTTGGGCATCATTTCTTAGTGCCTGATTGCTGTTCTGAGAGAGTTCTTAGCTTCCTTTTATATTATATAGTTGTCTTATTTTATTATTCAGGATTTTTGTAAGCCAACATTGGTTGGAAGCAGGACATAACATCACTTTCCCAGCAACATTTGCAACGTTTGTTTTGGGGTTTTGTTTTTGTTTTTTTCATTTGCGTTTATGCCTAAACTCTTTCTTGGATTTTCTTCATATTTGCCATGAATTGCTATAAAGCGAAGACAGTTCATTCCATAACATGATCCCTTGCTCCTTTTACTGTAGGGTAAAGGTCTTGGTCACATAAAATTTGTGTTTAGATTTTGCTTAATTTTCCTAAACTAAATTTGGCCTATGTCAAGGATCTACATTTGTCACTTATCAACTACAATCACTTTTGCAAATACCATCACCAAGCAGAAAATATGGTACTAAAATTGCATTTTAACTGGAAAAATAAACGTCTAAAAGAATCCAGAATAAAATTTTCATCTCACAAATAGGTTATTTAGTGCTGAGGGAATTGGAGTAAAATGCCTTGCCCAAGGACATACCATGGTATCTGAACCAGACCAGTCTGATGGTAGGATTCAAACCCTCACGTTTTCAGTCATGAGTCCAGCATGATAACAACTGAGCCACTGTGGCTCTTTTAAAGACGAATTATAAGCTGCAATGTTGGATATATTCTTAGATATGCTGTTATGGTATTTGCACAAATTTATCACACCCAACCTTTATGTTTTAATTACATCCTTCCAATATTCAAAAAGTTCCTCCATTTCTTCTAGTGGAATGGGATAATTTTCCACCTAAATTTTCATCACTATAATAGTTCCTTGGAGAAAGTATTGCCAATTGGCATACATTTTCATTATAAACCATTGATAAAGATTAAATTCATATTCAACAACAATCCCCTTTAGGACTTCAAAGACTCCAATACCAATCAATCTGCAAGGTGTTTAGATGATTCGTTCATATTGAATGTGCTGTTGGAGTTTTCCTTTTTTGTTTTTCTTCATAAAATTATTATTCAAATAACAAATTATTGTAAACATCAAGTTATATAATGAGTACTAAATGCTAATGTCACATTTGCTAAAAAAACAAAATGAAGGCTGTTTCAAGGGTCTAATGTTACATTTGCTAAATTAACAAAATGAAGGCTGTTTCAAGGGTCTAATGTTACATTTGCTAAGTTAACAAAATGAAGGCTGTTTCAAGGGTCTAATCTTACATTTACTAAAAAAACAAAATGAAGGCTGTTTCAAGGGTCTAATCTTACATTTGCTAAATTAACAAAATGAAGGCTGTTTCAAGGGTCTAATGTTACATTTGCTAAAAAAAAACAAATGAATGCTGTTTCAAGGGTCTAATGTTATATTTGCTAAATTAACAAACTGAAGTCTGTTTCAAGGGTCTAATGTTACATTTGCTAAATTAACAAATTGAAGGCTGTTTCAAGGGTCTAATGTTACATTTGCTAAAAAAAACAAAATGAAGGCTGTTTCAAGGGTCTAATGTCACATTTGCTAAAAAAAACAAAATGAAGGCTGTTTCAAGGGTCTAATATTACATTTGCTAAATTAACAAGATGAAGTCAACCACCTCGGATTGTAGCCATGTAATGGCAGTTTACAATGGAAAAATTATGAAGTGTAGTTTCAAACAAAAATGCACCAAGTTGGATGGGGTGTCATGAATTTTCTGTTTCCATTTAACAATCCATTCAAAATGACACAAGTCAGACTTAACAGCTAACCTAAAGGGCTCATATATTACAAGGCAGGAAGTCTGATAAAATATACGTTATTTGTAAGAATAAACTTGTACAACTATTTCTTCATTTCACATTGAAGAATAGTACCATGTACATGGAGTAAAGGGCTTGTTGAAATTATGCCTTCGGCCACAATGAAAACTTGTTAGCAATTTTTGGGGATTTTTTTAAATTTATATCTCAGAACCATATACAGAATTTCTAACCTAGCACATTCAAGTTGTATGTAATTTTGTAGCTGTCATTTATTATCAAACCAAAGTAGTAACTCTAGGTCTGTTAGCATGTGACTTTGTTACTCTACACAAGTCAAAAGGAGGGCTGGACATCATTTCTGTAGCTTTTACTCAGTCTGGATCAATTACTGTTTGGCTGACATGTTTAGAGACTGCAAATCAAAAATCATTTTGTTCTAATCAGAGTAATTACTCAACCTCTGAAGAAATATACCTGTATAATGAAGCCCGTTTCTTGTCCAGGATTATGCAGTGTTTGTTAAAAGGTGAATTTTACACTGTCAATCCTTCCTTTAGTCCAGCACTTCTGAGTACAACCAGTTTCTTGATGATTGCTCTGAAACTTTTGTCAATTCAAGATTCATCTTCATAATCAACAAATTGCTTTGCTATGGCAATTTTCATTAGAGTATTGCAATTTTTGTCTTGCTGCAGTGTATGACTTGATCTTATGTTTGTGATGAATTGCCATGAAACATGGTAAAATTATTTTCATCACCTGAAGATTTGCATATCAACATCATTTTGTCTTGTAGTGTAATGCAGTGTACGACACAATTATGTCAACAAAGCTAGTCCCACAGTTTGTCTTGTTGTGTAATGCAGTGTACAGCACAATCATTTCAACAAAGCTAGTCTCACAGTTTGTCTTGTAGTGTAATGCAGTGTACGACACGATTATGTCAACAAAGCTAGTCCCACAGTTTGTCTTGTATAATGCAATGTACAGCACAATCTTTTCAACAAAGTTAGTCCCACAGTTTGTCTTGTAGTGTAATGCAGTGTACAACAGAATTATGTCAACAAAGCTAGTCCCAGTTTATCTTGTTGTGTAATGCAGTGTACAACACAATCATTTCAACAAAGCTAGTCCCACAGTATGTCTTGTAGTGTAATGCCTTGTACGACACAATTATGTCAACAAAGCTAGTCCCACAGTTTGTCTTGTTATGTAATGCAGCGTACAACACAATCATTTCAACAAAGCTAGTCCCACAGTTTGTCTTGTAGTGTAATGCAGTGTACGACACAATTATGTCAACAAAGCTAGTCCCACAGTTTGTCTTGTTGTGTAATGCAGTGTACAGCACAATCATTTCAACAAAGTTAGTCACACAGATTGTCTTGTAGTGTAATGCAGTGTATGACACGATTATGTCAACAAAGCTAGTCCCACAGTTTGTCTTGTATAATGCAGTGTACAGCACAATCATTTCAACAAAGTTAGTCCCACAGTTTGTCTTGTAGTGTAATGCAGTGTACAACACAATTATGTCAACAAAGCTAGTCCCAGTTTATCTTGTTGTGTAATGCAGTGTACAACACAATCATTTCAACAAAGCTAGTCCCACAGTTTGTCTTGTTGTGTAATACAGTGTAGAACAAAATCATTTCAACAAAGCTAGTCCCACAGTTTATCTTGTAGTGTAATGCAATGTACAACAGAATCAATTCAATAAAGCTAGTCCCACAGTTTGTCTTATACACACAATCATGTCAGCAAAGCTAGTCCCACAGTTTGTCATGTTATGTAATACAGTGTACGATAAAATCATGTCAACAAAGTTAGTCGCACAGTTTGTCTGGCAGTTTGTTTATGGATCGCTGCGAAACTTGGCACATATTACGGTCGTTGGTCATCATCTAAAGATGCACATATTGACTAATCTTTATATTTCAAGTTTTGTAAGACAATAACCCACTGACCACTACTGCTTCTGGCTAGGTGTTAATGGGGGCCCCAAGTGGCCGTGTGGTCTAAAGCGCTCTCCATTACGGATAACTGCCATCTCACCTGTCTGCATGGGTTCGAGTCTAGGATTCGGCCAATGTGGGTATATGAGAAAGCTTGCCAGTAGCTTCTCGTGGGTCAGTGGTTCTTCCCGGGTTCTTCCTCCACCATTAATACTGGCCGCCATGCATAGCCAATTGTGTGCTGAAAAATGTTGTTAAACCCCACAACAACAACAACTAGGTGTTAATGATAGATACCTAGATCAGACACAAGAGTCACTGGTTTGTCAGCAGTTATGGTACCTATTTAATTCCCTTTATACAGCAGGTATAAATTCATGTTGTCATAACTTAAATTTCTTATCCAGTTTTCATAAAATTATCAATATATATGAAGAATTGTACTTTTGGTATAAGTTTCTTCCATAATGAGGACTTCTAATTTTACATAAATGGTTTTGCTAATAAGCAGGTAGAGTTATCTCTGCCTTGGGGATCGATCAGTTTAAATCCCCAACATTAAATTTCCTTCATTTAATTTATACTTCTGTCAGGCAAAGCCACAAATTTAAGCCCCAACAAAAAAGTAACTTTTGCCTTCCCAGAAAATTGCTTTCTTTGAAAATAAATGAAAAATGTAAATTTAATTATTGGCTGAATATTAGATATACTAATTGTTCTATTGTATGTTTTGGTCGCATTCTGCCTGCAGTTTCTCTTGAAACACTTCACTGTCGAGGACATGTTAGTGGAAAATCAAGTCACATGAGTTGCTTTACTGCAAGTGGTGGGAGAATTATGAACAGGTCAAGTTTTGGTTGTAGGTTTCTATATAATATTTTCTACATCCCTTTCGATTCTCTTCATAATTAGTATGATTGATCATGAAGCTAGGACACATCGTTATGTGATATACTCACTCTACCGTTTGACATCGTTTTCAAGGTCACATTCATAGAAAATTAGTGTATAGTTTTGGGTTAGTTTGTTTTTTCATTTGTTTATACACATATATTTTCTAAAGCCCTTGATGGATTTTGTTTATACCTGGGATGAATAATTATGAAACTTAAGACAATTCTGTGACACAGTCACTCTACCCAGTGACAATGGGGTCAAGATCACAATCAGATAAATTTGTGTTAAACTTCTGTTTAAAGGCTCTTGGGAGTATATTCATTGAAAGTTCTTTCATTTGCATATTAAATATTTTGCAAAACCCATGATGGATGTTGTTAGTATTTAGGATGAATTATTTTTAAGTTAGATACTTCAGTCTGCAACATGTGACCCCTAGTCAAGGTCACACATTTTGCTGCAATGCTTCAATCATGGACTCAACATGACATGCCCTGGCCCTCTTGTTCAGAGAAAGATTGATCAATAAATATTTGTATTTCTTACCCTATTTATAGTAAAGGTCATGCCAGTCATGTATGCACATTTACTCAAATATAAATCTTTGTTTTAAAGTTTAATACTAATTTTGTTTAACCGAAGTTTAGTCTGTCCTGATCAGTTATTGAATGCACTGTACCTTAACTGTCATCAAGAAACTTCCAGATGAAAATGATTGATTGCTGTGGACTTTTACAGTGGTAGCTAGGTAATAAACTGGGTCAAGAAAAGAACATGTTGAGTTTAATCACAGTATTGGGTAGTATGAATATGTTTATGAACATCTGTCAAGTTTAGTGTGATGTCACAGCGCACGACATTCAATCTGGATTGTGCTGGATCACACCTGTTGGTTGATCTCGTCTGAAAATGTCCATGTCTTTAACATTGGTTTTGTTTTCAGTACTTCACATGGTTTGTAGCTAATAACCTTCCAAAGGAATATTGATGTATGGGGATCCAAATAAAGTTAATAATTGCCTTTTAAAGTATGCACAAATTTTAACAAATGACACACAGTACTAAAGTAATCAAAGTTAAATGTATACATGACATGTATGGCTTTTACTATAGGAATCTGCATACACAATTGTTCATTATAGCCTGTTCAAAAAGATTAGATTTTGTCCATTTTATAAGAAATATGAATTCAGCTACCACTGCCCTATATACTTATGAATAAGTCAAGTCCAGCAGCTGCAAACAACATATACCGCTCCGGTGGCCTAGTGGTTAGAGTGTCCACCTCGGATGCGGGAGGTCGTGGGTTCAATCCCCGGCCAAGTCATACCAAAGACGTAAAGAAAACAGTACTAACAGCTGCCTTGTTTGGCACTCAGCATTAAGATGTTAGTGTTAGGACTGGTTGGCCTGGTGTCAGGATAATGTGGCTGGGCGGGACATCATGCTACATGTCTGCGGCATGATGCCCCAGTGCTAGACATCACTATAACCTTGCCACACTGCAGACATTGTAGCAATGTGACTGAAAAATTGTTAAAGCTACGTTACAAATCCAAATCACACACACACACACATAAACTACTTAGACATTGATCATTATGTGATAGCAGGCCTTGGTCTATGCAGTTTTTAGTTGGATTTAACTTACAAGTGACTATACAATGTATATGGTACTTACAAAGAAAATTATGTTATCAGCAAATAATATAGAAACTATTCTCTTGTTTTCCAGTATTTTCATAAAGAAGAGGATGCCTGGGTATTCAAGAATATGCTAGGAAAGAGAGGAGAGAACCACAGTCACTCATCTTGATCTGAACTTGAGTCCCATAGATAATTATTGACAATGTTCAAAACTCATGTCCATCTCTAGTTTTATCCCCACCCCACCTCCAACACGTTCACTCTGTTCTTCATGATATATGTTCAGTGTGCAAAGATACTCAGAAGAATACTTAATTACAAATCATAACATTTCATGCATAAATTAACTGTAGTAAACTTTGTATAAAATGAAGTCCAGGAGACGAGAAAACTTAGCTTGTTAAATTCTGCTTTTGTTATATATAGAATGTTGGTAAGATGTTTCAGTTTGGCAGGGAATTAATCAAATGCTCATGCATTACCTTTTCTTGCATTGTAAGCTTTTATTATACGTATTGGTTTTCATAAAGGTTTTCAGTTCAAGCCACATTTACCTCAACTTAGTCCGACTCTTGCATGACTCCAAAAGATCTTTTATATTAGGGTCTGTGTAATTTATCACTGTTGTGATTGAAGTTGTTTCATTCAAGACATGAAGCGGAGCTTCAGGTAGTTTTTTTGCTGTCTCAGTACATTTTTACCACACCTACCTTAGTGGAGGTCTTATGGAGTCAAGCATAAGATTTGGTTGAATGAGACTGAACTTTCACTGGTAAAGGTGTTTGCCATCTTTTGGATAATCTTTCTGTAGCATTAATATTGTAATCTGCTACATGTTATTAACCCCACTCTGTACCCAGCTGTAGGTAATATAAAGGATTTTTTATCCCGAACAAAGCCTAAAAACCGAACTCTCAAAATGTTAAAGGTATTTCAACCAACATTTATACACATTTAAGTAAGTTTCATTTGATACTTAGAATTTTCCACACTGAATATATTTTTGGTTTACTGTGGAAACAATGCACTTTAGAAGTATTAAATAAGTTGAGAGTACTGTACCATATTGTGCTAGATGAAGTATAAAAATGGGAGTTTCTGGACCATAAGGCACAGTAAGTAGGAGTCTTTACATATGCATGTGAAAAGGGGAATATACCATATTATATATATATATATATATATATATATATAGCTCTTATGAGATCAGTTGATGTAAATAAAATTAATCTTGCATATATTGTTGGCAATTCACTTAAAATATTCTGATATTTGGTTAAGGCACAATAACTACATGAAGTAATTTTCTTGGAATAATTTCTTCCATTTGTTATGGAAGGATGACAAATAAAATTGCAGAAAATAATTTGCCCATTGAATATATTATCTGATCACATTAGCTTCCAGTCTTTGCTCTGCAGGTGGAAGCCAGTGGGAGAAACTTGGTCCTCCATCCTGCAGAAATATCTGAAAGGCAGGGAGAATGCACAAAATCTAAGTCTATGCATCAAATGTCTTTAGTCTTCACATCAACACTGAGTTGGTCACAAGCATTGTGTGGAATGCTCCTCTGGATCCCTCTCCCTTCCAAGATTCCCCAGATCTTGATGTTCTGGTCAACAGGATGAGAAAGAATGATGGACTTGAGGCCACCTGCAGTTGGACCTCCAGATGTAAAGACTTATCTCCAAAACCACACCACAGATGTTGACCTCATTGAAACCACATCACAGATGTTGACCTCGTTGAAACCACATCACAGATGTTGACGTCATTGATTTACTTTCTTGCCTGTCTTCCTGTATTACAACAAGTGACTTTACATGACGGGAGAATTCACTGTCTCCTCTTGGCAACCCAGTATGTGTAATGCTTCCCACATGCTGGAGTATGGCCAGAGCGACTGTAGGTCTTAGTGCACTGGGGTATGTCAGAACTTTCTGTTGTGCTTCAACAACTACATATGCCATCTGTGCTGTCCATCACACTCACAGCTCCTGACCACTCTGTTCAGAAGAGCATCCAGCCGTCCAGTTCTGATATTGGTCAGAGGTCAGTTGCTGATGAGTTGGTCCACAAATTTGCTTGCCTTTTCATCATCTATGTGTTTTATGGAGACTTTGTTCATTTTGTTTTCATAGTCATCCCAATGTTGGCCCAGTGACCTACTTAATTGATTCAAGCCTTATCAGTTTCCCATCCTCCCAATTCAGATGATGGGTCTGGACTTTATGGCATTTCGTGAGGTCATGTAACAGGCACATATCCTTTGATGACTCTTCCATTTTCCCATCCACTTGGCAAGATTTATGTTGATGTAGAAGATGTGCCAGGTATAGACAACTCTGCCAATGTGTACAAGAATAATCTCCATCTTCACCCCCCAGTTTCGTATTTTTGCATAAGAGTTAGATTTTTAAAGAAAATGAATTTTCCAGGTTTTGCTCACTGGTTCTTCCAGCTAATTAAAAAAAGACATTGTATATCTTGAGTATTTTTAAAAAACATATAATTCCCTTTATTTTGGTGTATGATTGATCATAATAATTTGGATTACATAGTATAAAGCTAGGCCTTACATCAGATGTGCACCTATCAGAAATCTGCTAGCTCTGCTACACCATTTTCACTTCCTGGAATATTTTGTAATTCATTCATTGCACTTTCAGAAGCTGGTATTGCCATCTCAATCAAAATTCATTAACTGTGTTGTAATAACTGCTGAAGATAGTGGCCTGTAGACTAATTCAGGTTTGAGCATATGGGAGCAGGCATTTTGGTTAGTTATGAGCTTAGATCACTTACAGTTTTCACAAGTACAGTATGTCAAGGAAGTTCAGTCACAATAAATGAAAGTAACATAGAGGTATAACAACATTCTCTCCATTGTGCAAATTCAAACAAATTCACCATACTTGTGTCACTTCTCAGGAAATCATAATATCTGTTTAAAGTGGTTGGTACTGAGTACTGATGAATCCTGTCTTCCACCAAGTAGCTACCACTGTTGTCTTTAAGTCATGTATGTTGGGTTGGGAGCACTAGATATAAATAATGGAGGATGCTAGGAAGCACATTGTGCAAGAGTTAACTTTACAACTTTCTTTACCCTAATCTTTACATCAGCATCAGTCACAGCTCTAGGGGCAAAGCTGCTGTTGCCAGAAGGGTAAACAGAAAGGCTCTGTTCAGTGACAATGGTTTCATCACAACAGCAGTTTAGGTGCCAGTATACTCATTACGGAAAACAGTCCAATAAGGGAAGAGGAAACCATGTTTTTCCTCCCACATGTGCCCAAACAAAGAGCAGTGATTCTTATTGCTCCCTGCCAAAAATATTCCAGCTGACACTGTGCTTATTAATGTTTGCCAAGTTTGGATTTACCTTCCAGAAAATGGATAGATGATCTGGTACTCATTTTCCTGTCACCTGGATCATCATGTTATGATCTTGACTGAGATAAGACATTTCCAGCATCATTGGTAAAACAGAGACTAGCTATCTGCAGGAATTTCTCTGGAGATCTCACCCCCCCCACACACACACACACTCTGACAAAATAATGGAAATTACAGTCTGAATTATTGCCAGCAGACAAGGTTGTGGTGCCTACCTTCTGTCTTGCTTCTGTGCAATTGGTGGCAACTGTGGGCTGGATGAGAGGGTCCTTCTTATCAGCCTGATGGAAATGATGGCCATAATCAATGCCTTTCAAGTCTGGCAGAACCTCTTACCTCTTCTTACGTTATGTGTTTAGGCTGTAATAAACAAAAGAATTAGTGAAAACAACAAGCTTTGAAACATTTTACAAATAATTTATTTCCCTGGTAAAAGGATGTAAAATTGAAAACATAAGAACTTAACAGTTTGAAGAATCAAATCTAAAAATAATCCAAGAATAATTCACGAATTAAATTTTAGAAGTCCTTGTAATGAAATGTTCTAATGAAATTTGAGTTTGAGTCTCAATGAAAAATCCAGAGTGGAAGGCGATGACGTATATTATAGTCAGTATGGTGCTGTAGTGTCTGCAGTTCTTTGTTATTCCACAGACTATAATATTCTGGTGTTTGAACTCCCAAATAAAATTTAAATAAATTCTTTATGAGCACTCAGATATTTCCAGGAAAAAGAATTAATCTTTTAGAATCCAAATAATTTGAATACAAATTTAAATATAACTTCAAACTGGTCACAACAAAATGAACACCTTACGTCCCATTGTTTAGAATCCCGACTGAGATTATTTCTCTATAGACAAAGGTTATACAGTCAATTAATGCGCAAAACAGATACCCGTATGAGGGTCACGTGATCACATTAGAAGGTATTCACATGTCTAAGATCATGTATTCCAATACAGCCTCAATTTCACTATTATCATTCACACATTAAAAATGAATTTAAAAAAGTTGTTTATTTGATTCTCAATCAAGGCCAGGAACTAGGTCAGCAAAAGATACAAAGTTTGGTGTTTATGATTAAACAGTCGGGTCAAACTAATTTCTGGAAAATATCAAATTACTAGTAAATGAAATTGCATTACTTTGACATGTAATGAAATTAAAAATAAAATGATTTCAAACTTACAAACAATTAAATCAAATATACATAACACTCTTATGTGGGAAGGTTGCCCTCGTAATTTCAGGCAAGTCTGTGGTGGTCAGCACCTTCTGCAAAGTACTGTGACCACATCACTGGATCTATACTTTCTTGTCAGGCATATCCTCGGTTGGTGCTGTCATTATAGTAATCATGGTCAAGACAAGACACCAGCTAGGCAGAATGTGCTTGCTGACTCTTTGTCTGACACTGCACACTGATTGGTATTTCCATTTGTCAATTTCCATCAGATTTTGGGGTTATCTGATGGTCAGTCTCTTTATGACCAGGTGAAATCACAAACTACCCATCCATGACTCGTGTACCAGACCCAGAAGCCTGGGCAATAGACACACTGTTGTTCAGTTTAAGAGGATCTTGGGATTCATCTTCCCTCCAAATGTTCTTATTCCAAGATTGACTCATAAAGACAAGGGATTAGACCTGCAAGATGGTTCTGAATGCCTTTCTTAGGATGGATAAATAAGACATTATGAAATAGAGGATGTAAGCAACATTGACAGTCTCTCTGACTTGTTGGACATCTTTTCTGGTTCTGGTCACTCACGTTGTCTCCCAGATGGAATCTGTCATGAGTGCTTCAGTGAATAAATTCTTACAAGTTTGAATACTTGTCCGTGACTTCACTAAAATTGTGATCACACAATGACATGTTTAGTGAATTGCATGCCCTTTCAGTTGACCAGAACTGAACAATTCTGTTTAGATGGTTCAGCAGTTCTAATGATGTAACCATGGTCAAAGGTCAACTGCTGTCTACAGGCAACCAAAACATGATCAGTGTTAGGAGAATGGTTTTACCTTTCACTTGAGAATATGCATCCCCATGTCTACAAAGGGGTTACCAAGGTAGAGGTTGTATGCTCATGTGCTTCCTCCTTCTCTTCTGCATCTCCATGTCTACAAAGGGGTTACCAAGGTAGAGGTTGGATGCTCATGTGCTTCCTCCTTCTCTTCTGCATCTCCATGTCTACAAAGGGGTTACCAAGGTAGAGGTTGGATGCTCATGTGCTTCCTCCTCTTCTGCATCTCCATGTCTACAAAGGGGTTACCAAGGTAGAGGTTGGATGCTCATGTGCTTCCTCCTTCTCTTCTTCATCTCCATGGCTACAAAGGGGTTACCAAGGTAGAGGTTGGATGCTCATGTGCTTTCTCCTCTTCTGCATCTCCATGTCTACAAAGGGGTTATCAAGGTAGAGGTTGGATGCTTGTGAGCTTCATCCTTCTCTTCATCTCCATGTCTACAAAGGGGTTACCAAGGTAGAGGTTGGATGCTTATGTGCTTCCTCCTTCTCTTCTTCATCTCCATGTCTACAAAGGGGTTACCAAGGTAGAGGTTGGATGCTCGTGAGCTTCATCCTTCTCTTCACCTCCATGTCTACAAAGGGGTTACCAAGGTAGAGGTTGGATGCTCGTGAGCTTCATCCTTCTCTTCACCTCCATGTCTACAAAGGGGTTACCAAGGTAGAGGTTGGATGCTCGTGAGCTTCATCCTTCTCTTCTGCATCCCCATGTCTACAAAGGGGTTACCAAGGTAGAGGTTGTATGCTCATGTGCTTCCTCCTTCTCTTCTGCATCTCCATGTCTACAAAGGGGTTACCAAGGTAGAGGTTGGATGCTCATGTGCTTCCTCCTTCTCTTCTGCATCTCCATGTCTACAAAGGGGTTACCAAGGTAGAGGTTGGATGCTCATGTGCTTCCTCCTTCTCTTCTGTATCTCCATGTCTACAAAGGGGTTACCAAGGTAGAGGTTGGATGCTCATGTGCTTCCTCCTTCTCTTCTGCATCTCCATGTCTACAAAGGGGTTACCAAGGTAGAGGTTGGATGCTCATGTGCTTCCTCCTTCTCTTCTTCATCTCCATGGCTACAAAGGGGTTACCAAGGTAGAGGTTGGATGCTCATGTGCTTCCTCTTCTGCATCTCCATGTCTACAAAGGGGTTATCAAGGTAGAGGTTGGATGCTTGTGAGCTTCATCCTTCTCTTCATCTCCATGTCTACAAAGGGGTTACCAAGGTAGAGGTTGGATGCTTATGTGCTTCCTCCTTCTCTTCTTCATCTCCATGTCTACAAAGGGGTTATCAAGGTAGAGGTTGGATGCTCGTGAGCTTCATCCTTCTCTTCACCTCCATGTCTACAAAGGGGTTACCAAGGTAGAGGTTGGATGCTCGTGAGCTTCATCCTTCTCTTCACCTCCATGTCTACAAAGGGGTTACCAAGGTAGAGGTTGGATGCTCATGAGCTTCATCCTTCTCTTCTGCATCCCCATGTCTACAAAGGGGTTACCAAGGTAGAGGTTGGATGCTCATGTGGTTCGTCCTTCTCTTCTGCATCTCCATGTCTACAAAGGGGTTACCAGGGTAGAGGTTGGATGCTCATGTGCTTCCTCCTCCTCTTACCTATACTCCAAACATTAATTTGATCAGGTGCTGTATTTGATGGAGAAATTAAATTTTTATCATAAAGTATGTTTCTCTGTGAATACTTATCCAAGTCACATTACAAATAAACTGACACCTCCCAGGAAATGTGAGCAGCCTTATTTATGTATTGTCCAAGCATATGGGTAGCCACCTAGTGGTGACAGGAGGTAATTATTTTGTTATCTGGGAAAAAGTTGACTCTATTGATACTGTCTTTCTTGTCTGAATTAAAATCTAGACAGGAAATATGCATATATTTTTTTATCTTTCTGGATGACTTAATTCAGGATATAGTGGAAATTACTTTTGTTAATGTGTTTGGACAAGTATTCTTGGAGAAACATAATTTACAATAAAAACTTCTTTCTTTGAAGGGAAATAAATAATTATGTAAGCATTTGAGTTCATGGTGAAATTAATGGTAGATGTGGTGCTATGAGTCATATATATATATATATATATATATATATATATATATATATATATATATATATATATATACATATACATATATATATTCACAGAGATTCTAAATGTGTTTCACCTGTTTTGATGGAGGGTGCTGTTGAGTGTAGTTCAGTGAACTATGCCAGTGAAATCTCATGTCTCTAGCTGTACTTTCTTCACTAGGTGTATACCACTCTACTCCATAAGTGGATCATTCCTCACCATTTTATGGATTACCACATGTTGTTCCAGTCACTGGAGATGTAAAAATTATAAATTTGCAAGCCAGCCTGTTTCCACTGGATCCAAAAGCAGCAAAACTTTCTCATATAGAGAGTGACAAAAGCAGATCAAACACTTGTTGTGTGTCATAAGAACAATCAGTGCTTTTGTTGCCATTTTTACCTATAGTTTTGATAAATGCTTTTGACATCTATCTGAAAATGCTAAAATAGCAATCATTTTATTAATTTGACACTTAGATTTTTAACTAAGCTCACATTGATTTCATTTGTTAATTTTTGTAAGCTGATAGTAAATTTGCCTTAAGGATAAATACTCTTTTAAGTCTAAATGCAACCCTTTGGACTTGTAGAAGTTATAGATAAAATGAACTTATGTAGATTTTTTTTCAATGTATTGACTGAAATGTTGTCTGGTCATTGCATTTTACAAGTCTGCTCATACAGTGTAATCAATGTACACTACCACCTGTGAATCACCTGGTGTAAATTTCACTCGGATACACATCAAGAGTGGATTCTACCTGGTCATTTTATGGCTTACATCAGCATTCCTAATGGAGGCGGTAACATCATGGGTCGTACGTCAGTCACATCTATTACCTAACAGAGTGTAGCTCAAGCCTGACTCTACCTGTAAATCCCAGAGATTTCACTGTGTAGTGGGGGGTACTTCTGTGGACACTACACAGACATGAGTGGAAAGTACACTTTATATGTACTCTGTTTAGATGCATGAAAGTTTTGGTGAGAACATGCTCTTTTTTGAAGAATTTATAAATGTGTCTTTTGAGACTGAACCTTCTTGCCAAATGTATCATGAAGAGATGTCACTCGAGTAAGTCCTGTATAGATAATTTTTACGCATGCAAAATAATATGCAACCTTTTGTATATAATATATAATCTAGAATGAAATCATGAAATTTCATGTTTTGTATACAATTTTGATTTACAAAATGTCAATTTCATTTGCCTTTTTATCATGTTCAAGTAAGAATTTATGTGTATCATCAAACTGTATAGAAAAAAAATGCCTAGGTTTGTGTGGAAAGCTGAGTTCATATTGGTTACATTTTCTCTTTGTGTGAGCATCCATGTGTATAAAGTCCAAATTCTGTACATATATGAATTTCTCGCATCGAAATCTGGTGCTCATATGACCTGTATGTTCATTCAGTTTTCTTCAGTGATTTTTAGAGCAGACCTATCATATCATTTGATTTGCACAAGGGAGCTGCAAGGGATCAGTGGTTAGTTTGTCAGAATATAAGGCAATGGTTCTGGGTTAGAATCCTGTCAAAATCAGTCAGTTGCTGTGGTGTGTCTCTGGGCAAGACGCTTTACTCCCATTGCCTCGGCACTATGTAGCCTTTAATGTGATAATGTGCCGTTAAACAACCAACCAAAGTTAAAATGTGTTCATTTGCATAGGGTAAGTCTTCTTTGACTTGTCAAAATTACTGACATAATCCAAGTAATTTTCACTTTTTAAAGTGCAATGATATTACTGAAAAGCAGTTTATTCTGGAACATAAGTAGTAGAATTATGGTCGCAAAACAGTTTTGTGGTTGAAGTCTTAAACATGTTACCATACACAAACAAATGCATCATGTAGTATATTTCACAAAAGGTACCCGGGTTCCTGCCAGTTGATCAGTAGGTTTAGATATATTTCAAGGGAAAGAAGCCAATCACAAAGAACTTTGGTTGCAAAATGTTGGCACTTGAGTGTGCAATGGAGAGAAATATGAAAATGAACTGAAATTATCCTTTTAATACACACATACCTGTGTACAGACATGAGTTACAGATATATAGACACATGTAAGTGATATGTCTGTTCCTCTAAGTTGATCAGTAGATTTAGCTACATGTATTTTTCAAAGGAATTAAGCCAGACAAAAAGAGCTTTGCATCTGTAATGTCGCATTTGATTGGCAGTTGAGTGTACAATAGAGATAAATGTGGTGATGACTAAAGGCCAGTCCTCGCTTCTTTTCCGTATCTGTATTATTTCATACAATTAAAGGTATGCAGGAATCTACTGTAAACTCGTTATAATCCAGACATCTCTAGGTGCTTCCCTATTATTTCAGACTTTTGGGGCATTTTATTTCAGCTGTGTTATTAGAATACAATTAGAATATCAATTTTGTTGTTCACTCATGCCAAATAAAGAACACTAATGCTTGATATTTGATCCACTCGGACAAATATAGTTGTTATTTGGACTTTGTAATAGCATAAGGAAAAATTGGATGATGTCAAGGAAAGTATTTTATGTTTGAAGGCATGAATCATTTTTATGATGCCTTCTGTACAGGGATTCTGTTCGATCTCCTTAGTCATTATTTGTATCACTGCAATGTGTAATATTTCTGTATGATGGTTATATTTCAAGTTTAGAGATATTTGGTTTGAAAAGGACATAAACAAGATCATGACAACAACCTTCAGCTTTTCTCAGCTTACGTTTCTCATCTTACGTTTTATTTGTATGTAATCACATGCAAAGTAATGTATTGTGAATTCATTTATTTTTTGTGGGTATAATATTTTTGTGTTTGTAAGAAAATTTATATTTTCATGGATACTCAAGTTGGAGGATTAAGGATGGGGTCCTGTCCTTTCCACAAAAAGGTTTGTTGTTGATTTTTAAATTTGTGGTTTGAAGCAACCAAGAAAATTGGTATCCAACAAAAATAATGAATGCACAGTATATGCAAAACTATGTTCAAGCACAGTTATGTGAGATGTATGTACCCTTGCTAGATTAAAATTGCACTCGTGGTTTGGCAGTCAACAGAATAAAAATATCTGTGATAGGATTATTTTTGTTGGTATTTTAATATTTCTTTAATTTTTAACTGACCTGACCAAAAGGCTGTGTGAGCTTACAGGATGGCCCTGCATCTTTTATGCATTGATGATCAGCAATTGCTATCTCCAACTTCTTAAAATCCACTGGACCAGTTTCTGTTACATTTGGCAGGAAACACGATGGCATGAAGACCTTTCAGCCTTGTGCAGTGCTGTTGATCTGCCATCAGATATAACTGCACTTTTTATATATAAAAAAGAACCGCTTCAGTGACTGAGTGGTTGTAGCGTCTGCCTAAGATACAGAATGTCGCGGGTTCGAATCCCAGCCAAGTCATTCCAAAGACTATTAATATGGTACCAACAGCTGCCTCGATTTGCTTTCAGCATTAAGAGGCTAGTGTTAGGCCTGGTTGGCCGGTGTGACTGGGTGGGATATCATGCTACATGTTTGCAGCATGATGCCACAGTGCTCGACATTACTAATTACTCTTACACTGCAGACATCGTAGCGATATGACAGAAAATTTGTAAACTGATTTAAAAGATCAAAAGCACACACACTCACACACACTAAAAACAGAAAAACCTTTAAGCAGCTTTTCAAAAACTGCTCGATATAATCTGATCAAGTTTGACAGAAAGCATCCTTGCATAAAAAGAGCTTGAAAATGTCAATCAATTATGGCCACTATTACTAAAAAAATATTTTTTTAAAAAAAACTGGCATCATAAAAACTGCCGAACATAATAGGACTGGATTTGACGGAAAGAATCCTGACATGAAGGGTTTTCAGATTTTTACAGTTGATACCAATCCACCATCAAATATAGTTATTACTAAAATACAAAATAAAAATTAAATGAATGCTTCTTGGCAGCAGCTCAGCTGACTTTGACCAAATTTGACAGAAAGCGTTCTGTATAACAATGCTGATTTGCCATCAAATATGGCAACCATTGCTAAAAGTAGAGAAATCTTAAAATAACTTCTCCAGATCACTTAAGATAAACTTGGATGAAATCTAGTGTAATGGGTACAAATTCATGTACTCAGAGTGCCATGCTTATTTTAAGCACTAACTTGGATGAAATCTAGTATAACGGGTACAAATTCATGTACTCAGAGTGCCATACTTATTTTAAGCACTAACTTGGATGAAATCTAGTATAACGGGTACAAATTCATGTACTCAGAGTGCCATGCTTAATTTAAGCACTAACTTGGATGAAATCTAGTATAACGGGTACAAATTCATGTACTCAGAGTGCCATGCTTAATTTAAGCACTAACTTGGGTGAAATCTAGTATAACGGGTACAAATTCATGTACTCAGAGTGCTATACTTATTTTAAGCACTAACTTGGATGAAATCTAGTATAACGGGTACAAATTCATGTACTCAGAGTGCCATACTTAATTTAAGCACTAACTTGGATGAAATCTAGTATAACGGGTACAAATTCATGTACTCAGAGTGCCATACTTAATTTAAGCACTAACTTGGGTGAAATCTAGTGTAAGGGGTACAAATTCATGTACTCGAGAGTGCCATACTTATTTTAAGCACTAACTTGGATGAAATCTAGTATAACGGGTACAAATTCATGTACTCAGAGTGCCATACTTAATTTAAGCACTAACTTGGATGAAATCTAGTATAACGGGTACAAATTCATGTACTCAGAGTGCCATGCTTAATTTAAGCACTAACTAGGATGAAATCTAGTATGACGGGTACAAATTCATGTACTCAGAGTGCCATACTTATTTTAAGCACCAACTTGGATGAAATCTAGTATAATGGGTACAAATTCATGTACTCAGAGTGCCATACTTATTTTAAGCACTAACTTGGACACAGCCTTTAGAAAAATCAACATCAACATCGGTCTTGACGGCTGTTGTATTTTCAGGAAATCTTGCATCAAAATAAAATGACTGGAATTTTAGTGACCTTTCAGGAACTGGCAAAATCACACCAGTTCGCTTTGTCATCCTTCACAAAATCCAGGATGGAACGTTTTATTTTCTCTTTGGACTTCGATTCTGGTCTCTGTTGAACGCAAGTAAAATTCTTCAGGCATCAGCAGATCTCCAGGAAATTTTAAAAAAAAATATTAATGATTTTCCTGTGGACTAAAATTGGATTCAAAAACAGCTAATTCACTCATTGTAGTGATACCTTGAAGTAACATCTAGACTTTTGCCAGTAGAGAAATGAGAAAACAGAATAACATTACACATAGGTATAACGACCACGATGTTATTCTAACAATCGTTAAGACGAGAAAGCTCCTGTGGATTATCGAGAATGACCCATACCATCCTACATGGCGCCGTATGAGGCCAAAGGGAAAGAGCACGCCAGCCCAAGAACTGGGTTGAAAACATGGCGGAATGGAAGGCATGACACGAAAAGAAGCATCACAGACCGTAAACGAACACAGTCTTTGGAGATTATGTTGAGGAAGGAACATCGATGTGGCGCCCCAGCGATCTCGTCAATCAAAGGATAAATGTGATTGGATTACAAAAATAATAGGAGACCGAGAAGTCTACTAGGTACAAATTATAGATTGCTTTTGGCTGAATATTTATACGTTTTTTGGTCAAATGTGAATCACTTTATCGTCAACTTCTTTGACAATAATACAGTTCTTTTAAAATATCTGATTTGCTCGTTCCATTGGAAAATTTGTTTCTATTTCTGCAACGATCTAAATGCATATGCTGAGATTATTGTACAGTACAGTGTTCCTGTTTATTAATGATTGTACATGACTGACTTTACTTTAATATGACACCGCTCCAGTGGCCTAGTGGATAGAGTTTCTGCCTCAGATGCTGAAGGTCGTGGGTTCGATCTCTGGCCAAGTCATACCAAAGACTTACAAAAATGGTACTAACAGCTGCTTCGCTTGGCGCTCAGCATTACGAGATTAGTGTTAGGACTGGTCGGCCTCATGTCAGGATAATGGGACTGGGCATGATGCCCCAGTGTTAGACATCACTATAAACTGCCACACTGCAGACATCGTAAAGATATAACTGACCAATTGTTTAAGCTACGTTAAAGATCCAAAACACACACACAAACACACACACACACACACACACTTTAATATGACCGTTCTGGTGGCCATAGTAGTTAGAGCGTCCGCTCCAATGCGGGAGGTCGCGGGTTCGAATCATAACACAGACTTATAAAAATGTACCTGCAGCTGCCGCGCTTTGTGATCAGCATTAAGGGGTTAGTGTGCACAGCATTTCTAAATAAACTTTTGATGACTTATGATATTGAACTTAAAATTTTCTCACATTCAGACAAACCTTAATGTAATATTGATCAACTTATGACCACGTATGCAAATGAGATTATATTGGGCCTTACCCAGATGAACCACGCTTTCAGTAGTCGACTCTTTTACCTCCGGTGATGTTTTAAAAAAGGTTGCATTTCCTTATTAAAAAAAAGCTCAGAAAAATAAAAAAATAAAAAGTACCCCCACCCCGTCACATGATCTAATTAAACAGATTGAGGCTAAATATTCTCATATTGTTTAGGTAGAGGTCGTTTTAAGTAGAAGTCTTCAAGTTGGATTTTCTCATGTTGCAATAAGTTTATTTTTCATGACATAATAAGCTTTTGTTTGTTGTCTCCCTTACGCAGACCGCCACGTTGGATGCGGGAAAAGAATGACTCGCTGACGTGGCGTGATTTTGACTTAAATTCAAGTTACTATGCATTACTATTAATATCCCAAATTGTGTTGAAATATTTGGAAGAAAAGAACATCCACAAAATTATTTAAGTGTATAATGCACTTATACAAAATTAGGTTCTACATAATAAGATAAAGGATAAAGACCGCAATTTCATCTCAGCCGAATGAGGGTTCGCTAAATAATGCCTGGATGTAAAATCTCTATTAGTTCTAACAGTAATAAAGATTATATATTACGTTGTGGCAATTACAAATAGGATGAAATATTTAATAAACTGTTACTAGAACAAAGAATTTATTGTATTTAGTCCCAAACATTCACATTCAGTTTTGAATTGATCCGTCGTGTTCATATTGAAATCATTAATGACCAAATGGGATCAGAAGTCTGAATATATTTATACAAGGGCATGAACCGCAGAATTATCTATGAGCGCCTTGTGAGATCTTATTGGATTAAATCTCTCCAATGTTTGGTTTTACGTCCGAACATTTAGCATGGTAGGATTCTTTATTGCTATAAAGCAACCAACCATCATTCAGGTTTTATTATTTGCCCTTGATTTTGATCATGGAATTCATTAGCCAAGATTCATTTAGCTTGCTCCATGATTCAGCTATAACCTAAGTACCAGTGAAAAGTCGAAGGCTATGTATATATAGAAAGATATGATATGCTGGTTTGGTGACGATTGAACACACATTTTAGCGAATCGTTTAATATTTTAATCAAATCCACGGGGATGTAGTCTCAACTTTGCTATTGTGTATTTTAGTCGTTGACTCATTGATAAAAGGCTGTGAATGTTTAGCGTGACCGTAAGTTTGTGTAACAAAGAATATTTCTCAAAGAAGATGCAGATTAACAATTTTACTTTGAGGAGACGCACATTTATGATTTATCCAAAAAAATATTCGATCAGTTAGCAATTCAGTTATATTATATTCAATTATATTCACATCATTACGTGCCTGTCTCTTTTATGAAACCGATTATATTTATTCGCCAATCTTAACTCAGTATTTAACATTTTTGCAAATGATTTATTTGTTTAAATATATATATATATATATATATATATATATATATATATATATATATATATATTTGTATGCTTATTTTGTGCTACTGCGAGAATATATTGCAGAAACGCATTTTGTGAAGTAATGCAACTTGCAAAATAGGCCTGCTACACAAAAATATTACATACGGTTTATATTCAACGATATATAGTGAGGCGCCCCTTCCAGCTATGTTTTGTGTATCATTTGTCAATGATACTGGAACAGGTAAGACGTGAAACCTTGGTCTGCTGAGAATGCATTCAACAGTTTCGATCTCTTTCCATAAACCCTCTGTCATTTTCCAACATACACAACATACTTTGGAACTTAAAAGGGGACTTTTTATATGGAATTACATCACAATTAATACTTCCAGTTCTGTACCCACGAATGTAGTTCTAGTCTATTTTTAGAACATTTTTTCCTCTCTCATTTTGGTGGTGATAGAAGAGTTTTATTTATGCATTTTTGGTAGGGATTTAAAGGTAACTGTTTATTCTTGATAATATAAGCTCAGGGTGTTGTTGTCTCTGTGTATTTCGGCGACAGTGCATGGTGAGTAATAAGGCCTTGGTGATGATCCGGTAGTGAAATCTGTGTTCTGTTTACATGCTGCTATGTTGACAGGCCAGCATCTCAAAAAAGAGCAGGTCAACCTTTGACGAGAACTTCACTGTGAAGTCATCTTTGAAGGTATTTTAGATTAACATATGATTTTTATTGATTGTCACACAGTGGAAAGGTCAGTACTGAGAAACAAATGTAGAGGACATATAGTAAAATTAATTGTGTTCTATGTCCATATGTGTATTGCACGGTGTACTCTCTCTCTCTCTCTCTCTCTCTCTCTCTCTCTCTCTCTCTCTCTCTCTCTCTCTATATATATATATATATATATATATATATATATATATATATATATATATATATATATATATATAAGAGAGAGAGAGAGAGAGAGAGAGAGAGAGAACTGGTAGAAAACAGAGAAAACAATCACCCGCGCCAAATTCTTTGTGCAGCTTCATTCTTTTTTACGGTTTGGAAAATGTACTCTCCGATGACCGCAAATACTATGCTCACAACGAATCGACAGAACCACCCAATCTCAAACTAATTTTAATAATGTAATAATTTGTGCAAACAGACTTAAGTCTATGCAGGATAAATCGGCGTCTTTTGGAAAGCTCGGCAATCTTTCATTTGGAAGTCTATAAATAGTGACTCTCCACAGGTCCATATCTTATTACAACATTATGGGGAATATTTTTCAGGCGACATTTACGCCCTGGTTGGTCGATCGCTTCAAACCATAGTCATTATGTCATCGCAATAATATGAATGATTTATTCATAGTTAATCCCATATCATTAGAGAATAAAGACTCGTGCAATTATTTCACTCTTGTAGTTATCTAGTCAGGACAAGTAGCTTAGGATTATAATAAATATACAAAAATTGCATTCCCGGTGACATTTTCGAGTATTTTTTAAAGTAAACTTTATACTTACAGTTATTGCGTGAGGACAATTAAAATATGCTACGGATTGGGTCAGTGAGGTTGGCGTTGTGTGTGGAAATACGTAATAAAAAGCATAGCTCGAGTGTCACATGGCAGTCATAAAATATTGATCACTGTTTCTTTTTTGCTGTTTTTTCCCCATCAACTCTGCCTTGTTCTATGAATGAAAGCTCTCCCTCAACGACCATTCATATAACGTCGGTAAACACCTGTCCTTCTTTTCTATCATAGTTTTCATTTTGATTTCCAAGTTGTATCAAATTTGCTGTGGAAATTTCATGATATCGTCCTTTTTGTGGGGTGGAATGTAATACGTGTGTGTGCATGTGTGGATGTGTGTGTGTGTGTGTTTGTGTGTGTGTGTGTTGTTGTTGTTGTTTGCAATAGTGAACTCATCTGCAAATATTACATGAAAGCGGAACGTTGTAGAATAGCACTATGTAACACAATTTTTATTCCTGGGTAGTAAGTGTTATTTCCTAATTGTTTATGCCTCGAAAGATAGAAATGGGCTATTATTCCCCACAAACTTTGTTTTTGTGACCAGGACAGTGATATTTTGAAATTTGCATATTTTCCAGAACATTCCAGATAGTGTCAGTGCTAGGTAAACTTGGAGTATCTTCTAGAACTTGCCAGTAATATAAATTGTAACATAAATACAGGGGCCTTAAGCCCACCAGTTCAGTTTAGTTCCGGCTGCTTAAGTGGATATATATCAGCATTTTTCTGAGATGGGATCAAGAGGCTGCAAGCATCCGTCATATGCATTTTGCTTTGTCTGCGGCCAATTTATCACGACAGGAGAGAAAAAGTACTTCGTGGAAGCATCTGCAAAGATGTGTCAGACCTACAAGGAATATTCCGACATGCCTGTCGGGGATAATAAAAAAAAGACCTGGGCACCTCATTTCACATGCAAGCACTGAAAACAAACAAAAAACTCTGGAAGGTAAGATGAACAATTGTTGCTCGGAATTTTATGTTATAAAATTTGTTAAAATTTTTAAAATTGTAACAGTTTTTAATTTTAAAATGTTTTACAATTTTCAATCTTTTTGAAAAAATAGAACATATATGAAAAATGTTGCTAGAATCTCTTACACATTAGTCATGGGTGAAATAAATGTATTTTTGTAGGATGGTACAGAGGGGAAAAGAGAGCCATGAAGTTCGCTATCACAAGAATTTGTCGGGAACCCATTGACCACTTAACCAACTGCTACTTCTGCATGGTGGACCCTTCCAAACGTCGGACTGGCAAGAATACATCTGTTATCACGTATCCGGATCTTCCTTCAGTTATCGCCCCGGTGCCTTACTACCTAAGCTCCCTGTACCCACTCCTCCGGGGAGAGAGAGCAGTCGTGTTTAGAAGAGAACAACATTTCAGAGAGCGAGGAAGACGTTATAATGTTCAGCGCTTAGGTTATATATCAAAATTTCGACGAATACAAGCAAAGCCTCATCAAAACACGTTGTTCATTGGTCACGAACATGAAAGCTGTCGCTACTGCAATAGACGATTTTGTTATAGAAACGTACATTTGCCATCTTCCTGAGTATCTTGAAAACTGCCTTTATGCTTGCTCCCGAAGACATTTTGAAAACTGTCTTTATGCTTGCTCCCGAAGACATTTTGAAAACTGCCTTTATGCTTGTTCCCGAAGACATCTTAAAAACTGTCTTTATGCTTGCTCCCGTGGACATCTTTAAAACTGCCTCTACGCTTGTTCCTGAAGACATCTTGAAAACTGACTCTATGCTTGTTCCCGAATACATCTTGAAAACTGAATATATGCTTGTTCCCGAAGACATCTTAAAAACTGACTCTATGCTTGTTCCCGAAGACATCTTGAAAACTGATTATATGCTTGTTCCAGAAGACATCTTGAAAACTGAATATATGCTTGTTCCCAAAGACATCTTGAAAACTGACGCTATGCATGTTCCCGAACACATCAGTCAGACACTTCTCCTTGTAAGATATATGTATTTTTGTCAGGTGCTGAGTTCTGAGAAGACATTAAAGTCGAAAATATCCGTATAATATTCTGGAAATTACCCGAACTTTGAGTATATAAATGAAGTATAAAATATTCCTTTGAATAACCAGATAGATCGGTTGTATCTTTGTCCGA
This sequence comes from Sinohyriopsis cumingii, assembly GCA_028554795.2. Classification (NCBI taxonomy): domain Eukaryota; kingdom Metazoa; phylum Mollusca; class Bivalvia; order Unionida; family Unionidae; genus Sinohyriopsis; species Sinohyriopsis cumingii. The sequence continues at coordinate 138,279,924 of CM068830.1, read as the reverse complement.
ATATGGCTTTGCTTTTTAATTAAATTTACCAACAGACAAGACCTATCTGGCAGCTTTCCAAAGTTGGATCATATTCGTAATTGGGTCTGCAATTTAGATAGTATAAAAATAGTGAACATTCATAAAATTAGGGCACTAAAAGAATGTTATTTCTGACAGATCGTAAGCTCATGTTCCCCTGCTGTTTGAAATGACTGATGTTATAATCTCACACAAGGAGAGGTGATTCACATAAAGTGAATCATTGATAAGAGCGCCATCAAGACATCAGGAAAGAGAATTCTTCCCTTAAACTGCCTCTAAGAAGCCTATCCGACATATCTCAGTTTGTTCTTTGTGTTTTTTCTTACCTTGTTCTTTTAAGGTTGGGGTTGAGAGGAGTGTATTATTTTACTGAAATTCCGTCTGATTTTGTAAATTCATTTATATTGTTATATTTTGATGTCAACATGAAAGGACGTGCTTTGCTATTTAATTATATTGTCAAAGAAAGACTACAATATTTTATTTTGTTAAAAATTAGTATAATTGACAAATAATTAACTAAGGAACATGAAAACACACGCATATATATATATATATATATATATATATATATATATATATATATATATATATATATATAGCTACAAGTAGCCCGAATTGCCAAACGTGTTTCAATTGATTTTTAATTCTTACATGTGTCAATCTTATAATACTATATCCCTAATAACCAGTTTGGAGACGGAGCATAGCAGTTCTGTATCAGTACTATTGATTAAAGAAGAAAAATGTTATTTCTACAGTTGCAGAGTTTCACAAGCTGAGCTTTGATCTGTGTCTGTATTTGTCCATGCTTCTGTTTTTATGTAACGTAGTCTTGCCTCCTGTCAGGTTGGAAGTAAATGGTGAGTGCGTCATAAAGACAAAGCCGTGTAGACTAAAGGTCCTGATAATTAATAGTTAGGTTTGAACAGTAGACCTGATTCAACAACACAAGTAGAATCTTGATTCGTTTCAAGATAAGATATTTTTCATGTACAGGTTTCATCGATGTCCTATTAAAGCTGTACACAAACTATCAAACTTCGGTATTTTTAAATAAATATTTTGTTTGAGATATATGATTTTTATTAGTATGGTGTCAGATTTATTTACCGGCCTCGTATGATGATTTTGTTCTCCATGTACCAGATTGTTCGCATCCCACCCCACCACCAAAATAATGTCCTTAGGGTATTATATAATTTTTCCAAAGAGAAAAGTCACTCTTTGATTTTTTTCCCCTCCAAGCAAGCAATTCTTTCCGTGGGAAATTAAATTCTAGTATCAGTTACCACTCACCACCCCAACTGTCCCAACTTTTTCCTTTTAATATATCAGTCAGTTTATTTTTTTAAATGGCAACTAAAGGTATTGTAGATACATTTGTGCATACTGGCATATTTATTACATGCCCATTTAATCTTAAGCTTCTTCATTCCGTATTGCCGTATCACACACACACACACACACACACACACACACACACACACACACACACACACATTGGAACTATTTAGATGTCTCCACTGACGTTCGCGCGTAAACATTTGTAGGTGTTGTGAACTGAACTTTTATAAATTCCAAATTGCGTTGAATTTAATTTATATTGTTTAGATAAAAATATTTCGAATGCATAAAATAGGGGAAATATAATAAATATTAAACTGCATTTTCATTGTGTTCCTAGTCGGGGGAAAGAACTTGCTTGATATGGCTAACCAATACTGCATTGGTGTATGTCTACGCTATATCAGTCTCGTTCTTTCCACCGACTCAGAACAAAACGCGTATGTAGTTTTGTGTATATTTCGAATATTGTAATGTTAGACCAAATCTCAGAAGTTGCATGGACCATATTTCGCTACATTGACATAATGCTATCTCAATAAAAATGTTGATTCTAATTACATCATAACATTCAGTTACGATGCGGAGCCCTGGGTTTACGTTTTTTGCGTTCTTGCAACCAAACCTTGAGCATGTTCATGTTAAATATCCAATGGATTATATCCACTTTCAATCGATTTTAAACAAAATAGTCGCAGTGAACCTGGGATATTTTCTACGATGTCATCAAAGTTGGCAGCTAGGTTAATAATGTGCGCACCGGGAAAGACGAGCTATGTTTTATGCCTAATTGCTCATTTAAAAACTTAGGAAACACTCAATAAGTTGTTTTGTTGCGTGTTTTTTTTTTTCTTCTTCAAATTTAGTAAAGAGTCTTTGTGATGGTCATTAGTTTATGTAGTTATGTGGCAGTGTCTACACATAGCATGCAGGAAAAAATGGATTTTAAAGCAAACATAATCCCAAGGATCTTCCTATGCAGAAAAATATAGTGCGGTTCTTCCCCAGAGGACAAATTAATATAAAACAAGATATCGGCGGAGAAGTCAGCGCTATGACTATTCTTCCAGAAAGAAGATTATTCGGCTTGGGTTTAAAATAAACAATTTTTCTTTTATTTAAAAAAAATGTTTGATCTATATTTTTATACATTGGGTGAAAATGGCTTTTAACAAGTTTTTCTCCAAGAGACAAACGGTTCTTGGGTAGGTTTCTTCAGAGAAAAACGGCGGGATGTGTGCGGGATAGGAATTGCCCTAGGAGGTATTTCAAAGTATGATGGGGTGTGTTTAAGGTGAGAATTGTTCTAAGAGCTATTTTCTTTGGGTGTTTTTTGTTGTTGTTTCTTTCTTTCTTGTGAGGTTTTAGGGGATCCATCTGATGGGGTGGGGTCTCTGACATGGGCATGATTCTTTCGCCGGTAATTCACGAACATTAAGTTTATTAATACTTAATTAATCACTATTTGCTAACGTTCTATTCATCAGAAAGTTAACATTATATGGAATACAGCTTTAAAAAGAAGAACATTTTTTTAATGTCTTTTTTACGATAATACGTCTTTCAGTTTAGAGCGCGGGTCTGTTTACGATATATGATTATCATAATAACTTAAAGGCGCGGAAAGGATAAATACCGAGTGAACTACCTTTTCAAATGATCCAACTAACTCCCTGGCTGGCCACTTTATACCACAACAATTTGCTAACTTTTTCACTGGTTAATTAGTTCAACAACAATTTACTAATTCCCCGACTGGTTAATTTTTAACACAATGATTTACTAACTCCCTGACTGATTAATATATACCACAACAATTTGCTAATTCCCTGACTGGTTAATTTATTCCAAAAAAAAAATAGTAATTCCCTGAGTGGTTAATTTATTCCACAGCAATGCACTAATTCCCTGAGTGGTTAATTTATACCACAACAATTCAGTAACTCCATGGCTAATTAATTTATACCACAACAATTCAGTAGTTCCATGAGTGGTTAATTTATACCACAACAATTTACTAACGCCCGATCGGTTAATTTATACCACAACAATTTACTAACTCCCTGACTGGTTAATTTGTACCACAACACTTTACTAACTTCCTGACTGGTTAATTTATAAGAATGATTAATTTACAACACATCAATTTACTAATTCCCTGAGTGGGTAATTTATAATTTTATGAAATTAGTGTTCTCATAAACTCTCAGTAATGCTGTTTTCCATGACCATATAGAAGAGAGAGAGAGGGAAAGAGAAAGAAGTTCAGACTCTCTTGAAAGAGGTGTCACTCATAACGGTGTAGATACGGACACATCTTGGTGAAAATGGCTTTGCGGGAGGTACGGAATTCTGTAACGATACAAGCCTCTTTGAGATTCCGAAGAAGACTAATTTTATTGAAATACCCAACAAATAAAATTACATTACAATATCAATCTACATAAACTTAAATTACGGATATAAGAGATACATATAAAGCTACGACATTCTTTCACATACCAACATCATACATTGGTATAATTTCTGCCTTCTAGAATATAATACAGATAGTAAAACATCGAATACATTCTCGATAGCTAAAGAATCTAAAAGTCAGTATTTCAGGCTAATACCGTAATCATTAAATATAAATATATTTTACTAAATTTAACCTAAAATGTCAACATATTAAACTCTATTATTTAAAGAGTAATATATTTCTGAACTAGCTATCACTGAGTATGAACTTGCTAGCGAACGTTGTTTTTTAATACTATAATCAACAATATAATTACGATTAAATATAAGTTCTTCAAACAATTAAACTTTTCCATACATTATATTAAAGAATAGAAAAAAAAAATATAAAAATAATCCTATGTTGCAACGTACCGATGTTTGATTAACATCTTAACACTAAAAGTCCCTATACAATATTTTAAAAAAATCGTACGCAGACGGTGTCTTACCTGTAACGATACAAGCTCCCATGAGATTGCGACGAACGGACTGATTCGTCAACAACTGTCCTGGCTTTTTGTGCATAGTTTCTTAGGACGCAGCCAAGTATGGTCATACGTCTAGTTCTTGAGTAACGCCAGAATCTCAAAGTGAGGCTTCGTCGTTTCTTACAGACTACCGTATGGATCTATGTACGTCATTAGACAGTTTGTCCCGCATCAACACGTGGAGCTTATAGCTTAGTCAGTCAGAGAATTTTAGGAATCCGCTAGTTCAGTAACTTACACAACTTACCGAATGAAGTTTTTGCTGACTTTACAATACAACGGAAATGTATAGTGCAAGAGAGTTTTGCCTTTTTGCTCATAAGGGCACAGCCTTTATCAAATAGTATATAATTGTAATACCGAAATAAAATGAATTTAATTCAATATATTTTAATAGAAAATTACTTTCAATATAATTTAATCAAAAATTACTTTTAATACAATTTAGAGAAATTTTCAATCTTATTACTTTTACTAAAAAAATTCTGTCCTAATAATACCACAACAGTTAACTAACTCCCTGACTGGTCGATGTCTACCACAACAATGTAAGATTAGACGTATCAACATCTTTCTTATTATTAGTGAAGCGAAATATAATTACGCACCACAATTTAACGATTTGCATGTCAAACAGATATACAATCCACAGTCGACTTTATTAAAAAGTTTACTTCGAAAACCAAAGTATTGTTTTTATGTTTTTCAGAATAAAGTGCGAACACCTAATATAGTTAATCATTTTGGTTTTATATTGCTCAAGTATTTCACATCTTAAACATTTTATTACTGCGTGTCTTGCTCCCCCACTACCTTAATTGTTGTTCGAATTTATTAATTATCTGATATCTCATCCTTTTACTACATGTACCTATCATGTCATGTATGGTCAGGGCACTTCAAAGACGGCATTCGAAACTTTTTAATCTTGTTTGCATTTTCACTTTGTACAAGTTTGTCTTTGCAAGAAAATATTGGTGTCGTTCTCCTTCTCCGCCTCCTCCTCCTCCTCCTCCTTCTTCTTCTTCTTCTTATTATTATTATTATTACAGTGAACTCTCGCTAAAACAACGTTCTTCGCGACGGAATATTTGGGTTCTGACCTAAATTCTTGGGATGAAAGGTGTTCAGTGGTCAATGTTTAGTGGAATATTTACTTTCTGACTCCAACAGAGCTTTACTGGTAATAAACTTGCGTTTTTCATTTTTGTAGTGCTCTTTACAAGAATATTTTAATTTCTTTGGGTTTCTCCTTTTATCTGAAATGTGTTAGAAGATAGTATCTAAACATATTATTTATAAAAAGAACAACGGATTTAAATGGAGTAAAGCACGTGTAATGTTTGAAAAATAAGATAATAGTGGATACAAAGTGAAGATTTATATTTCTGACCCGTTCTTCTCGGTTTTTATATGTGCCTGTTAGAGAATACTATGACATGGACCCGATCTCGTCAAAATGAAACGCTTGATTAGCAATAATAAAAAACAAACATAAAAACAAATTCGTTACTGCGACAAAATGGCTTGAATCAATTTGGGGATTATAACGAGAGCTAACCGGATGATGATGATGATGATGATGATGATGATGATGATAACCATATATCGAATAAGTAGTTTTCCTTTTGTAATCATTCTCCTTGATTCCTTAATAAGGCACTGAAATGATATTTCTTTTTTTTTAAAAAAAAAGGTATCAAAACCTTGGTCGACATGGGCATCTAGTATTAAAAGATTAATGACTTTTAAATCTCTGTTGCAATAATTCCTGTAAAATACCATGTCTCTTATTATTTTGTTTAGTTGAATCAAGTTCTGTTTTGATATCCGTTGAACTGAGAATATCCAAATACGATTGTGATAATCTTGTTTTCCAAATATACCTACTAGACACCATATTGTCTTCATTACTAATTTTACTTTCACTTCAGAGAAGGGGCCCCGAGTGGCCGAGTGGTCTAAAGCGCTCGCCGTTACGGATCACTGCCATCTCACCTCTGTCTGCGTGAGTTCGAGTCCAGCCTCGGCTAACGTTGGTACGTGAGAAAGCCTGCCAGTAGCTTCTCGTGGGTCGGTGGTTCTTCCCTGGGTTTTCCAGGGTTCTTCCTCCACCAATTATACTGGCCGCCATGTATAGCCTATCTTGTGCTGAAAATGGCGTTAAACCCTACAACAACAACAACCACTTCAGAGAATATCCTGTTATAGCTAATACTCAATATATAACTTCATGGTACAATGATCGGATAAAATGCCATGTTTACCTACCTGTAACGATTAAACACGGGACCTTAGATATTGACTAGTAAATATATAAATGACTTTTTTTTCCTTTTCCATTTGCAAAGTGATTGTTCAGAACGCGTTTACAACATCAATTATTGCATAACTTTTAAAAATTTGGCAAAGTTGTGTCACGTGATGCATGTCCAATCTCATGTTCAAATATAGAAATAGACAACGGTACATGAACGCTCAAGTCAACTTGTACATTATCTGGGTCAGCTCGTGTCGTGGCATTGAGGTCACAACTCACCAAATGATAATTATTGCACGTTCCAGAGTTTTCTAATGTAAGAATATGTTTATATAGTATGCTTTGGAGATGCGATCCTACTGACTCCTATCTACTTGCATTTTAGGGAATTACATAACAAATAGAGAAGTAAATATATCTTTTCTGTATTTAACAATAAAAATGAAGCAAAGCTGTGTGAAACACATGTGTACACTTCCATATCAGTAAAACGTAAGATTATATTTGCCACAGCAATTTGGAATTATCTAAATTTGATTTTGTAATGTATGTTGTTCTGGTTATAAAATATCACACATAAAACATCTACACACACAAGCTCACGAACGTTCGATTTACATTTGGGTCATTGCAGACACGTAGAGGGAGAACCAATGGCGGAGATACAGTCTACAGTGTAAAGCTGACTGCGTCCAGGAAGTGTTACGCGATATAATCAAACCTAAGTATCACAATATGGTAGTAGTACCATTATGGGCCTTTAAGACCAAACTTACACGTCACGAATCCTAATCCGAAAATTACTTCTTGTTCCCCATAACGTTTCCCCTCTGGGAATATTTTTAATGGAGTCTTGCATCCCGTGGAAGCTTCTCTTCTCAAGCCCGCGTGAGTCCGCATGGGAGCCAGCGTCAGGGATTCACGAATTGTGGAGCCGTGAATGCTAAGTGTGGTCTCATACGCGCCCATTATGATATTATGAGATAGATAGACCAATAACATAGAAGTTATTCACTATCAGAGAATTGCAGTGAACTATTATATAATATCATTAGAAACCACAGTTTTACGCATGATGTATTGTGAAAGAATTCACGTCTTCGGCTAATACGTGAATTAAATTACCAGACCCATTTTGTGCTTGTAACGTCATAGAACAAATTACATTTCTGTTTAGTTTGAATGCGTCATTTGGTCGAAGAGGCCCCAAAAGATGCAATATAATTTTTCAAATACGTGTTCCGAGCATGTGTAGTAAACTAGCAATTAGGGATTGCGTCGGAGCGAGCAGGACGAAAACTTAGTGAAAATTAAATTAAAGCACAGAAAAGTCATTGTATGATATTGTACAACGTTTGCAAAAGGTAATTGCTGCACGGAAGATGCATAGACGCCGCGAGAGTAATCGATATTAGATCACGCAAAGACACATTCGGGAAAAACCAAAACAATACATAATCCTGGGATGTTATGCCTCCAGCGGCTGGACCTGAATTACGTCACGGGTCAGATTAACCTGAACTGTCGAGGCGATCTTGATAATATCTGGAATTGATCGTTGGTCATGTGAATATTATTAATATCTCCGGGCCAACGAGAACTGTTCTCAGCGACGACAATACGATGTTAACATCACACTGTGGAAATTCAATCTATATGGCAGAGCTAAAAAAAATATGTTTGTATTCGCGTAATAAAATTTGAGAGTCTTGGCCTTGTCACCAACGTAATTTTTCGTCAGATCTCATAATCGATTGATTTAATCTCGTATGCTTCCGTGAGGAGTCCAATAACATTCCAGGTACCATCCCTACCATTCTCTGCCGAAAACATAAGCGAGTTATTCACATCCAGTCTTCCAATCGCAAATTGTGACAAATATAATAAATGCCCAACGATGCTAAAGCGATCTCGATTACTCAAGATTGCCAAGCGGCGATGAATATCAGGAAAATGATTTCCGTTTTAGTTTGACGAGATTGTAATCGTCTAGGTAACAGTAGGGGTTAGATGTTCAACGGCACACTGTATCGCAGCATTGATTTAGCATAACACAATAAAACTCATCATCGGTGCTATATATATCATTGATGTCTTTAAACGAGTTCTTCCATTAACGCGTGAAACGTATCCACGTCCATGGTAAACAAACGCTGACAAATCGATATGGATTAATTGATGACTTCAGTCGAACTGACCCCGTGAGTGTATACAACCTGTCAATAAGTTCATTGATACGCTGCTGGTCTGAAGTCGAGCTAACAACGATGAGCAAACTTTGCGCTTAGCTGATACCTTTACCAACAATTCGTGTGGTCTTTCAACAATTTGTTCATATGCTGCCTCCCTTGTCGACTAAGTTTTGATATTATGCGAAATTCCTTCCAGTCTTTGTCTGTTGCCTTTGACGTTTAATACTTCTCTCGATATACACGCCAAACCCTAGCTAGCCTTGAAACAAGTGGCAAATTTTATGACAGTCCTCTCAATATGTTGTATTTTTAACTTGCGATTTGGTGGCTGTGGAGGATGTGCCATTGGCTATTACTGGGCTCTTTCTGGCAATTGTTCAATGTATTGGGCTGTCCCGACAATCGGAACTGATTCCTTGTCTGTTTCCACCGTCTAGGCGGTAGTTTCCGAAACTTTCTTAATTGTTCCACTGCTTCGCGCGTGGGTTGGATCAGCAGTGCAAACGTTTATTCGAAGGCCGCTGTGAGGTCATCTCGTGTAGCCTGTCACGACGTAAGCATATAGTTTGACACGCTCGCTGACACCAAAGTAACCCCGAAGATGTTCCATTATATCCTGGAAAGCTATGCGGCATCGGTCAGCTTACTCTGCGATGACATCGCTCTCGACATATTCTGTTTTGGGGGTGAGTGCTTTTTTTTACATTTTATACATCACATGATTGCGATACTTGCGCGGTTTATCACTTAAGATGATTATGAGGAAACCATGTGCGTCCAGAAACTCATTCAACGAAACGTTGGCAGCATGCCAGGTCCAAGAAATGTTTGCGAGACAATGCGCTTCAATGGAACGAAATATAAACAACATGTTGCAATTGTTCATGATCACTTTGGGTCATCTGGGAAAATGATTTATTGGAGCCTTTGCTTCGTTATTGACAAAACATCACGTGCTGGTTCCTCGTGGATGTCAGGATACATCGCGTTCAAGCCATTGTGGAACGATTTAAAAGTCACGTGTGGAACGACTATCTGGACAACCAAAAATAATAATTATGAGTTGAAAGGTTAATTAATTAAATGATTTAGTAGAAGAGAATTGAACATTACAAACATTGCAAAAGTGTTGGAAAGAAATCCAAGGGTAATGTATACAGTTTTGAGCTGGGTAGGGGTTTACATGTCGAGTGTTTCAGGTTGGATGAGTGAAGCAGTTGATGGTGTATGAATTGCCGATATAACTACAGAGTTTATCATTATTCTGCCTTTCACTAGGTCAGGGACTAACTTTGTGGTGGGGGATCGTGACTTAACCGTCCAGGAAATGTTGATATATCAGGTTATAATACATGATTTGATGGTGACATCTGCCACCAGGAAGTTAAACAGCATTGATGATCAGTAGGGCCATAACCTATATTGAACTCAAGAAAGAAGAATATAAATTGATTGTTCCCATATGCAACAGGTACTAGGAAATACACAATGCAGTTAGATAGAAAACAGAAACAGAATCAATATAATAAATAGCTGAAAAAATACATTTGTATGCAAAGGAAACAAATTAAGAGATATATTTACATCAGCTCACAGCCAACACAATGTTTATTATATAACGAAGTGCGAAGAAAGTTAAAGGAAAGAGATTAAAAGGAAAAGCATTCGTTCTTTGTTGAATATATGTATCCTTTACAAATGGAAAGCTATGGATCTTTTGATCGGGAAATCTATTTTATTTATCTGATTCATAACGTATGAAATCCAGAAAATATAGGTTGATGTTGTTGTTGTTTATTACAAGTATGTCAAAAGAACTAAGAACAAGGCCACATCACAGATTCTGCTTGAAGTGATAGAGTTACTGTTTAGCTGACAGAATGTTCATTTCAGAGCCATGTGTCCACTTTGTGATAGATTTACCTGATTCATTTTAAAGTATGGCGTCTTAGCTAGATAATCTCAAACCAGTTGTATAGATAATGCTTTTACTAGAATTTATTTAAAACACTTGCGAAAAATGAAAATTGTCTGCAATTTTGTGAACATAATATTTCTTTAAAACCCGCGTATTTCCTTTATGAAAAATAGACAATACCAATGATGGAACAATAACTTATCAGCATATATTTTGTAAAAATTGGATACAGTTTGATGATATGAGTGCTGGAATGTAGGAAAGACTGTGAGACTACATCATTTGAACTTTAAATCGGACATTTAGCCTGAGGTTCCATATTTAGATTTGAATTCTCTTGAAATGGGTGCAAGCTTTTGTTGTATTATTATGTGGTAAGGAGTTAGTTCTAATTAAGCTTAACTTGAGGTAAACTGGAGGCTGATTGAGAATCAAAGGTAGCGTACGGAATTTACCAATGTGCTCCTATGCAAATGTAATACAAAATTTATGTACAAAGAAACAATCCCTAGAAATGGCAACATAGCTGTAAAACAACATTGTATACATGTAAAATACATATTTGTTGCCCATAAATTTATTTAGAAAGATCAAATTTATCATTACACACGTTTATTTCCATGAACTTTGTGTCAGAACTCAAATATTCCGTTGTAATGAAAGTCGATGGCACAAGAGATGGTTGCATTCATTTTTTAATTGACGATATGAAATATCTATGCCATTAACGTACTTTATGCTCAGCGTAAAGCTAGTAAAAATACTATGTTACGGCTAAACTTCAATTTATTACAGAGTTTAATGTTCTTAAACAGGAACTATGTTCTCACATTTATATATGTTGACACACATTTGTAGAAATGATTACGTTAATTCAAGTCAGGTAGGTTCTTAAAAAATTATATTATATGATTTACATTTACGTCCAAACGTCAAGGTAAATTTTAAAAAATAATTGGATTCGATTTTTCTTTATACTAGAAAAGTTACAATGATTCTGACCGAACTGGCGATCGAACTGGTTAGCGGTGGATTAAAATGACAGGTGCGAGCTGCAGCCCATGGGTCAATCAATTCATTTGGACATTGTTAAAATATTTCTACTTCTGATGTGGCATAATATGTTGTTATGTATATTTAATTTAATTGTGTGTTCGTTAGCTTTTAATAATAAATATTATTTGATTGCATGCTATTGTAATGTAAAATTGTATGCTGATATTGACCTTGTACAAAACTGAGTTCATTTCTTCTTGACCTGAATGATATTTTTATTTCATTTTATGTGAACAACTAATATATAGCTAAATTATTCTCTATGTGTATGGGCTTAATATCAGGATCTTTATTAATAGAAGTAAATATGTTTATTTGGGTCAGGGTTTTTGACTTTCCTAATTGAATTTTACAGGTTTATGGATGTGATTTTGTAAACACCAGGATCATTCTTGAAGGTTATTGTCCATTCTGGAATGTTTTATTTTTTAATAGAAATTGCTAATTGTGACCTGAGGTCAAGTAGAGAACTATATAATCTTGTAATTATGAGAATTTAGCCATTTGTGCTTTTACATCTGCACTTTCAAGTTGGGTATCATATGTTGTGACCAGCAGTTTTGGGCTGGAGTCTTTTGTGTTCAAATTATTGAATTTAAGTGATTATTTTCTCTGGAAATACAAAAGTGCTCAGATAAAATTCTTGGTTAGAGACATTCACTGGAATTTATACTGAATTCAAAACTGGAATTATATTACTGTGATTCAACAAGACTTGACACATCAACACTCTATAAGCTAAAACAGACACGTCATTGCCGTCAGTTTTTGGATTTCTTCGGGACTTTTACTGAATTTGATTCAGGACTTTAAATTGTTAGGACTTGTGTCTGTAATTCGTGGATTTTTTGGGGGGATTTAATTAGCAGTACCGTAAATTCTTATTTTCTCGTACTCACTTTGAATTCTAGGGAAATTAATTTTTTTAAAAATTTTACAAAGCTTGTTATCCTTCACACTTTTCTGTTACTTATGTTAAGAGCATAGACTCGTAGCTATGTATGTATGGATGGATGGATGGATGGATGGATGGATGGATGGATGGATGGATGGACGGACGGATGGATGGATGTATGGATGTATGTATTGTTTTATATATGCGTCATTCGATGTTAACTTGCCTATATATTTAAAGGGACTTGCAGATCAGTTGGGTCCGGTACTTATTACAGATTTCATGTTAGTTTATCAATGAGAATAATGAGAATGTTGTATAGCTTTGCACTGTGTAAAACATAATTCACTGTACAATATAAAATAACATATACATGTGTGTATATATATATATATATATATATATATATATATATATATATATATATATATATATATATATATATATATATATTCTTTATCACTCAGAATTGGTCCATTCCTGTGTATAGATGCTATAAGTGCTATATTGTTGATCACTCAGAATTGGTCCCTTTCTTTGTATAGACGCTACTGGAGGGATACGTATCCGGCCAACAAAAGAACTCTCATCAAATTTACGGTGAGAATATCTTATTGATAGCCACGTGACGTGTTAAGCTTCCCTTATCTTAGAGTAACTGTCAATGATTAAATATTAGCTCTTTCCGAAGATAAAATGATTGAATTTCACAGCTTGTGTTAGTCAACACAACAAATGGAATATTTATCCGATTTTCACGCTGAGTAATTTGAGGTGGAGACACAATTAAATTTAGTTTATTGATATCGCTTTGTGCGTAAAGAACATGCAACAGTGAGTATATCAATTATTTTTGGTTGCAAGAAAAACCAACTGTTAAACATTAATCAATGTATTGTGGCAATCCATTGGCTCTAAAGTTTAAATATTTACAAGGTTATTGTATTAAGAAATGGCCCTGTCGTAAGAGTTGTAGCATTCATTCTACTTAACTTTATGTATTAGTTCTTATACTTGCGCAATACGTTCCGCATGAGTGTATTTTAAGATTGAAGATACATGCGTGTGTGTGTGTGTGTGTGTGTGTGTGTGTGTGTGTGTGTGTGTGTTAAGTTTTCGCAGATACTGAAGTAGTAAACAGATGTATTTCAATTGCTATCTAAACAATCCAGAACAGGACGACAAGAACTTGTCGATTACAAATGGAAGACACAAGGTGCATAAAAGAAGTTTGAATTGTTAAAGGATTTTGATGACGATATTCCAGCTATCATGTCTGTAACTTATGCAAAAACAGAAATTTAGAAACGAAAAAAATACTATCTATGAGGTTATGATAAAAACGGTAGGTATATATTTCTATTAATAGTCATTTCAGCCATCCATTTAATGGTAAGTTTGTATAAACGTTAGACCTGATTTTCTCCATGTTTTCTTTTTTTTTTGTAAAATATCTCAAATTGTGCTAGATGTCTAATTGCGATCTTTTTGCAGTAGTTTTCTGCTGTCCTTGCAATTCAGCCTTATTGTGGAGTTTATTTTTCTTTGCTGCTGTCCCTTCAAGCTCTTTGAATTTGTCCGTGGTAATCGTCCGTTATAATTTCAGCTTCTCTTATTTGTTCAACAGATGTTACATTCGTGACGATTTTTGCATATCTATTTCCTCAGTCAACATATGTATTTAAACAGAACAAATATGATGAGGAAATAAGGAGGAAATAATAAACGTTGAAAATGTACAGCTGTCTTGACAAATAAATTGAGTAACTGTTGGCTTTTTTTGTTGTTGACGAATTTGTGTCCCTACAATAGCTGCCAACTTTATGGTATGCGATGAAGTCTAAACTAGATTTTTACAATACTTTTCAGTGATGAAGTTAGTCATCTTCAACGATTCAACAGTTTCTTTTAATATTTGGTCTTTTTCTTTTAAGAGATGTTTGAAGTTTCAGACCTGTTTTATTGACTATCATGCATCTAGAATTTGTAAAGTGGAAAAATTTTCTTAGGGGTATAGGATCAGACAAATCAAAAGAGAAACGTGGAATAACAAGGTATATGTATTAATCATCTACAGAGACGTATTTAGGTTTGGTGATGTTTGACCATCTTCAATAGCTGTCGATTGATGTAACACCTCTTATCTTTACCGTAGTGCCTGATGTTATGTTGAATTGTAATCCTCATGAAATTCTACTTCTAGAATTGCTGTGCCATCATTGTGGCATCTTTGTTTCATGGTATTAGTCGTCGACCTCTCAGACTTTTCTCCCCATTTTATTGTTTTCTGTAGTACTCATTCTGTGAAGATTTGTTGTAAGCGCTGCGTTTGTCAACGTGTTTTGTGGGGTTTGTTTTTTATTTTGCTTTTCTCTTCCCTACATTTAGAACATACCTTAAAATCAATTTCTTCTTTACCAAATTACTTTTCAGATTACTTCTCACTACTTGTATGTAACCTTTCCTCCACTTCAAATTTGTGAGACTGATCAATATCAGTTTCTTTGCCCTTGCCAAAAAAAAAAACCGGAGGTTAGTATAAAATATCGTGACTCTAAGGCTGGTAAAAAAACCCATTGAAATGTTAGCTTCAAAAAGTAAGCAAAAGTCCACTTTGAGTTGAACTTGTATGACAACATGGAAAACGTTCAAAGGAATGTCAAAAAGTTAAAGTTGAACCTTAAAGTAAGAACTGGAGGAATCCAGAACGTAGAAGACAATTCAAATCACACAATAAGATGATGAAACTATACTATGTGAAAGAAATTAAACATGCTTGATCAGCACATTATTTTGATACGTGATTGAACGGTTGCTTTCGATATCTTGTTTATTTGGTGAAACAGTCAAATCATTTTTTTTATACAGCTGATCAGATAAGAAAGCCTTTACAGAGCGGGATGTTAATGACCATATAAATGAAAGCAACTAAATAACAAAATGAAGTCCCTATAACCTCCACACAGTAGAATAAAGCACTTTGTCTGCATATTATCCATTTCCATAGATGTTTTAGCAGAACTTAAGTCACGAGGCATAGTTGGCTAAAGTTGATAGATAGAAAAACAATATGTTGGGGAATAAAACTGAAGACATAATCAACGCAACTTACCAAGCATCATTAAACTCTGTTCTTACAGTATGATCCGGGACAACAACACTCCAATGTCTTGAATGAATTAGAGGGATTAAAAATATTTTGTAATGGAAATAAACTGATATAAACCTATAATAAATACAGTTTTTAATTGGGTGCCGGCAGGTATGGATTTAAGTTCTGCGGGTATAGGTAGTTTTATTTAGTTCTGTATCTGGATCGTGTTTATCTGGAAGAGTTACTAATATACCCGTCCCAATGTCTTTCACCAGATTTAACATAACACTTACAGGAACTGTTTCAAAACATTGAAAAGGTAAACCTTTCAAAGAGATATACATATGATGATAGTATAGCATTTGTCATCACAACGTTGAACTGTACCGATGTCACGATAAGCAAAACGATCAGACGAAATGAAGAGTTATTTGTTATCATCAAAGCATTAACGAAAGATTACGAAACGTTATCAGGGAAAAAATGATTACAAAAATAGAGTAGAACCAAAATGTTTGGAGAAAGTTATGAAATACGAATGGAAAAAAAACGTGTGATGGCATTAATTTGTGTCTTCGGTACAGCTCTTGGATGCGCTAATATTTCCTTCACAAACGAAACCAGTGACCTTAGCCAATCAATACAACTATATTAGAATTGATGGGCTTCCTTAGAAGAAACAAACTCTATCTCAACAGCACAATTGATAACAGAAATGGCAAACAGTCCATTTGATTGCAAAGAATAAATTTCATCCATGGCTATTATAAAATTTCTAATGAACACCAGAGCAACACATTCCCTTACATCAAATAACACGAATGAAACAAGGACTGCTTCAGATTTTCTGATGAAGAGTACAACCTCGAAATGTAAAACGAAATGTCAAAGATGGAATGACTGAAAATAGTAACAACGTAAAAAATATATTTAAGGCTAATGTTTGTAACACAACCCAAACATGGAAACCATTGTGTATATCAAAACAGAAATTATAAATTGCCCAGATTCACTAGACAAGTACATATATGTATTGGCCGAATTCGATACACTTTGCTAGTTGTTGTTAAAAAAACAATATGTATTTATATTCGTGTACAGAATCAATAACACGGTTACTTAACTTGCTGTTATTCGTGTTTAGTAAAGTTTCTGCCAGTCAAAAGATGTTTTTTGTTTGGAGATTTTGTTTCATACATATTTAGTGACTATCACAAAGACTTACACAAGAGTACAATTAACAGATTGAATATCTGCATCAGAGAGGACGATAGAAAAAGTAATATCACGATATGCATGTCATATATGTTTTACGTGTATCTCTTACACCCCAATGTGATTTCTGATTTTCTTTATACATTGATACAAAAATTGATGAAATACAACACCTGCGCAAAGCAAAACAATACCAACGACCTAAACCATTAAATGCCACACTGTAATCAATATATCAAGCCCTGGACAAGATTCGATAGCTCAATCGGTATCGTATTGGACTGTGACGCTCGCGGTCCAGGATCGAATCCCCATGGCTGACAACTGGCCGGTGGTGTGCGCATAGTTGGACTTAAATTATATGCCAATTATAAAGTTTATACAAAGTTCTAACTCAAATAATTATACTCTGGATGATGATAATTTGAAAGGAATTCACAAGACGTGAAGAAAAAGCACATTCACAATAAATTAACTGATATTATAAACGAAACAGAAGGCTAAATCTCACAGCTACCAACAAAAAAAAAACCACAACCGGATTGATGATTACAGAAAAACATTTTAAATGCATGAAAATCTTCAAATAGAGATTAGGTACCTTATCGATTTATATTCAAACCAAAATATAATAAGCGGAAAGACATATGTCTGAAGCAAATCTAAAACGATAACATTGTGGTTCTTAATTTTGTGAATTTAAACTAGACGGGGATAAACGGTGGGAGATGTGAATTTGGTTGTGAAAAGAACAATATTGTAAAACATCGTCGGAAAACTATGACACTTTACAATTTCATCTGGAAAAGTTACTGAGAAAACTGAAATTAAAAAATCAACAAAATTAAAAAATACTGACTTTTTCTATCACAATAAATACTAACCCGAACAACAGAAGAACAGCTATCACGAATACAACAGAAGAACTACAGAAAAAGAACGATCTAATAATGATAACAAAATAGATAGAAAATGATGAAAGCAAATTAAATGTGACGAAATTTTACAGCATATTATACGCTGAAGTTGAAGACTCGAATACTGATACAAAATGAATATTTAAAGAAAACTAGTCCAACATATTGGCGTGGTCCAAATAAATACATGTATTATATCTAGAAAATAATAATATTTTACTTATTCTGTTGAAACACTTAAAAGGAACTGTACAGTCAGCGTTTAGAATATAAAGTGACTGCAGTCACAAAATTGGTTTTCTATAATACAGCACAATACACGATGGTCACTACACCAGTTATAATTAGAGATGCCGTAGTTAACGTTTCAGTAATGGTGTTTTCAAGTTATTTCAACCTAATTGGTCTCAATAAGAAATAATTAGACATGACCAATTGATGGATACAAGGGAAAAAGTCAGTATTCAATGGCAACAAAGCAAAGACAATTGACAGTTTGAATAAAGTTTCAGAAAGCAATACTTTATTCTGTACTTTAGAAACCTGGACAAAGCTAGTATGTTTTCCTATATATATTAACATAAAATTCATCGTCTTTCATCAAAGTCTTTCCTTTTTAGCTTATTGTAATACATTTTGTACACAGACCACTTTTTAGTTATACACCGGTAAATCCACCCTTGATCAGTTTGGTTTACGTGATCTTTATGTTTCTCAGACTGAATACCATCAGGTTTTCAATTAATTAGTTTTCTGTTTGCGATTGGTATTTCGTATTGGAATCTGAAACTTTATTTAGCGAGTGTTGCGATCGGTAGAAGTAGGCTTGACTGCATTTTAAACGAAGTACAGTGCTTATGTGTGTAATCTAAGTGAGTACTTATTTAGTGCAAGTGGTCGAATCGATTCAGTGCATAACTGCATGAGGTTCAAATATGTCAGCATACTCGAATACTCCTTTACGGGCGGAGACCCAGTCAAACTGGTCGCTCGTAGGCGACAACACAAATCTCTAAAACAAGAGATAACATGACTTAAGGGATTTACTATGGAGATCCGAAATCGCGGACCTAATTGCTTAAAGCGAGATACATGGTGGGTTTAGCCTTATCAGTGTTTGCCTTAAATCCCTGGTTTGTGTCCACACCTTTAAGACCACCAGAGCCTTTAATTCCATATCATAACCCGCTTTCTCTCTCTCTGATTTAGATTTCCAAACCAAACCCCAAGCTTTAGGTTCCTTTTATCATGGAAGCACGGCATTGATTAGGAAGTGAAGATTTAGATAGGAAGTTATGCCATATATAATTCGGGGGTGGACGCCTGTCTTCGTCTGCGTTATTGTGTTCATCATGCATTGGCTGTTCCTGGAAACGAGAACAATTATACTTTTTTTCAGCTGTCTTGCTCCACTGCTACAACTTCCTTTGTTGTTGAACAACCCGCCATCACGTGATACTCGCCAGTCAACCCGTTTATGCTACGATGGACCCTCATTAATTGCTTTAAATGTTCACTCCTTGGCTCTCCACACTACATTGTGCTCTAGACTAAATTAACTGGGACTACATTCATCATTACTTAAAGGTAAACAGAAGCGAAAAACGAAACTTGTTTCAAACTTGGCCGGCATAGAACAGGACGAAGAATTCCAGTTATCTCCCTTATGTCCTTTCCGGCTCAACAATTCAAACATTCAACCGTTAATTTAGATAATCTAATTCAAATCCCTATTAAATCGTCAACCTTTGTGTCAACTATCCAAGAGATACCTTTGCGTATTGCATTGTTTAATGCCCAATCAGTAGGACCACCGGAAAAGAGCACAGAAATAGTTAATGTTATCAACAATCACAATATCGACGTCTTTTTCCTGACAGAAACATGGGTATAAACATCAGACGATGAGCCCAAGTGGGCGGATCTAACACACACAGGTTGTTCCATCAAGTCGTTCCCCGCCACTCTCGCGAAGGTGGAATTGATGTCATCACAAAGAACTCCATGATCAAACGTTTAAACCACATCACAACTTTCAATTTCTACCACACATCGTTTGAACTAATCCGAACCGCACTTACACTGGAACAAAGTCAGTCCATTTTTTCTGCCTATACCGCCCTCCTCCTAGTAGAAAAAAACAAGCGGACTGAATCTCTCTTTTTGGAGCAGTTTCCGAATCTCCTGGGGTATGGAAATTCGATAGGTAGCAACCTGATTATTCCTGGAGATTTCAACTTTCACTTTGACTGTCCCGGAAACCCAAACACATCAAAACTCCTAGATTCCGTTAATGTTTTCAACCTCAAACAGTCAGTTAACCAACCCACCCATAAACATGATCACATTTTAGACTGGATTCTTCATAGACCTGATGATAATATTATACGTTCCTCCATGGTATCCCACGAACTTGCAATAGATCACCTCTGCATGCCATCTTGACGTATCAGTAGTAACTCTCCACCTTTATTTGGTTTTAAGAGAACCAAACTAATGCATGACATCCAAGCAAACCTAATAACTTGCCTACCTCCTACAGCAGAATAACTCGATAACTGCATGCGTTCATTGCTCGACAAACATGCCCCAGCCACCAAGTGCAGAGTATTAATTCAAAGTGTTTTCCATTGTATAGCAGTGTTAGGGACCAGCTTCGCACTACTAAAAGAGACCGCCGTAAAGCTGAGAGGCTTTGGCTTTCCACCAGACTCACTATTCATAAGCAAATCTATGAAGCCGCTAAGAAGAACGTCGCAAACATAGTCCATACAGCGAAATCAGCCCACTACAGTACTAAGATCATAGAAAGTTCCAGCTGCAATGAGCTCTTCGAGATTACTAACAAGCTAATATCAAGGAACAAATGTACACCACTTCAAAATACCTTCTCTCTAGTCGACCTTCCGGACTTGTTTGCAAATTTCTTCCGTGATAAAGTACAAGCCATTAGAGATAAGCTTGACAACACCATTTTAATTGACTCGTCGTCACCATACAATTGGGATACAGAATTTCAGCGGCAACCATTAGCAGCATTTGGACCTGTCTCTATCCATTTATTACGTACATTCGTGATGAAGAGCGCAAAAAAGTCATGTGAACTTGATCCAGTTCCAACATCATTGCTGCTTTAGTGCTTAGATCCAGTATTGCCTTCACTAACTGATGTTATTAATACCTCTCTCTCATCCTGGGAATTCCGATCATATTTCAAAACATTGTAAAGCCTCTGCTGAAGAAACCAACACTAGACCATAACGATTTAAAGAACTACCACCCAATTTCTAATCTCCCATTCATATCAAAAATCTTCGAAAAGGTTGTTCTATCCCAGCTTGTATCTCAGCTGAATTCAAACAGTCTTTTTAGCCATGTACAATTTGCAAATCGCCCTTGCCACAGTACTGAAATACTCTTCTAAAAGTAGTTAATGACATTCTTTCTGCTTTGGTTAGCGGAAAGATTACAGTCTTCGCCCTCCTTGATTTGTCTGCAGCATTTGACACAATAGACCATGATATATTACTTCACCGTCTCTAGCATATATTTGGCATTCATGGTACAGCCTTACTGTGGTTCAATTCCTACTTAGTCAACAGGACGCAAATTGTGTCTGCAAATGGAATATACTCCAGCCCAGTTAATCTATGTTGTGGTGTTCCATAGGGGTCTGTTCTTGGACGTGTTCTCATCATTCCATACGCTCAGCCGCTCTCAAGTGTCATAGGTCATCATCCAGTGTCTCACCAATTGTACGCTGACGACACCCAAATATACAAATCTAGCCACCCAACTGAAGTTGATGCTACCATCCAAGGTGTAGAAAGGTGTATTTCTGATGTGAAATCATGAATGACATGTAACAAGCTGCAGATGAATGATGATAAAACTGAGGTCATTCTGATCACAACACAAAGACTTTCTCATTCACATCCTTTACCTCAAACAATAAATATCAGTAACACCAACATTAAATTCACACAGTCAGTACGAAACCTAGGTGTCACTCTGGAGAGTAATCGCACGTTACACCAACATGTCATGAACATATGCAAGGCTGCATATCTTCAGCTTAGACGCATCAGCTCCATTCGCAAATATCTTTCAGTTGATGCCACTAAAATACTTGTATGTTCATGAGTACTTTCAAGACTGGACTATTGTAACTCAATTCTGTCTGTTTCATCCCAATATCTACTTCAGAAACTTCAAAAAGTTCAAAAAACACAGCTGCTCGGATCATACTTAGAGTACAACGATCAAAGCACACCTCCCCGCTGCTCTGTACTCTACACTATCTATCCATTCGATCCACAATCAAACACAGAATGTGTTCTCTGTGCTACGTTTCACTGACGGACTCCAGTCCAACATACCTATCCGACCTAACCCATGTGTACACACCAGCAATATACTTACGCTCCTCTTCTGACAGTATTCCCACTACGAAAACGAAGTCATATCGACAACATTCTTTTGCAAACCAGGGCCCAGCAACGTGAAATGAATTGCCCACTGAACTTAGACACAAAGACACAGTGATCTCATTCAAGAGTGCTCTTAAAACTCACTTATTTCGACCGCAAGAACAAACTTAAAGACCTAATAATGTTCCCTACCTTAAATATTTTCAGCATGTTTTTTATGTTTTCTAATTTCATGGTGTTTGTCTTTTTTGTAATAATATCATTATATATGTTTTTTATGTTATATGTGTTGTCTAATGTTTAAAGCGCTTAGAGCTTCTACAGATTAGGCGCTATACAAAGTCCTCATTATTATTATTATTATTATTATTATTATTATTATTATTACATAAGTACATGGAAAAAATATAACACAAATTATTATCCGTAATTTTTAACCTACGATTACGATTTTGTTCTAATATTTTATAAAAGAATTTCTTTCAGATCTTTTCTGAGATGCGAAAAGAGGCAAAAAGTTGGACAATGTATTCAAGACTTTTTCTTCTGTTTCGAAATTTTAATACATCATCGGTTTGAATTTGTCAATAATAAACTTAAAACAAAAACTTATGCAAATATTTTCTTCTGAATTTTCAGGGAATAGAACAGATGGTTACACATACACCACTGTAATTGATCTGAACATACCATCATATTTGCATGTTTCTGTATTCATAGGATAAGATACCGCTCCAAAACTACTCAGTAAAATCCCAAAGCGAGGCTGCATTATAACATTACGGTAGAACTCAAAAGACGGGTGTCCTGTATACGTGTAATAATATAAACTAGCATTTAAGTTAGTCTTAATATCCTCCTTAGTAGATAGTTAAAGTATTTTCTTGTTCTTATCTCCATTAACTTGAGCCTATGTACCACTTGACACATATTTGTGGGGTTGAAAAATGTCGATAATACCTCCAAAACAGAAACGTGTCATTTTGGATAATGTGTGTGCCAAAATGAATTAGATGTAATATGTTTGTATGCTGGTATGGGGCATGGCCTGCTCGGTTCTAAGAGTCAAAATCATTACATTTTGACTTGCTAATGACGGTAATTTCTTATAATATTAACTTTGATAATAATTAAACCAACCTATATTTGCTTTAGGACCGGCACTATAATATCACAAACTAAACTTACTCTTTTCCATTTTTGTTGTTGTTTGTATTGAAACCCCATAAACCTAATTAACAATAGCCATTGCAGTTTTAGTTCAAGAAGTGAATTCAGCAGGAATTCTAAGATAGTGACTTACCCACAGACCATTTTTTACATTTCGGCATTATTCTACAATAATTACTACTACCACTCGTCTGCTGCTAGCCTAACTTGGTTGGGCTTTCATTTTATACCAGTACTACAGCTTTGATATGGTTTGCTGTTTTTGCACAGATCTAACAATCCGAACTGCGGCAGAGCAATATGTCCTAGGTTACTTAAAAGTTATTGATTTGAGATTCGAACTCGCGACTATGAATCAGACGGTCTTCCAGAGCTGATCTATCCCTCTTATGTCGAACTGGTCTACATTTGTCGGAATCGACAGTGTCATCCTATCACAAACGGAATCTACGAATTTTATCCCAAGCGAGCGTGCCATGAACTAAAATTTTATAAACGGTCGCGCGTTGAAGGTTGTCAACCAAACGTCTCTGATTGAGACTTACCCATAAACCACTATTTTACCCATAAACCACTATTTTACCCATAAACCACTATTTCTCATATGGGATTGTCAGAGGCAATATCTGGATAATATTAGCCGAATGATGTGATGGTTGTTCCCTATGTATACTATACCGTTTCGTGATTATTGGGAAAATTTATAATTTATATATCTATCAGTAAAACATTGATATTTAGAAGAAATAGGGCCAACACAATCATTACACACTTGTATCCCTATCCAATACGTATTAATTGATTAAAGGAAAGTTTCATTCGTATAGAGTCCATTTCTAGGTTACTTTGTTAAGGGTCGCACATAAATGTATTTACATGGCTATATTTCCTCGTTATGAAGAGAGACTACAAAAAGGTAAGTACCGAGAACATAACATGAGGTTAAAAATCCTGTCCAGCCAAAGGAAGCTACAGAGATCTAGAACGGTAAAGCACAATCCAAAAACGATGCTTCAAACACCAGAAAGCAGACAAATGAATGAAAAGCAATGACAAAATGATAGCGAAGAAAACAAACACTTGTTTTCGTATTTGATTAAATAAATTCATTTTAAAACATGACTAATGTATTATATTCTATATTAAAAGTAATATATTTCAGAAAACGTTTCTTTTCTATAGGAAATGTCTAAGTTAGAGGGATCCACTATGAAAATATGTTAATCTTAACGTACTCTTCTCATTCAACCAATCTACATATGGGTGTGTATATATATATATATATATATATATATATATATATATATATATATATATATATATATATATATATATATATATATATATAAAATAATAATAATATATATATTCATATATATTATAAAATAACGCCACGGCTTTCTTAAACATGGGGGATTCTTAAGAATGAAACAAACAACGAAACAACTTCTGAGCATAATTTGAACATTTGCTTGAGAACATCCCAGCATTATGACATCTTACAAACGTAAAATGTATTTGTCATTCCGTGATCTAATAGGGCCTCCGTGACTAAAGAAATAGAAACCCATAAGGCTGATGTCAGGCCTGCTTTAGGTGTCTTAGAAAAGCAATGAGCTATAGTAACAAACACCTAGAGGTCAAGAGCTGTCATATCCTCGTAAACCCTTCGGAAGAGTTTGGCTTGATTTCTTTTTTTCTTCAGTCTCGATTATTATGTGAACTACTTTTAGCTCTAGAACATTTTAAACCAGCAGACGATCACCTGGAAATTTATAGACCTGGAAAAATGATAAATACTTTTGAAGAGGTAAGTGCATAGCTTGTATTCGTGGAAAAAAATTGAATCGTCATTTTAATCATTTTCAAGATAACTCAAAATGACAAACAGCAAATAATAATAATAATAATAATAATAATAATAATAATAATAATAATAATAATAATAATATCACTATTATTATTATTATTATTATTATTATTATTATTATTATTATTATTATTATTATTAAATTAATTCATTAATTATAACGACAAAGCCAAAGAATTATCAGCTTTAATTTGGTTTCCTTATGTCTAGTCTCTTTCTTCGATTTCTATATTTTATTTTAATTAACTCCAAGATTTGCTTGGAACCTGAATAAATTACCGATATTTTACTTTATAAACCACACATTCATCGTTATTGATGGCATTTGTTCAAATCGCTATAAAACAAAAAAAGAAAAACTTTTCCTGACGGTGGCTATGCCAACCATTTAAAAGTACCGCCAATGCAGTCATTGAAAGCGAGTTGATAAATATGTCCGAGACCAAAAGGAGCAAAGGAAGTCCTTGAAACTAACCTTGTATAAGGTACATATATTTATGAAACAGAGTTGAAGACTTCCAAATGCTCAAAGTCTGTGTGGTTTACGTGAGCATTCCGCTGTGGAAATAGGGGGAAGATGCCAGCATTTATACGTGAGCATTGCGCTGTGGAAAAAGGATGAAATTGCCAGCATTTATAAGTGAGCATTGCGCTGTGGAAATAGGGGGAAAATGCCAGCATTTATACGTCAGCATTGCGCTGTGGAAATAGGTTAAAATTGCCAGCATTTATAAGTGAGCATTGCGCTGTGGAAATAGGGGGAAAATGCCAGCATTTATACGTCAGCATTGTTCTGTGGAAATACGGGGGAAATGCCAGCATTTATACGTCAGCATTGCGCTGTGGAAATGGGGGGAAATGCCAGCATTTCTACGTGAGCATTGCGCTGTGGAAATACGGGGGGAAATACCAGCATTTGTACGTGAGCATTGCGCTGTGGAAATAGGGGAAAATGCCAGCATTTATACGTCATCAATGCGCTGTGGAAATAGAGGATAAATACCAGCATTTGTACGTGAGCATTGTGCTGTGGAAATGGGGGAAATGCCAGCATTTATACCTGAGCAGTGCGTTTTGGAAATAGGGGGAAAATGCCAGCATTTATACCTGAGCATTGTGCTGTGAAAATATGGGGAAAATGCAGCATTTATACCTGAGTATTGCGCTGTGGAAATGGGGGGAAATGCCAGCATTTATACCTGAGTATTGCGCTGTGGAAATAGGGGGAGAATGGCAGCATTTATACTTGAGCATTGCGTTGTGGAAATAGGGGGAAAATGCCAGCATGTATGCGTCAGCGTTGCGCTGTGGAAATAGGGGAAATGCCAGCATTTATACCTGAGCATTGCGGCCAGCATTTATATCTGAGCATTGTGCTGTGAAAATAGGGGGAAAATGCAGCATTTATACCTGAGTATTGCGCTGTGGAAATAGGGGGAAATTGCCAGCATTTATACCTGAGTATTGCGCTGTGGAAATAGGAGGAGAATGGCAGCATTTATACCTAAGCATTGCGCTGTGGAAATAGGGGGGAAATGCCAGCATTTATACATTGGTTTCACACCAAACAACAACAACTACTACTACTGAATCATCTTATTATTCTTAGTCCTTGGCTGCCTTTTTTCTTTATTTTTTTCTTCATTCATTTTCTTATCAGCAAAGTCTTCCACTTTTGAGTTTTTGCTATTAAGTCACGCCTGTTTGCCTCGTTTTGTGTGGATTGACATGTCCCAGAGTACAGTTGCTTTTTCATTCTCGGTTACATTTTATGTTTTATGTCAGTAACATTTTGGCTCTACAGCACATCGAGTTTTCTTGTTTTTCGCTCCAATTTTTGTAGTTCGTACGTTGCCCAGTTTATGAAGTAAAAAATATATGTCATTGCAGGGACAGCAAGTGTACTGATAGCTGTGATCGTATTTGCAACATTAAGTTCACGTTGTATGGCAAGTCTTTCCCGCCTGTAACAATCCTTTCTTATGGCTTCTTTCATGTATCTATGATGGTTTCCTCCTCCTTGGTTATTCCTAAATACTTGCATAGTTCATCATGTTCAAGGTTTTTGAAAATTTGTCTGTGTAAAGTTTCATGTTAGGTGCATTGATAGATTTTATTTTTTCATTTGATGATAGGCCTTTCACATTTTACAATATCAAATTCCATTGTGATACCCTTACTGAATTTTGACATAGTTGGGAGTTTTAAGCTGGTGTTCATTTATTTGCAAAACGTTTCAAACCATCCATGTAAATGAGGTTTGACATGTTCTTCTTGTAGACGGTGTAAACCATATTTTTTAATTCAAAAGCGTTAATGTGCTAGTGGCAAAACATAATAGAAGTGCTGAGCATGAGTCTCACTGCAATATTTCACATTTGATCCTAACATGGTCACTACTGAACATCACTTCAGTGTGATTAAGCACAAATAAATCGGATTGTCCAGATTCCATGTGTTCTCTCCATGAAATTCCTCAGTGTTGGAGCTAGCTTATACATCTTCAGACTTTTGAGGATTTCACATTGATGATTGTCTAAGACTTTCTGATAATATAACACTGTTGTTGTTTGGTTTTATATTATCTATTATCCTCCAATAGCACCTTGTTTATCAGAAGCCGGACCTTCCAGCATCTGCTTGTACCAGGGATGGGAGTTTAGTTTGTTCGAGATATTTTCAGGTTCTCTCAGTAGTTTGTAGGTTGTGGTTTGCTCTGTCTATGTTTTCTTTCTTTTGTTGGAGGTAAGTGATTCCAATTGTAATCCTTTCTAGTGTTCTTTCTGGATGGTTCATTATGACATTGATCTACTGATTTCATCATAGGTTGATGCTAAATTTAGCCAAGCCTTTGCGGTTTTGTCTATTCCAATTGAGTTATAGCTACTTGTATTGGTAATCATTACCCTCAATCGCGCTGTTGTGATACCTGCTTATCCCTGTTCATCCAGGTTCATATTATATGTTCCCAACGCCATTTAGTATTTTTATCATGTTGCTTCTTGTTTTCCCAAGTTGTTCTCCACAAGGTCTCAATCTCTTCTGAAATGGGCATATTTTTACCTCAGTGTTCTTCCTAGTTCTCACTAAAAGTGTTTGGCTTTCGCCTGGAATTGTTTGTTTTGTTTGAATTGTGTATTGCATTTTCATATTTTCTTAATCTTTGGATAATTGAGACATTCTTTAAGTCTATTGATGACTTTTTGATGACTTTTTATGTTTTCTGCTTTTAGTCTGTTGTGCAGTCTGTGAGTTTTGATTCTCCATTTCAGTGAGAAGTGATATTTCACTGGTTTTTTTTTTTTAAATCTTCGATGCTGGTTGTTTCTTTTCCTTCTTGTTAGATTCTTTGACATCTTGCCACCTGATTCGGATGTAATAATGGTTGCCACTGGGTACATGCGATTATTTATATCAGTTATGTCTTTCAATTAATTTGTCGTGTCTTTTATAATCTGATTTCTAATTCTGTGCAGGTGGTTGGTTTTTTATATCCATTTTTATCTTTGTCATTTCTAACCTTTTCCACATGATTTTATCTTTTATTCTCTGGAATTGCGATGCATAGTTTCATATCAAATCGTTTTCTTCTGAAGCTTGATTTTCAGTTTCACCTGATTATGAGTTTGTTTGTTTGCCTAATGTATTTTATGGCACTATTTCAGCAGTATAAAGCAGTTATTCGATTTTCTGTTTGGTCTTCATATTTTACTTAGTTTCAAACAATAGACTTAATTGTGCATTACCTCCGTGAACCTTATCGAATGTTGGTGCTCCGTGTACCTTATATATATATATATATATATATGTATATATATATATATATGTGTATATATATATATATGTATATATATATATGTGTATATATATATATGTATATATATATATATGTATATATATATATGTATATATGTATATATAAATATATGTATATATATATCTGTATATATATATCTATATAAATATATGTATATATATATATGTATATATATATATGTATATATATATGTATATATATATATATATATATATATATATATATATATATATATATATATATATATATATATATATATATATATATATATATATATATATATGTATATGTATATATATATATATGTATATATATATATATGTATATATATATATATATATATATATATATATATATATATATATATATATATATATATATATATATATATATATATATATATATATATATATATATATATATATATATATATATATATATATATATATATATATATATATATATATATATATATATGGGAGACATATGGAGGATTCTTAAACCTTTGCTTAGATCAAGAAATTACTCTCAGTGGTAGCCCTACGAACATATAAAACAAGAGACAATATGGTATAAATTGATCAACGCCCACTACTAGAATTTGATTTCTATAAATCCTATAACAGTGTTTAAAAATTAGAAATACAGACAAAACGGAGGGGTTGTTAAAATGAATTTTAAGGAGGGCCGTCATGGACATGGAATCAACTGAGTAAAATCGCTGGTTCATTATACAGTTTTTCATGCAGAGAACTTTACAGGTTATTAGTTGTCGCTCTTTGTTGCAAAGAGCAAGATAAATGAAATAAGGATAAGGCACACATCATAAAGAAATATGTCTTCTGTCTTTAAAATTTCGCTTCACGGATGTATTATATCAGACTCTGATTATAAGAAATCCTAATGTCAGATCTGCACTCTTTCGAAGTTACTAACGGCGACAAGCGCTTCCCCTCTGAGGTGACGATTCTCCGACTGTTGCTATTTGATTTTCCTGGGTAAAGTCCAGAAGAGTGTACAGAAGCAATTCATTGCTACTGAGCAAGTGTTTACGTACCAGTCACTGAAGTCCCAACCAACTTCCTGTGTAAGGAGATCATTGAGGGTGTTACAATCGTATTGAAAACACTGTCATATTCGACCGAGTCAACTATTTGTACTTTTGTCGAATGCATCACCAGGAAAACTTTCGACGAAATGGATCCGGAGCATTTTTATGGTTACCATATATTTAATAGCTTATAAGTCGAGTCCAACTGCAAACTGTACAGACCGTGATTTGGCGGTGCATATTGCGACGGCAGATCAGGGTTTATGTTCTTTGCAATTGAACTGTACTTCCACGGATGGAAAGACTGTATTGCTCAACATGTATCATATATTAATTAACTTGGAGATACTATGACATTTTTTCAAAGTTTGTGCACCGCATGTATTACGGACATATGTTACGGAGATATATTAAGGGTAATCATGCTTTTGTCTTTTCTCTTTCATTGGTACTTTGAAGAAAAACTCTTCCTTCATGCGTAGTTTACTAAGTCATCCATGTACCATCAGTACACGTGTGAGTCTTTGCTCTTGTACATGTAACTATGAAATAGGGTATACCTTCTCAACATTTTGGAAAGACGAGAGAAGTAGAAATATTTAAGGAAATGAGAGTTTAAAATCGAGTGTTCGTATTAAAAAGGTTATTGCATTGTCCATTGTTATAAATCCGGTTGGTATAAATGACTGATGTGATACGAGAGGATGTCCTTTAAGTGAAGTAAGTCATCTGAGAGTCAGGGCACCTGTCAAGAAGATAACATGTTGTTCTGATAGGAAATGTAATTTTTTTTTTATATAATAAACATCAAAATGCACAAATATGTACTATGTCCTTGAGTACTTTATTTGTCTTCTTTTTTTAATCATTTTAATTCTTTTTGTAAAATTAATGATGTCTGGCTTTATATGTTGCACAATCTTTAGATAGTTATAACAGTCTAAAGGATAAATGCTTGTGTTATTTAAATAGGATAATAGGAACGAAAAAACCCAATGTAATAAAGTAAAATAAATAATATAAGTTTTTGATATTCCATGTTCTTGTAGATATTTTATTTTTGGTTTATGACCTATTGCAGGATGCCTAAATTCATCAGTCATGAGGGGCACTATTACAGCTATTATAGTAATAATTTTCCATAGCAAGATAGATAGATAGATAGATAGATAGATAGATAGATAGATAGATAGATAGAGAGAGAGAGAGAGAGAGAGAGAGAGAGAGAGAGATAGGTAGATAGATAGATAGATCATGTCAGCGCAGCGATACAGAAATTTTACCAAAGAAGAACGTGCAAGTAAAACAAAAACACTAACATTAAAATGCAAAACACATAAAATGCATTTAATAGATCATCGGTAGACTTGAAAACAGAACATACTTTCTATTTATGTAGGTCTGTTGTACATTTACAGACTGGTATGTTTTGCAAATGTTATCTAAATTTTCAGGAGTTTGTTTGACATTTTGTACAATAAAAGCACTCACAAAGAGCGATATCGTTTCCACTTCAAGAGTGAAATATTTCAGTATATCAACTCATCAAACGTAGATTTTCTTTATGTTATATATTTGTAATGGCAAATTCTGTCGATGTTCATGGATTGTCTCCATCCTGTGCCAATACGATTAACAAGTGCATTCTTACATCAATAAAAGAAGTTCCTAATTTTTTTTCCAAATTTTTGGACAGCAGCGATATATATATATATATATATATATATATATATATATATATATATATATATATATATATATATATATATATATATATATATATATATATATATATATATATATATATATATATATATATATATATATATATATATATATATATATATATATATATATGGGGTGGCCAGACAAAATGGTAGCGGACAAAATGGTACGGACAAAATGGTATGGACAAAATATTAAGTGGACATAATGGTATTGGACAAATTGGTATGGATAAAATGGTGCGGACAAAATGGTACGGACAAAATTGTATGGGACAAAATGGTACTAGGATTAAATGGTATAGACAAAATGGTATGGATAAAATGTTGCAGACAAAATGGTATGGGACAAAACGGGATAAAATGGTACATATATTAGAATTTCGCTTGCTAAGGAAAATAATAATTACCTAAATTCATAATAAAATTTAATTTTTATACACATATTAAAATATTCACGCATCCATAAACTAGCTGAAAAAGATAACAATACAAATGATTTTTATTAAATTCGTGTAACTTCGGAAATGTTAATTGTATTTTATTTTTTAAAAAAACCTACGTCAGACTGCAAATAACTTATGTCGAATCTACAAAATGCAACGATACCAAATAGTAATTCAATGCAATTTTAATGACTGAAAAAATTCGCAACAATTTTGATGCAACAAAATCAGTCTTCCATTACCTAAAAGCAATTTATGTCAATATACCTGTGCATTCAACCCAGACATAAACTAATGGACTATGGTTATTCATATCATCTGAGATAGAGATTATGTTGGTCTCATTTTTAAATCAGACAACTAAAATTAACTTTATGATGACCTTCATCAACCTGGCTTTCTGGCATTGAAATTAAGCATTTACCGTGAAGCCTAGGAAAGAAGAAAACATATGTTCACATTAACAAAGCGCTTCACACCATAGTGGTCGATTACAATAACCGAGATCCGGTTACATATTGGGAGATATTGCTAGAGTGCTCAATATAAATGTTATCTGACTGCGACTAGGTTAAAAAAATTGACCTCATATGATAAATTTTATTTGACTATGCCTTGGATGTGTGACACTTTTTAGTTTATTTTTTCTATTTCTAAAATATTTTATAGTAGTCAGAGGTTTTGTACTTGTCTTTTGTCATGTAGCTTTATTTTTCTTGACTTGCATTTTTATTTTAAAATTAAAAAAAAAATTGTTTGTATAGGTAAGTATTATAAATCATCCATGGTCAATTCGCAATAGCAGCCTATTAATGTTATTTATTAAAAACTTGTCTGTTTTTTTTTTTTACATTTCGTACTAATAAAATTATAGTCGTACCATTCTGTCTGTACCATTTAATCCTAGTACCATTTTGTCCCATACCATTTTGTCCATACCATTTTATCCGTACCATTTTATCCATACCAATTTGTCCGGTACCATTATGTCCACTTAACATTTTGTCCGTACCATTTTGTCCGCTACCATTTTGTCTTAGTACCATATATGTACATATATATATGTGTGTATATCTATGTATATATATGAGTATATATGTATAAATGTATATATATATATATATATATATATATATATATATATATATATATATATATATATATATATATATATAATAAAGAGATCTTTTGTTAACACAGTCTATGTGCTGATTGATACTGTTCGTTTGGGGTAGTTTAGAAACGTCACAAAGCAATTGCATCTGACAGACATCATTGAGTAGCATATTTTAATCAAAATAGTTTAATGATTGTAAGGATTTTCATTCTTTAATTTGTTCATATAAAATTAAAATGGAATTTTTAGTGGCGTTAAGGAGAAGATGCTGTTACACTTTTCACCACTGGTTTGCAATCAACTCTAATCACCGCCGTTTAATCCATCGTTTTCAAACGATTGCGATACGAGTAAAATTTGTTACTCAACCTTATATTATTATATTTTGTTCTGCATATTTAATAGGTATTATGTTTGGGCTCTTCGTAACGATCATATGCTATTTTGTACTTGACTTTTGTCCGAAATCAAGAAATTTTATTGGTGTATCCGCTGGTGATGAACGGTCAGTGAACTATCAAATTGTTGTATCTAAGTCGTTTCGACCGGAAATTCTTATTCTAGCCCATGAAACACCTGTGGCTGGTTATTTAGTGGTCAGTAAGACCTGATCTTGAATCATTCTTATTGGCCGAAAATTGAAAGTGATGGTTATAGATACCGTAGATCTTGCCGCACAGGTCAAATGGTACGAAAACCCAACCAGATGATACCTAAGACTCATCTGCAGCCTATTCGTACATTTGACAAAACATTTAGCAGAACAATGGTAGATTATGACGGCCATTTACCTAAGACCAAAACGATAATGAAATAAAGGTATGGCAGAAATACAAAAGAAAGGATTTTTCAGTCTTGTGATAGAGTCCTGGCTCAGAAAGTTATAAGAAAGTAAGTGACTTAAGTTACATGTTACAGTAGTGTGTTGATAGAGACAGCACTGTTAATCATGCTTTCAATTTAGTTGTACCTGCCCCACAATGTCAGGATTTAAGGGACGTAATGCAGTCGGACTGTAGTGGCTTTTGTGTAATCAATCGTTGAAGTTTACATCTGCAGCTACCTGAAACGTGTGAACTATCGCAGCTATTATTTGAATATGAGCACTTGTTTCCAAATGTTCCAACAAAATTTACCATGACGTTGAAATTGTAGAATCCACGCCTGTAAAACAGCATTAGGATGAACCCACTCGATAATAAATATTTGACAAAAGAAATTCAGTATTTTCTGGAGAATGATTTTATTGAACCAAGTAAAAGTGAATGGAGTTCACTATGCATTCTTGTGCCGAAACCAGAGAATAATTTCAGCATGTGCACCGACTATAAAAAAGTGAACATAGTGTCCAAAACAGATTCATTTACATTGCCAAAAATCGATGGCTGCGTTCACAAAATTAGAAAAGCGATATATGTGACCAATTTTGATATTTTTAAGGTATTCTGGAAATATCCACTCACGGAAAGGTCAAAGGAAATTTCGACTTTCGTAATTCCTGATGGAATTTTTCAATATAAAGTAATGCTGTTTGGGATGAAAGGTTCGCCTTATACTTTCCAATGTTTAATGAACATGATTACACTTGGTGCAGATAATTGTGACGCTTACATCGATGATGTCATCATCTACAATGACAACTGGAAAGATCGCCTAGAAACTATTCGGAAATTCTTTGATAAATCCAGTGATGAAAATTTGACAATTAGTTTAAGTACAAGTGAGTTAAGGTCAAGGTCAAGACCATCTCATAATTTCCTGTGCCTTTCAGTAAACATCAGCTATTTTGGGACATGTTGCTCAAATTTGTCCAAATCTTTTGAACACGAAAACATTTATTGACTAAGAAAACCAAGTTGCATTGGTCTGAAAAATATCAGGAGCTTTTTGATAAGTTGTAGGCCATACTTAAGAGTGCACCAGTTCTTTCAGTTCCAAGCTGTGCCAGCAGAATGAACAAATGCTTTACTAAATCAGTTTTTGAAAATATATATAATCGGAACACCTCGTAGCCTTTTTCAAAATTGGAGTGATACAAAGTGCAAAGTGGTAAATCGCCGGACAATGGTGAAGAAATCAGTCACACGCTCAGCTACGCTATACAGAAAAAACTAAGGCAAAATAATTATAATAAATTTATGAAATCATTTGTGCAAGACCAGTAAAAGAAAGTTCTTTAATGAGTTCATGCTTGAAGAAGAAACTTAGGAATGTTTCCAACAATAATAAATCGTCTACCTCAAGTCGCCAGTAAATGTTCGCTTTTGCCCGGCCTAAACTGTCAAGCTAATGTAACTACAAACAGATAAGTAACTAATAAAATCGGTGTCTCCCGATTCGCTAGTCATTGATGTCAGTTGCACAACAGCCACGTCATTCCCATAACGGCTAGTTTGGTGACTTCCCCTAACCTGCAGTGATTGGTTAGTAGCGTGACAGAAGGATGATGCATCATGGGAAAAAATATAAAAAATTCCTTACTTTCATAATGTTGGATCATAACAGTTATATGCAGTCTCCTAAGTGTCACGCAGTTGTCACCAGATGCTTTTAGTGTGCCAATCGCAACGTCATTCCTTGTTCCATCGCATACAAGATAAAACCTCAGATGTAAATAATGGCCATTTTCAACTGCCCTCAAGCCTGTGGTTGTTATTACGTCATAATAACAATACAACATTACAATGATTGGATGTGGTCACTAACAGCAACGCGAGCAATAGCTGCAAACAATTGAAATCAATTGAATTAGTCATTTTCTTTTACAACACAGTCGCGGGAATACGATTAAGAATTGAGTGTACATGTATTTCATTTATTGTTGAAACGTCGTTTAGTGTCATTTTCAAGGCCTGTTCTTTGCAAGTCTATGCGGATGTTTGCGGGCCAAAAAATTAACTAATTTCGGAAGTATCCTTACGGTTACCTTCGAATCACGTTCAAATAGTTGAAGTTATTCGACTCGCATCAGATGAGGCTGTTCCAAGCATTACATATGACATTATTTGGTCAACAAGGTACATATACAGTGACGTCGGAGGTATTTTTCTGATCGCTAACATAAGGACCCGAACATGTTCCCACTATCCAGCTAGTCTTTATATATATTCAGATCACCTCTGCAATTTCGACAAGGCAAAAGCATCCCGAGGTGTGAGCCGCTGGATTGACCTAGAAGTTGCGAATGCTGTATATACAAATTTTACATGACATCAACAGTCCTTACGGTTACTTCCCTTTTAAGCTTTACCAATCATTTGTGTCACATACGAACCGTCATCAAAAAGGATTTGAAAACAAAACTATTGACATAAATATGGATGATATGCAATGCTTGTTTATTCCTGCAATATTTCAACCAAAAGACAAATACACACACACACACACACACACACACACACACACACACATATATATATATATATATATATATATATATATATATATATATATATATATATACATTATTATAATTCTAGACGCATTCCTCTTCACTTTAAGACGAAAGGAAAGAAATTAAAAAAGATAAAATGGTGAACAGAATGATTAAATGGCGAATAGAATTTTTTTGCTTACATTTATGTATTAAAGAAAACACGTCATTATATATGGAAAATATAAACTCATATAAAACAAATATGAGAGTATGCATTCGTCAACATACATACATACATACATACATACATACATACATACATACATCACCACCATATACACACGTTTCCCATAACAGAGTTTATGACTCTGTTAACTATTTGTACAATAGACATCTTTTATGAAACGTCTTTCCATAACAGTTTCTATAAGCGCTGTATTTTTCTATATTGAAATTAAAAACTTCAACCTTTTTTAGCTGAGGCAAACTTAATTACATCATCAGCCTAAATTTTGCCTTTAATTCCAAAGATAACATGTATGATTGTGAATTTTAAATTATATAATTTATACAAATCTTTGTTATGTGAAATTGCCTCTGTGTAACATACAAAAAGATCAGAGCTCGTTTGGGATAATTCTAATTCTTTTGAGAAAAACACAAATTCTATGCAATATTTCAACTGCAATAATATTACATTTTTACATTTTGAAGTTGATGTAGTGGCAATAAAAATTTCTGTCAGTCGTCTTCTAAATTACCAAATTCAAAATTCCATTTTCTTCAAAAGGTTAATACTTCGTTGTTCCAGTAATTTTTACACCTTTTTTATTTCTTATAATGGTACACCTAGCAATATTAATAAGAGGCTGATTAGAGACGTATTTGTCACTAAATTTATTTTTATATAACTGGAAGATAGCCTTGAAAATCTATGAAATTAGTGCCAATAGAAATTTATCCAAAAAGAATTCATAATAATAAAATCATTCACAAATCTTTCAGAAGCCACGCAAGGATTAAACCGTATTTGTGTTTCTCAATACATGTTCAGATGTGACTATTTTTAATGATCTAGTTTGCTCTTAATATGTTTCCAAGACGTCTAACAAAGAATGATTCAAGATCCTCTTTTTTTTTACTGAATGAAGAAATAATATTCCAGATTAATAAACACACCAATCTTTTTTACAGAAAATTGTAACAAACTTTTCCATTTCGATTCATGCGATACCTTTCTTCAAAGCCATGTAATTTTCAACGCAATCGCAAACTTAAATATAGCAATCATGTTTAATCTCCCCTCATGGTAATCCTTCACGGAAATATTTGTTTTGATTTCGTCCTTTGACTTGTGCCATACAAACGCATACAAGAGTGTATTTATTTCGCTAAGAATATGTTTGGAGTGATTCGGTAATGCTAATAGAAAGCAATTAATTTTAGAGAGAGCTAAACTCTTTATCACAGTTATTCTTACAATGGAGTTTTTAAAAAAACCAACCTCATATTCCAGTGAATAAGACGTTTCTTGATTTCATGAACTTAAGATGGATAATAAAACTTATAATAATTTCCAAGCTAGCTGAAGAATTTATTTATCATTTATTTGTTTTCTCTACGTATCATGGTTGTTATGGCTACCATGAGAGGAATACACCATAAAAATAACGTCCATAAACTATTAATATTTATATATCATTATTTTCTTTTGGGGCGGAAATGCCATTTTTTCACAGCATATCGCTTCATACATCTTGGATTAAAATAACATTCATTATTAATATAACATGCTTATTAAGTACTGGAAAATACGACGTAAGTATACAAAAACATCAACATGGATGCGGATTACACTTGGAACTATACCTCTCTCGCTCCAGTGGTATTTGAGGTGAAACGGCTCCTTGAGGCAGTTATATCGCTACATCTGGGTATCGCTACCATAGAATCGGAATTAGAGTGATTCCAATCTAATTCTATTCCGTGCATTCATGCAAAGGGTTTACAGGGTAAATACCATAATCGCACTTTAAGTGTTTACTTTCAACACATATATGGCAGAGAAGAAACTGCATGTTTACTTGACTGGGCGATGTTGCTACGTGTAAAATGAGAATCATAAGTGATCAAATAATGCTTGTTTCTGTTCGCGTTCAAGTATGAAATTGAAACCGGGTCAGGGTGAATTTTATAGAACAAAAATATTAACAAATGTACATGAAATAGTTTGAACTGCTACAAATCGCTCAGTTTCCCATAAACTTTGTATAAATAAAACTGGATGAGTTATGTTCCATTACCCATGCACTTTCAGGTTTTATATGTTAATCTGAATAATTAAGGTAATCCACACTGAATTTTTTTTACAGATATACATCTCTCTAATATTTTAAATATATCAGATTCCAAATAAAGATAGTTAAGACAGGTTCTTCCCTTTTAATCGTATTGTAATTATTTGCTGAAGAAAAAAAAAACATATTTTATAATTAATTTTAAATTGTAATCAAAATTTTTATGTATGTGGTTAAATTTTCTGGGTGCCGGAAACTAATTTTGTTCAGAAAAAAACATTTACGGAAATGAAAGGAATATAATTTGTTCCTCGAAATTATGTATTACACAAGCCATACTATTGTAAACAGGTATTTGAACTCGAAATACTGTTTTATTGTCTGTTTTATGGAACATAAGATGAATGAATTTTCATTGCTTGGGATGATCGCCCTTTTCTATATTCCCATGCATCGTGTCTTTCTTTTTCCATTCACATGCTTCTTTGGATTAAAGTTGGTAATTACCTTTGACCTTTCTACGATCCCACAGTTCATTTTTCTGAAATTATGACTAATACCTGCCACTGCAAACGCAGCTTTGAATAAAATTTGCGTAGTCATTCTTACAGCAGATATTAGTACTAATTCAGCTGTCAAGGGTTTGTCAATCGTTTTATGATTAATAATACTAGATTCGTACCACCTTTATACAAATATATCATATAATAAACACGTTGGAGAGGGGCATACCTCCACTGTCTCCCTAGTTATTGATTATTATATTAAATTTAATTTCTCTTCTACACTGAGTTTCACACGCCGAGCTTTGATCAAACTCTCTATTTGCCCATATTTTTGTTTTCATGCAACGGAGCCTCGCATTCTGTTAAGTCCAAGGTAAGCTGTGCACGCATCACAAAGACAAAGCCGGGTAGATTAAACCCGCTGATCATTTATACCGATATTTGAGCGGTGGACTTGATTCATCATCCAAATGTATCTCTGAGGAAAATTAAATTGGTTTTAAGACAACTTGTTGTTCTTGTGCTTTTCCTTTGACTTGGCACATCAACTGTCAAGGAGAGCATTTTATTGGTCACCGTATCTTTCTTTTGATACTAGTGTTTATTCTTTTTTTTTCTTTCTATAATGTGTATACATATATATATATATATATATATATATATATATATATATATATATATATATATATATATATATATATATATATATATATATATATATATATATATATATATATAACCAAAGAAGGCAAATGAATACATTACAAACATTTTATCTTTGATATTACATATTTCGATGAAGAAGTAAATCAATCAACGTGTATATCATTATTGGAAGTCAAATACATTCATGGATACAATTGACTGATACAATGTCAATAAAACATGACACAGATAGTGATATTTTCAATATGTAAATCTTTGTAAGTTTAATTATGAAAACTGATAAAAGAAACAAAGCAGAGAACAACATCCATTTAAAGCAAAGAGATGAACTAAAATATGCTACAGATAAGATTATAGGATAGTGATTATGTAATGCTGACAAACACACACACACACACACATACATATATATATATATATATATATATATATATATATATATATATATATATATATATATATATATATATATATATATATATATATATATATATATATATATATATATATATATATCAGATTTGTGTGTCAAAGCACTGTCACAATGTGTCTCCCTAGCTCAGATTATAGTTGTGTGTCAAAGCACTGTAAGAATGTGACTCCATAGCTCAGATTAGAGTTGTGTGTCAAAGCACTGTCAGTAAAATTAAGAACAGCTAGCTACATAGATGGAAAAACATGACATATTTGATGTCAAACGGGATAAGAACCAAAATATGCCGTCATTCTGAAAATCCGTCATAGGACAACGGAAACAAAGAGAGATAGTGTTCCAAATCAATAAACCGACTGAAAGTAAAATGGAAAAATTAAATATACTACCAGACAAACAAATATCAATAGCCAAAATAGATTGGAAAGTCGTCTTCCTCATTAGATTACACGCGTACAATGACATTGCGGTCTAAAACACGATTTGCCATATATATATATATATATATATATATATATATATATATATATATATATATATATATATATATATATATATATATATATATATATATATATATATATATATATATGTGTGTGTGTGTGTGTGTGTGTGTGTGTGTGTGTGTGTGTGTGTCTCCTAAGATTACAGTGATAAAATAGTCAAAACCCAAATATTGAGATATTAATATGAGTGATTATTTCAACAGTTCTGAATGACGGGCATTTTAAAAGTTGACAAAAATTGTATTTATTATTATTATTATTATTATTATTATTATTATTATTATTATTATTGTTATTATTATTATTATTATTATTATTATTATTATTATTATTATTATTATTATTATTGTATCATTCACTCGATAACTCGCGCCCTGATAACTCGCGAACATGTTAATAACGCAGGGTCAGCCGTGGATCCCAGTTTTTGCAAGAAACAAAAATGCTAAAACACTGACCTCTATTTGTTGAACGTGATGAAAATCGCGATCAGATCTGGCAAATAAAACCTTGATATATCAGTCGTTTTTTCGCTGAAAATGGAATCAACAGTAAACTATCAAACTTTATTGAGAAGTAATATATTTTGTTAAATTTTCATTCAAAAAAACATTCTTAGTTCACCGTAAATAACAATGTTCAACGAAAGTTCGATCAAAGAACATGTCACTAAAGCTTGTTTGATGCAACATTTAAATAAACAAAAAAACATCAATAAGTTTTTACCAATTGAAATTCCTGTTTTAGCGTAAGCATCATAAATGTAATGTGCCATCTTGTACTAAATCGTGAAATATGTCAATCTACCGTAACAGCTATGTCCTCAAGCGTTTCTGTGAGAATCTAAGTAAGTGCCAACCATGTTTTGATATCTGACTTTGCGGAAGTATTTGTTGTATAGTTTCAATGAATTAAAAACAGACCCACTTTGTATTATCACGTGTATCAAATACAGGGGATGGAATAAAATAAAAGTTAAAAGGCATGCAAATCCTGCCTGCATTGTGTGTCAGGTCAAATAATTTAATTGATCAATCAAAAACATATATATATATATATATATATATATATATATATATATATATATATATATATATATATATATATATATATATATATATATATATATATATATATATATATATATATATATATATATATATATATATATATATATATATATATATATATATATATATATATATATATATATATATATATATATATATATGCAAACGTAATATAAATAAAGTACCTCAACCTAGCTTGCTCATTGACATATGGGATGAAAGCAAGGCAACCAAGCGAAATGAATACTTCGTGAATTAAAAGGCTTTGTTTCACAGATACGGTTCGTTATGGAGAAGTGAGTTTCAGATTTTGTAGTAAACTTAAAATTCCTGAATTGGCATGCAGGGATTTCCTCACGGACGAGAGGCAGTTTCACTATTACTATACAATAACGGCATCAATA
Source organism: Sinohyriopsis cumingii (assembly GCA_028554795.2). Classification (NCBI taxonomy): domain Eukaryota; kingdom Metazoa; phylum Mollusca; class Bivalvia; order Unionida; family Unionidae; genus Sinohyriopsis; species Sinohyriopsis cumingii. Next base: position 138,237,133 of record CM068830.1, on the reverse strand, counting down.
TTTTGCTAAAAGAACACTTGTTAAAAAAATGAGTTTTTATGTTCACAGTTTTTACACGAACTAAATGTTCCTAGCTCTTGAAAAAGGACTCTTGTTTGGCGGTGAACTGAATCAAGCTCTAGTCTGGTTTTCTGATTTGTACTGAATAGAGCGAAACGCAGATACATACAAAACAGGGAACCAGACTAATCAACAACAATAAAAACAGTGACGTACTACACATGTTTTCATGTACACGTGAAGGTTGTTGAAAAAAGCTGGAATAATATTAAAGAGCTTTCAGAGGTTGTGTATCTTAAAAATAAAGACATTTTATACAGAAAAAATAACTTTTTCGCCAGAAAAAGCGCTTTCTTGACAAATATTCCCAATACGATTATAAGGGGAGTATTCAGCCATTAAACAGCCCAGTTTCCACTCCACCGCCGTGCGGTTTTCTCCAAGAAGAACTCGGATGGCATCACCTTTTGCTATTATAGTGCGGTCTATGTTTTGTGCTTGCTTTATCGAAAGAGAGGATAATAATAATAATATTTATATAATAGTAATAATAATAAATATAAAAAAATAATAAGAATAATAAGAATAATATATACTCCCCTTATACGACAGTAGACGAATCGAGTGTCAGTTGTTATATCTGTCTGACTTGTTAAGTTCTCAGCAAAAAAAAAATGTTCTCAATTTATTTTATCACGGCTTCTGCACATCTCATTATGGTTTGATTAATCACTGGTTAAATAATACTGATGACGTGCAATTAGCTGCAGTTTTATTCTTAGCCTAAGTAATGTTTTATATTTTATTACATTTCTTCTATTTTTTAAATCTTTCAAAATCACAGATACTCATTTTTTTAAACAGTTATTTGTCTTTAGGCGACATCCGATATAAAGAGCTGACAATGAAACATTTATTGTGGTTGGGTGTACATTAGACAAAGAATCCATGGTTCTTCAATACTTCAAAAAAGGCAGGAAATTGAGCAACAACGACAGCAAATGGAAAACCAAAGAGTATAAGCGAAAGAAAAAGAAAAGAACAAGAAACAAATAATAAATTATAAGTCACCAAAGGCTTTTTTTCTCTCAAGTACGCAAACTTACTTGATTGATTGATTCTTATTTTTACGGTGTACCAACACTGTTAGGCTATTTAGCACCATACAAAAAAAGGTTCTATATATGGTCATTTAAAAATGATAAAAGGTTTTATATCGACCAGCGATATCAAAACCAAACAGATGAAAGTAAAACGATAAGATGGGTAAGGATAGCATATAAAGCTTCCCTATCAACGGGAATCAAACTTATTTTACTACATAAATGAATAGATTCTTATAATGCAAAAACCTCATTCCTATGGTTTTTAGTCTATGTTAGTAATAAATTAAAAGATGTGAGTTGGCGAGGTACTGTTACGGATTTTAAGGAGGCTGTGCCAAATGGGATCAATTTTAGGTCCTCTCTTGTTTTTGTTTAACATAAAGGACTTTGATGGAAAAGAACATTCTTTAGTGCATATGCATGCAGATGATGCAGACGAATATGTTAGTGATATAAGTGTTAGCATAGCTGACTGAAAACTAAACAAACATTTGCAACGTGCTAAAATGAGGTATAATACCAAAAAAATATATAATAATAATAGCTTAAATGTACAGATAAGACAGGAAATGCTTCTGTGCTCAGCACAACGAGCAAAAAGCTGTGGAGAATCGTATTTAGAAGAAAATAGTATAAATTTTGAAACTGTAAAATATGACTGACATCGAGATATTCTTGTCGACAATACTTTATCATGGTCTAACCACCTTGTAAAAACTGTTTATAAAAGTATCTATGAAAATACGAATGATAAAAACAGTTATAAATATTATGTCGAATCAGTTAATCCAAAAAAGTGTACAATACAATAGTTTTTCTGCATCGTATCGCCTGCTATACTAAAATATAAGGAAATATATTCACATGGATTACACCGTTCAATGAAAACGTTGATTTTATATACCAAAAGTTGGGTTCTATTATTATGAATGAAAACTTTTTTCTTACACCGGTATAGTTCTGTGGAACAGTTTGCAGCATGGTTATAAGCAAGGACCTAATATATAAGCTTTTAAGAAATTATACCTCTAAAATATTTCAATGAGCAATCCGGATTTTATGACCGTGTGACATTCTGTACGAGGTAGCTGTGATATATCTATATTAACGTTTGATAACTTTTTTTTATTAACTTCTGTTATATTTATATTCGATTATACATTAGATGTTGACCGTGTAGATTATTTTTACTAGTTATATGCATGCCTGTTTTAAGCTGGTAGCTAATTATATTATCCTGGATTATTATTATTATTATTATTATTATTATTATTATTATTATTATCACTGTTGTTATAAAAAAAGAGACAAATCTACTTTCAATTTTTCGCGGAAAGTTTCATTCTTTTTCAAATTGCTGAAATAGGCTGAAAATTATATACTTTCTATTAGCTATCTGGAGACAAATATTCGTATTATAAAAACAATATTTATTTCAGTTTGTTTTTTTTCCCCCCAACTTTTACAAACATATTAATACGTGAAATCTGGGGATTTCTTTTTCCTTTTTTCATTTTAGACGTGTATGCCTAAAAGGTACAATTGTGATATTATTGGTGATTATTTTTAGTTTTTAGTGTAAAATCATCCATACAGAGGTACAGCGAGAGATTTCAAAACTTGTGTGCATGTCCAAAACGTTTTTTCTCGTGTTACAACTTGAATAATAAAAACATGGCACTTTACAAAAATGTAAGAAGCAGACGAAAAAGAGGAGTATAAGTGATAGGGGATGAGGGATGTTAGTGCAGAACGAATGTTTATACCTTTGAAATTGATTGAGAAAAGGAGAGTACATAAAATTAGACGCTTTGATCAGTTCTTTACCAAGACGTCTTGCAAGGTTCCTAGCGATACAAAGTTTAAATAAGGCATGACATATTTTTGCCAAGGGCAACGATGGTCCGTAGACGGCTTGTTGTGTGATCTCTGCGTGGTTATTACACACTCTCTTGGCATTTCTCGGGAGCGGAAAATAAATGTACCCATCCGAGATACCTATAATTCACGGAGTAAGTAAGAAATAATACGGCTAATTGTTTTTATTTGGAATCTTTTATTCTTTTTTATTAATATAACTCTGTAAAAATTATAATTATGATGATGACGACGACGACGATAATGACTTGTTTCTCTTCATGCATCGGTAAATATTGTATTAATTTTTCTGTGTCTGAGATTAATGACTGTAAAAATGTGGCGTATATTTAATGCAAGTTCTTGTAAATATTAAACAACTGATTATGACCTATTTACAAACATGCAAAACGTAGTTGCAAATAATGACCTGTATGGGGGGTAGCATGAAGAACACTAAAATAGTTTTAAGGCTAATTAGGAAATTAGAAACTATTCGGGTAAAAATTAACTATTGCAAACATTCTTGAAAACAGTTTGCATGCACACAAACTTCAAGACATCTTATCTCATAGAAACATTTTTGCACTTGTCTCTGTTTGACATAAAATTAGATTTGACTAACATGGAAGTCTATGCTTGCATGAACATTACACCAGATACCCCAAGATATAAGATAAAAGAAAAGAATCTCTAATTCTACTTCATTGGCCAAAAAGAAAAACATACGACCAGTGTTTGTTCGTTTGCAAATTTCTATGTGTGTAAATTCTGGTTAAATGAATATCTCGCTCGATAATAATATTTTTAATAATTGTGTTTTAGCCGCAAGCCAGCTCATGTCACATTTTTGGCATATTTTCTTTATTCAAAAGAAGGCATGTCAATTAAAATATGTCCGCCTGTCAAAACTTTTCTTATGAATGACCTTGTATCGATACCAAAGTGTTTGAATATTGACAGTTTAATCCGCATAATCCGGTGTGGTAAAGATAAGCCATTGAAAAATGAACATATACTGGACGCTCGTGTCTGAGCTGTGTTAAATAGGCATGCTTAGTTTCAAGAGCGACGTTTCACAATGTTTAATTGTACGTTGTGTCAGTTATTGGTGTAGGATATCGATAGATACAAACGGGATGCTTCATCGCCGAATAACACTGTCGGGTTTCTCTGATCCACAACTCAAGGGCACATCACGCATCCTGATCAGAGTAAAATGCCATTTGATAAGCTTGAAGAACGTGTTCGATAAAGTAGCTGCTATGCACATACATACATACATACATACATACATACATACATACATACATACATACATACATACATACATACATACATACAAACATACATACATACATACATAGTCAAAATGACACTAAACTATTGGAGACATGATTTTTTATGATAAAACAATATATATGTATGTGTGTGTATGTGTGTGTGTGCGTGTGTCAGAATTATTTTCATATCTTGCAGATAATTTTATTGATAAAATGTGGAGACTTAAGTATCGTGATTTGTCTGTTTTATTATATATAAATGTTAGGCAACATTCATTGGTAATTGTTTAGACTACAGAGATTTAATAATAATAATTATAATAATAATAATAATAATAATAATAATAATAATAATATTATTATTATTATTATTATTATTATTATTATTATTATTATTATTAGTAGTAGTAGTAGTAGTAGTAGTAGTAGTAGTAGTAGAAGTACTAAGATGACAAGCTAACCTACCATACGGACCTCATAAAAATGTATGCAAACTGCATACGTAAATACATCAGTAAAAACGCATACGTAAATACATCAATAAAAACGCGAAATCCTACTTAAAACAGCTAACAAAAATGACATGTAAAATAAATGGGGATGACACCATTATTTTAAAACAATGAAAGAAGAAAACATGTACATATAATAAAATTAGAATAAAAGTTTGTATCATTAGCTGAGATTGAAAAGGTAGACAACATATTAGGACTTGAATTTACAGTAAGAAGTTCTAATTTCAACGGAGTAATATTCCATGATTTGGATCCAATACGTTGAGAAATTTATCAAAATAGAAAGAGCTAGATTGTGGAATAAAAAGATGCTGTTCTGAAAAATAACCAATGTCACGGTCATAATATAACAATTTGGCGAGAGAATATAGATCAGGTACAGGGCCAGCTACTGTTTTTCAAATCATGCCAAACTTGTTCAGTGTATCACTGTTACAAAATGAAAATCAGCCTAATATCAAAAATAGTCCAGACAATGGTGTGATTTTTTTTATACATTTATTTGGACAGCACGATTTTGCAATTTTTAGGAAGTTTGAGCGGTAATGTGATTGAACCAAACGATGGAGCCATAATCTAAGCTCAATAAAGTTTAAGAATATGTTATGTGAAAGAATTTTCATATGTGCAGTCCGTTTACTAAGTAATAACTCAGTTACGAAGCACAGAGTTAATACTGCGATTAACCTGGATGTACCAATTAAGATTGTTATCAATACAGATACCAAGCAATTGTTGAGAGCGTACAGTGTCGAGTTCAAGGTCACTGATCATAACTTTAAGTGGAAGATTATTATTATTGAAAATAGAGAATAAGGTGGGTGGAATGTGTTTTCAATTACTTTGTAAACGACTGGCAGGGTAGAATAGAGCTATAAGTTGATGGGCTATTGTTGGGTTCACTTTTATAAATAGAAGAAAGGTTTGGCTTTCTTTAAGATATCAGGGAACAGAGCAGTTCATACACTGTTATTGAGGTGATCAGGGAGAGAGGAGTTATATGTGAATAAAACTTTAATATTCTGGCACTGACCGCATCTGGCCCTGTACCGTTTTTAGTATCACGACTTAAAAGAAAAATAGTATACACTTAATGAATAGATAATCTATGCATAACAAAGGAGAAACGGTCATGTGGGGTAGAAATAAATTATTTGTAATTTCATCTTCGTTGTTTACAGTTTCATTGTGTACAGTAATTTCATGAAGGTTAGAGAAAGAATTCGATGCATTCTTGTATTTTAAATGCTTCCAGATGAGCTTTGTGTCCTGTTTACAAGAACTTTCACTAGAATAATGTTTTCTCTTACATTTATTATAAGAGATATTGTCCTGTTTCGCTAAGTTTTGTAAGCTGCCACGTTTGGTTTTGGTAATATGAGTTATGCAGTTTAGTATCTACTGTTGCATTTTTATTTTAAAAAATAAAAAAAATAAAAAAAATAACAGTTGTATCTATTTCCAAATTTAGACAACATACAATATGGCCGTAGGCGAGCAGAAGATAAAAATGAAATTACCTTGACAAAGTGTTTTATTTTACAGCTGTTAGTGTGTGTGTGTGTGTGTGTGTGTGTGTGTGTGTGTGTGTGTGTGTTCATATGTAAAGAAGTATTCTATAACAAAACATTATTTGAATATTCGGATATTTTCTGAAATTTTCAGGACTTCAAATTTAAAATAATTGTCAAGGTAAGTGCACCCCAGATATTCAGCAAAATCTTCCTAATTCAATAAAGAACAATTACGTTACAGTATTTCCCACGTTTTCTTCCAGAGTGAGTACCTTATTTAAGAAACATCATGTTATACCCTGCTTAAAAATAGACGTAGTTTCTAGTGCAAAGTGGTATAAAAAGGCAAGTGGTATTTTTAGAAAACTATGGATCAGATTTGCATAAATGACGAAACCAATTTCACTGCTAATAGAGACGCAGAAACAACATGTGTTTGTTGGACCAGCTTCTGAAGTTTTATAGACAGCCGAATAATTTAAAACATAGCGAACAGGTTTGTTTGACTTAATTTCCGCACCGTATTATCAAGTCTTAATTTTTTCTTGTTTGTTAAGTTTTCATGAAACGTTTCATAGATTATAGATTATAATAATTTGGCAATGTTAGACTCGGTGAATTAAAAGTTACTTGCTCCTAATTCTAGCGTGCTCGTGTTGATTTGCCATTTAATGTATTTATTATTAATATAATAATTATATAAATATAATAATTTCATAGATTATAGATTATAATAATTTGGGCAATGTTAGACTCGGTGAATTAAAAGTTACTTGCTCCTAATTCTAGCGTGCTCTGTGTTGATTTGCCATTTAATGTACTTATTATTAATATAATAATTATATAAATATAATAATTTCATAGATTATAGATTATAATAATTTGGGCAATGTTAGACTCGGTGAATTAAAAATTACTTGCTCCTAATTCTAGCATGCTCTGTGTTGATTTGCCATTTAATGTACTTATTATTAATATAATAATTATATAAATATAATAATTACTTGCTGCTAATTCTAGCATGCCATTTAATGTACTTATTTGAGATTTAATGTACTTATTATTAATATAATAATTATATAAATATAATAATTACTTGCTGCTAATTCTAGCATGCCATTTAATGTACTTATCCTTGATACCCAGTCCTAAGATTACTGATTTAAACAACAAAATAGGGTCAAAGGAAACTGTAAGAAAATACATTGACACATCACCTGAGAGAAATGTTAAACACTCTACCATCGTCAGTATGTAAGGTGGCTGAAATCTATACCATCGTTCGGAATTAGTCCTATCTGTATTATTAATGCTAGAAAGTGGTCAGGTATCCTGCCAACAACGGAACTCGCATCAAATTTACCGCTAGAATCTCCTAATGACTGTCACGTGATGAAATCAACTTCCCTTATCCGAGATTTTCTGTCAGAGATTAAAAATAAATAGTTTTCGAACGTGAAGTAAAATCGTTCAGTTTATCCGCATTTACATGGTCAGAACAAAAAAAAAAAAAAAAAAATAAGTTTATCCCAGTTTTACACCGAGTGATTACGAATAAAGACATGGTTTGATTTAGAGATATTTTTTTATTATTTAGAAATTGGTGACATTGTTGTGTGTTATCATAAAAAGATATCTTATACTTTACAATAATAATAATAATAATAATAATAATAATAATAATAATAATAATAATAATAATAATAATAATAATTAAGAAGAAGAAGAAGATGATGATGATGTTGAAGAAGAATAAGAAGAAGAATTATAATATCATATTTATTTTTCCAGAATAAGGTTTGCCTTGTAGGTAAATTATTTTACGGGGGGCTCAGCCCAAACAAATCAGTGTTGAGTGTGTGTTGGAAAACAGACACAGACACACACACGCACACACACCAATAAGCAACTTGTGTTTAAATGACTTATGTTTATTCTCACTCTTTTGTTTAAAAAGACGCAGAGGATAATTAGCGTCTCTGTCCGTTTGTCTGTGGCGCTTGCGCTTACAACAAATGCACGAATCAGGATAGTACACTTCGTTGCCGATGACGTAACTGGTGCGACACGTATTCTGTGGTCATTACGATACAAATAAATGAAGTCGCATGATGATTATGTTAATTAGAACTTCATCATCATCATTATCTTCGTCGTTATTGTCGTCAACATCATCAACAGCTATTATTTTATAACTAACACCTCAACCTAGGGTATAATAATACTTCTCGTCTTCTCAATATTAACTTGAAACCCTGGCCACACATTCAATCAAATTATATTACAATTCAAATGTTTAATTTCAGTGGTTTTAAATTGAAATAAAACATAGTGCAGGAAATAAAATATAACCGCTTAAGCTGATATATATATATATATATATATATATATATATATATATATATATATATATATATATATATATATATATATATATATATATATATATATATATATATATATATATATATATATATATATATATATATATATATATATATATATATATATATATATATATATATATATATATATATATATATATATATATATATATATATATATATATATATATATATATATATATATATATATATATATATATATACCCTTATTTATTTTAATTAATATAAATCTTAGTATTTATACATCTATAGAATTTACGAGTTACAAAGTATATCAAGTAAGTGATGAATTTAGACTTGCATGTAAACGTGTACATACCAACCTTTGTCATAGTAAAACGCGCCGATATAACGTCACCATAACATAAAGGGAGTTTATTTTGTTTTTCTAGTTACGTGGATAAAGTCAATATGGAGCGGTCTTGCGATGATTACATTTCGGCATTTATCTACTTAACAAAACGTTAACAAATTGGCAATTGACCTCGAAATAAATCAGGATTAATACGGTGATAACATGCTAGAAGGGCATATTTTGACCTTTACAATTCTTTAAGGACCTTCATAACCTTACGTCACCAAATAGCATGTATTACAGGGATTTGGTCTTAAGCATATTGTAAACAATATTAATTGATTGATTGTTTTTCAAGCTTTTGAAACTAGTAGAATTAGTTATCATGGCATCTGATTGGACAAGTGCTGCTTTGTTAAAATGACACACTTAATCTCAGATGTCAGAGCGTTAGCTTCATTTTGTGACGTGAATGAAAACATTAGCCACGTAAAGAAAAAAATATATCTTTCTTATTATTTGGTACTTGTGACTTATATGCAATATTCTGTCCACAAACATGTAGATACAGACAGACAGAGACGGCGATGAAAAGAATAAGAGAGCGGATTCATATTATATAATAGGATATGATATTGGTGTCAGATAAAATGTTTGAACGGCATGCATAGTAACATTTACATTCATAATTATAAGTAATTGTAATCTTTTAGGTAATAGAATTAAATTTCTAATTTATAATGGTCAAATTTGTAAACTTTTAAGAACAGTTTTAAGTCAAATTGAACATAAATGTCTTAAAATCTCTCAAGACTTTTCTTGGACATTTTACTGTCGTGTAACTTTTTAATCTGCGGATGTCCGGGTTTTTTGTATCTTCTGTTTTTTGACGCTCACTAGATTATTATTGTTTTAATCATTATCACTACATTGTAATTGTTTTATATGTACATATGTAAACTCATATTAACATCTCACACCAAACTTTCACAGGACACACAGAGTTAAAGTTCCAATAAATGAACGTGAAAGGTTTGTTCCCAACTTCACACTGTTTTGTTGTAACAGCCATTTAACGTGTAACGTGTAAATGAAGTATCAATTAAGTTCTTACATCCTTCGTCGGACGAAAACTTAATATTCTTATGACATCGTCCTATTTAAACTGCCGAGAGTTAAGCTGTACAATTTTGTGCATTGAACTGTTTGTATAAGAGTTTACGTAAACCAACAAACATTTGTCAAAGTGCGAAGATCACCTGAATGAAGCAAAAACTTGTACTTGGGGATTAGCCGCGAGCGAGCCTCGAAATCTAATTGGTTAAAACTATAGACAGGGTGGGTTAAATCTTATCGGTGTTTGTCTTGAATGTTTGGTTTGTGTCCACACGTTTAACACTGCACGATCCTTATTTCCATATGATAACCCGCTTCCTCTCCGGGTTTAGGATTTGTGACCGGTTTTGCAATCGGATCCCCAAGCCATACCCTTAAGCTATAGATTTTCTTCGTTATCATAATGATTTGGCATCTATACCTTTGAAAGGTGGGTGTTTATAGAAGGTCATGCCAGATGTTTGTGTGAATAAGGAAATAACCAGGGTACATCATGAACCTATGTAGTTCTTTAATCATATTTTACAGGAGTCACCATCAAATTTAGATGATGCATGTATATACTTTCAAATCCTACCTTTAAAATAGCACTGCAATTTGTAATATAGACTCTAGCTCAAACCGGATACGTTTATTGAACGTTGGGTACTGAACAATCTAGATTTAGGAACGTGTGTGAACGGGATATATCGGATATTCAAACGTGTGAAATATGGATTCAGTGGGAATACAGTTACCTCCTATGTTGCCAGAAAGTTTCTATGATATACCAGCCCATTCGGCAGGATATTCCCATTATGGGCACAACCCAGGGGTGATGTGGACCAGGGAGGATCCTAGGGGATACGCAACACACGGGCACGGACTCGAGTTTGAGTCCCACATTCGACACAGCAATGTTCATACCAACATACCCTCAGGTCCGCCAATCGTGTCTAAGAAATCAAGTACTGAAGAGTCGAGGGACTGCCAATCCGTAGAACCAACAGGTGAAAAACGTTATTCAAATTTCGTATTGACCCGCTAGAAACTTTTAGTGAAATGCTGTTGTTATGTTGATTTGTCGCGAAAAACTCATTGACCGTTAGAAAGTTTTAATTTAGTTCATTGTCAAAAATGTATTTTGCTGCGCGTACATTTTGCCCAAATAATGTATTTCATTACTTTATTTTGTAAACTTATCCATATTTTTCTGCATACTCTGTTCTCGTGTATGTATGTATGTATGTATGTATGTATGTATGTATGTATGTATGTATGTATGTATGTATGTATGTATGTATGTATGTATGTATGTATGTATGTATGTATGTATGTATGTATGTATGTACGTGTGTGTGTGTGTATGTGTGTATGTGTGTATGTATGTGTGAGTGTATGTATGTATGTATGTATGTATGTATGTATGTATGTGTGTATGTGTGTATGTATGTATGTGTAGCAGACAAGGTTATATGACGCCACTTACTTACAGTTTTGTATCTTTGTGTGTATCATTTCATGTATATATCTTTGTATGCATATAATGCTAAATGGGATTAATGGATAATGAGTTAATTTCGGGAAGAAAACAACAAAAAATGTGTGACTAAATATATAAATAAAAAATTGATGATCCTTGTTTATAGGTGTGGCATGAAAATATACGTTTAATATATTGGAGTGTTTATTATCATACTCCATGCAGTTAGATAGTACATTTAATAAAGAAGAGGACATAACCGTAAAGTTAACTGTCACTTCCATAAATACTCAGAACATGTATGGTTTCCATATAGTTAGTATTAACAAAGTTGATATAGTTTTGTGTACTTTATGTAGGTCCTTTTTGTCTTGGAATTCCATGTGTGTATTTTCTAAGACATACAGTTGTATCGGAATCTTCATGGAGCATCGGCGCTTTAAATGACAAGGCTATCACAAACATGTACATATTTTGACATACTAGGCATAAAGTAAATCTTGCTACCAAACCCTCAATAAAAAAATACAAAAATTAATAGATATGTTAAACAACAACAAATGAAAGCAAGGCAAAAAGGAGAGGATAACTCCTTAATCAGGTAATAAATGCAAACTCGTATATGTATAATATTTTGTGAAATACACGTCATAATTTCTCATATCCCCAATACAGCACTGGTACTGTACGAGGACTTAATATTCATGTTTTGGACGTAGAATTTGGAGTCATAATAAATAGATGAATAAATAAAGATAAAGGTGAACAAACAAGTCAGTAAACTAAAATAAACTTGTGTAATTATTAGGACACATAACTTAGTTTTTCTTTTTTTTCTGATGTTTAAAACAACGTCTGAACGGTCTCAAGACTAGATGTCAATTACCAATATTAAAATGTTAAAAAGTATGAGAGAGAGAGATGTCATCATTAAATAATAATAATAATAATAATAATAACAATAATAATAATAATAAATCTATACGAAGTATAGGCCTATAAGCAATTAAATTCAAGGAAATTGGGGCAAAGGACAGTTTTATATACTGAGTCCGAATTATTGAGGATCGAATTATAAAAGAATTATTAGTTCCGTAAAGGCGATGTGTCCTTAAACATGGTGTTTCTATGCAAGAGGTCAGAATGCTTTTTGAAAAAGTAAACGTTTAAAAACATTGCAGAAAAGTTACATTGGTACTTACACATTTTAAGCTAAATTTAGTCACATTCAAGAAAGGTTACTCCACTAAACATTTTTTAATTAAAATGACAAATCCGCAAATAATCAGTAGTTTATCTCCATTCTGATATATTTTTGACAATATATTTTTCAATAACAGCATAATAATAATAATAATAATAATAATAATAATAATAATAATAATAATAATAATAATAATCATGAGAAGAAGAAGAAGAAGAATATAAAAAACAACAATAATTAGAAAGAGGAAGAGAAAGAAAAAAGCCAACGATTACAACAAAGACAGGTTTCTGTAACGTATGGGGTAAATCTTTCCAGAAGTATTGCTAAAGTAAAAATTTTAGTTTGGTCATTAGATTAGAGACATATCAAA